>VZQC01013975.1:0-31376 GCA_009823505.1 Rhizomys pruinosus | reverse complement strand
TGCACATGAGACACTTATAACATGTTAGGTGGAATTCTGACCTTGCCATTGTTTGCAATTGACATTTAAGCATAACATAAGGAGAGGCTATTTATTGGGTGTCAAGTTGACAAGGGGTGGACTTGTGATGGTTAATCCTGGGTGTCACTTGACTGGACTAAGGAACAAATAAGAGAAACGGATCTTCAGATTGGACCACCTCAACCCAGATGGCCCACCCCAAATGTGGGCATTGCCTTCTGCTGGCAGGCAGTATAAAGGTCCATGGCAGAGGGAGCTGGACTTGAGCTCTGTCACGTGAGCAAATCAAAAATTGTATATAGCTATATATTCATCCTGTTGCTTCTGTTTCTTTAGAGAACCCTGACTTTTACATCACCTAACCCAGTCATACCAGTACTGGGTATATGCCCACAAGTCTCATCCTATTGCAAAGATACATGCACATCTATGCTTATTGCAGCTCTCTTCACAATAGTGAAGAGGTGGAAACAATCCAGGTGTCCCTCAACCAATGAGTGTATAAAGAAAATGTGGTACATCTACACAATGGATTTCTATGCATCAGTAAAGAAAGATGGCATCATGAAATTTGCAGGCAAATGGATGGATCTAGAAGCCATTATATTAAGTGAAGTAACACAGTCCCAGAAAAATACAGTTTGAATGGTATCCCTCAAATGTGGATGCTAGCACCAAATCCCTAGTTGTAAGGCAAACTGAGCAATGTTAATGTTATATTTCTTTTTAGTTGAAAGCAACTGTGCTGCCATAAGGTGAATCCCTTAATGGGCCCCACAGTTAACCTACTACTTATTTTCAGACTGTAATTTTGGTATTTGGGTAGAGAATATGTATGCTTATTTTAGAGTAATATAAAATCAAAGGAAAAAATGTGAATTCCTAAACATATTTTAGAATTAACATACAGTTCATTTTCAGACTTCATAATTGTTTTGGAGCAATACAAATTGGAGGGAACAAAAACAACATAAGGACTGGTTCAAAGAACTGACTAAAATAATAAACTTCTGTCCCAAACAATAAACCTCTGTATAGAAAAACTTTACAAAGACTGAGGAAAAAAATCCAGGACATGTATGGATGAATGCATGAATTTGGGTGGGGTGGGGGGCAGGGAAATGGTAATGAATCTAAACTAGACCGAGAAATGTTGTATGAAATTGACAAAACTTCAATACAAATATTAAAAATATATTTTACTTATAATTATGTGTATATGTTTGTGGTGAGGGGGGTGGTTTTATGTGCCCATGTGTGCAAGTTACCTAGGATGCCAAAAGAGGGTGCAAGATCCCTGGAACTAGAATAACAAGGATTTGTGACATGTTTTACATTAGTGCTAGCAACCAATCTTGGGTCCTCTGGAATCAACTTATGATTGGTAATATTTTAAGCTTTTGTTCATCATTCATAATTTTCTATCTTTAGAAAATTATTTCATCAATAGAATCTATTCATCAATAGAATGTATTTATTTCTTCATTCCAAATCTTACCAGGAAGAAAAGTTTCCTAATCTTTTTTGTTTGTTTCTTTTATAGTGCTGAGGATTGAACTATGAGCCTGGTGAATATAAGGATAATCACCTTCCCAGGGAACAACATCCTCAACCTCTGACAATCCTAGCAAACATATCAGTACTTTTTATCTTCTACAAAAAGGGAAAGTTCCAGGTTTTTGTTGAACTGGACCTTTCTTGTATAACATATGTAAGATGTATAACATGTTATGAGGTAGTCCAAGGAAAGATATCATTTTGACACATGGATAGAAAATTCTACTCAGTCAGCTAATAAAATGAAGATTTGTATAAGCACCCTTACTCCTCTATGTGCCAGATACTGTTGTATCAACATATTCTTATTCTCTGGTAATACCGAGATGCCCATATTCCTCTTTCTAGTCTGCACATCAGAAAATTCTGGTTTTTGGAAGCTAGATAATATGCCCCAATTTATAGATGGAAATTTGCGAATCTAATCTAGCTCTTTTAAATGCAAAATTCACAACACCAAGATATATCTCACACCCTTGTAGATGAGAATGCAGTATATCTAATAACCAGCTGAGACTCAAGAATATGTGACCATTTGACTGTCTCATTCCCATACAGTGGACATAACCCGGTAAGCTCTCCAAAATCTGTGAGAGCATTTAATCCCTGTGTTTGTTAATGTGCTTGGCTCTGGAGCCTCAGTTTGACAAAAGCATTCTAGAAGCATTTTGGAGCTTATATTCTGGTGAAAGCAAGCACATATTTTCAGGACATCACATGCATTTTCCTTGGACCGTTATATAATAAAGTCTTCCTCATAAACTGGGGATGTAGTACTCTTGTTAGAGTGCTTGCTTAGTATCCACAAAGTGAAAGATTCATCCCCAGCTCTGTGTAGAACAGATATGTATGTTGACTCACATCTGTAATCCAAGCACTTCAGGGACAAAGGTAAGAGAATCAGAAATTGAAGGTCGATCTATGTTCTCTGCAAATTTGAGGGCAGCCTGAGCTACATGAGACACTGTCTCAAAAAGGCAAGCAAACAAGCAGACAAGAAATAAAAACACAACTAAACACCTACTTCATCATCTGAGTTCACTTATAATGAGAAGTGTTTGCTTGTTTGTGGTGTGTGTATTACTGTTTTTATGCATCTAATTAGCTCTGCTTCAAGTTCTAGCTATATACTTCCTGCCTTCCCTGATCTGTCCTAAATTTATCAATCACAGCAATTTCAGTCCAAAAACTCTAATCTGTCTTTATTCACTTCAAAGTTAGTTGTGTTGATGCTATTAAGAATAGTACCTGTTCACACTATGGCTTTGTTATGGCTTCATTATGTGCTGAGTGTTTTCTATTATTTTTTCAGTTCAGCTCTGCCAATTAGCTTATTAAGTAGACATTGTAATTCTTTTTTAATAAGAGTAGAAATAGAGACAGAAAGAACATGACAACAGAACTTAGTTGCCACTTCCCTTCTGGTATTTTACACAAAAAGACCATTGTATGCTTGGTGATGACATTATGTTAAATGAAATAAGACATATACAAACACAAATCCTGCATGTTACTTTTCATATATATATATATATATATATATATATATATATATATATATATATAATCTTGAGGTGTAGTGGTAATTGTCTGATGATTAGGGGGGTGGAGCAGTGAGAGGTAAATAAATAAGGATAGAAATTCATCAGAGACTACTCCAGTACATTGTGTGGTGATAATACAACATTGAGGGCCTTGATGTCTATATATGTATACATATATTATATATATATATATTATATATTATATATAATATTATAATATATAACTTAATATTTACCCCAAATTTTTTTAATGAAACAGTCACATGTAGTACACATTGGCTTTGGACTCACTATGCAGCCATGGATGTAGCCATGGATGCCCTTGAATTTCTCATCCTATTGTGTCTATCTTTTAGGTGCTGGAATTAGAAATGCATGTCATCAAACCCGTAGTTTCACATATAATTGTGAAACTGTCCACTAAGGGACATATTCAATTCTCAGTTAAATAAATTTTCTAAAGTCCACTTTTTATCTTTAGAAAATATATGGTGAAATATTACCATTCCTAGACACAAGGTCTTTGTTCAGTTTTATAGCATAAATTCTATGTTTATATATATAATATTTATATATAATATTCAGGAGAGAGAGAGAGAGAGAGAGAGAGAGAGAGAGAGAGAGAATTAAGTGCAAAGTGTATGTGAAGACTTAGGAAGTAACTTAAACTTTACAAAGCTCTGGAAGCTCCTGCACCCTAAAAGTTTTTTAAGCAGTAATAATTGCTAAGTAAAGAGACCTGGCCAGCCAAGCTGCCTGAATGTTGTACAGGGATTTGGGGGGATGTAAATTTTGTGACATCATCCACATTTGGGTGAGCTTTGTGATAAAGTCATCCATGTTTCTGTAATAATCCCTTACTCATGCACCTGTAAATATTCACAATATAGTTACTGGGTCACTTAACTAGATTTAGGTCTGATAGTTTCTTTGATCCACCATCTGTACCCTCTCTGGGGTGAATAGACATTTGTTCATTCCTCTGCAGAAAAAAAGTTACATAACCATCTACAAGTACACACCAGGACCATCAATACCACAATCAAAACCCAGAAAGAGGGAAGGGCCTTTTCCTTGACAAGGAACTATCTTCTTTGGATCATAGACATAAGTAACTATCAAGCATAATATTTGGAGATTCGCAAACTATGATGATTACTGTGCATCCTGTCCTCTATCAGCACCCTCATAAATCCCAAGGTACCACCAAAGGCCGACTCCTATAGAAAAATAATAAATTTTTCATCATGGAGCAGCATGTTCTACCCTGAGAAATATTTATCTTGCATAGGATCAGAATCAGTTATGGGATAGATAAATGTTCTTGAATAAAGAACAACATCATGATGAGTAAAAGAGCTGGAAATATTTGAGAGATGTTCCTAGAAAACAACATTCTCCTCAGGGAGAGGGAAAGTATTGGCTGAATGCCTGCCTTTTATTTTTTCTTTCCTTTGTGTTTGACAGCCTGCACTCCATTTATAACTGCTTGAGCTTTGATTCAATTAGGTTTGACAAGATTGATGTCCTAGGGATGCAGAGAGGCCTGCTTGTGACTATATACAGCTATTGGGGCATAAAGTATAAAGATCACTAATAAAAAATATAAGACTTAGAGAAAAATGTCATTCCATGTCAATGGTTCCAGGACAAGTTGGAAATAGCAATGATCTTGTTTACATGACTTTCTGTCTGCATTCACAGTGATAGCTCATGGGAAAGAAGAAAAAGGAGGGAGAGATGGGAATAGAGAGACAGGAGACAGAAGAGAGAAGGTAGGAGGAGGAGAGAGATAGAGAAGGAGAGATAGAGATATAGAGACAGAAACAGAGAAAATACCCACAAATATATGGGGAAATTATGGGATTAAACAGAATAAATCTTCTTAATATGCATAGGCCATAAACTTTTTTCTGAAGTTAGAGACCTTTCAAACTGATGGGAAGAGAAAGACAAGAGTCTTATTTTTACTATTCATTTATTCATCCATTCCATTACCTACTCTTTATTTAGAAAAAGTCTTATGAAAGGAGAGTCCTGTTGCACTATAGTCTTTGTTAGAAAATTCTACCAACTCAAAAGAATAAATAATACCAGGCATAGAAATTACCCAGTTGTCAGATTGTCCTTTGAGGGTGAGTGGATAAACAGAAAATGAAATATAATTCTGGAAATGTGAAAATGGGACCTAGAGAGATTGTTCAACTGGGACACCAGCTTTCTGCTCTTTCAAAGGACTCCGCTTTGTTTCCCAGCACCCATGTCGAGTGGCTGTAACTCTGGCCCTGGAAGATCAGACAGTGTCCTCTTGCTCCTGGGGATACCTGTACTCACCTGCTCAAGAATACACACACACACACACACACACACACACACACCCCACACACACACACACACAATTTAAAAAGTAAAGTAATTTTTATTAAAGAAAGGTAATGTAAAAACAGTTTTGACACATGCTACAATAATGTGGAAGATATTATGCCAAGTGAAATAAGTTTATAAAAAGACAAAAACTGTCTGCTCCAATCATAATTGTATTCAGAATAGTCAGAAATGGAGTACAAATGAAATACCCAGGGAATGAGGAAGACAATCAGGAGTTATTGTTTAATAGAGTTTCATTTTTATAAGATGAAAATGCTTATGGTGGGCTGGACAGGTGGCTTTCTTGTCAACAACACTAACTCCTCTAGGAAATGATCCAGGTTTGATTCCCAGAACCCATTTGGAGGCTAACAACTGTCTGTAACTTCAGTTCCAGGGGATTCCGACACCATCTTCTGACCGCTGCAGGGATTTCATGACACAGGTGCACTTATATACATGTAAGCAATGCTTCATACACATAAATAAAAATAAATTTAAAATATTAGAAAATAGCCATCATATGGCAATGTTCAGTAGCAATGTCTATATCATGTATCATGATATAGATATATTCAGTATCAATATCTATATTTAATGTCAATCAGTATATACGTAAAACAGTTATGAGTTTGCAAAGATGGCCGTGAGATTAGGAGCACTGGCTGCTCTTGTAAAGAAGTGGAATTAACTTCCCTGCACCCATGTTGGGTGGTTCTTAGCCAATAGTAGTTCTAGTTCCAGGGCATGGTCGGTTTGTTCTGGCCTTTTCAGGCACTGAAACACATGTGTCACATACTCACACAAATACATACACAAATGCAGAAGTAACAATAAAACAATTAGTATGTTAAAATACCATTTTAAACAATGTTTAATATGTTAAATTTTGCATTTTATGTATTTTTCTACAGGGAGAACATGAAAAAGGAAAGCATGGGATCAATAATATAACACTGACTTAGAGTCAACAGACATATTTATCAGTCACAGCTTTGTTACCACTGTCTCTGTGACACTGTATAACTGTCTCACATTCTCAGTGTTTTTGTTCCTCCATATGAAAATTAAAATAGAAATTAATTTCTGTACCTTTAAGTTATGTGAAGAACTAAATAATATCTTATCTGTGCAATTCCTGAAACAATGATTTGCACTTACTTGGACTTCATGAATCATTAAACGCACAGAAAGCATATGGATTGAGAGCCAAAATGGGGCAGGCAAAATGGCCCAGTGGATAAATTCCCTTGCCACCAAGGCTGTTGACCTGAGTTTAATGCCAGGATTCACACGGCCAAAGGAGAAAACCAATGTCTGCAAGTTCTTCTCTGACTGCCACATGGATGCTCTGACATACGCATATGTCCACACAAGTGTTCATACACACACAGACACATACGGACACACACACATATGGACACACACACATGCACACATAAAAAATAAATGTAAAAATACCTTCAAAGAACCAAAACATTTCATGTTTCCATTCAAAGTAAGACCTGACTCAAACAGCCTGTACTGGTGATTGTCTATACTGGATAAAAAAATGATGAAAGAATGCCTAAAAGTTGAAAGTGACTTTGAGAAAGTGAATTTTAAATTATGACGATCTCACCTCAAGAGTTTATTAATACTGCCTTTCTAGTTACATTTATAGGTAAACTATTCTTTTGTTAACATGGCATTGCTTCTTTTCCTCTGTCAATTAAAGAAAGTCCATTGACTCTGAAGGAGAACTGGGTTTTTCTTGTGTTTAAGTGCCTCTACCAGTAGGTTCCTTCCTCTCCACTGTCAGTCCTAAGGTGTCCATGTGACCTTTCTGCCAGCGTATCCTGATTCTTTCCATGTGTAGAAGTTCATCTGCTGATATAGTCCCCTGCCTTGGAACACAGCATGAAAAGAGCCACAGTAGGGTCCCCTGTCAGGGGGTGAGGGTATGGAAAGGCCTATTGGTTGGTTGTGGTTGGAGTGGCCCCTGTTGTAGTAAGAATGTACTCTGACAGACATGTACCATCTTTCTCAGCAGTATCCCCTTGCCTAAGTTGACTACAACTGGGCATATTGAGTGCTGAATCCTATGTACATGGGCCCCTCCCAACTCATGATGAGCAATTGGGCCCTGATTGCACATGGCCTGGGAGAAAGGGTTGGAGAATATAAGTTGGGGGAGACTCTCTGAAGCCATTATCCATGCTCCGATGAAGACTTTCCAGTGTGGCCTTAGATGGGCTGCATCCAAACTCCTGTAAATATCATCACCCATTGCTCAAGAAATATCAGTATTCCAGATGGAATCTCAACAAAAGCCTCTGACTCTCTTTTTCTTTGTAGTGTAATGGGCAAACAAATTCTCACTATGGATGGAGGAGAATTAACTTAAATTATTAAGTTATTTGATTTGAATCCAAAAGTAGAATATTAACCATAACTGGAAAATATTATTGAAACCAAAATTGAATCAAATAAAAACAGATTCTGAAACCTTCATTTTATACACTTTTTTTTTTTTTGGTCTTCTGGAGACAGTGTCTCCCTGCAGTCCCAGCTGGACTGGAGCTCACTCTATAGACCAGGCTGGCCTTGAACTCACAGAGATCCGCTTACCTCTGCCTCCCAAGTGCTGTGACTAAAGACATGTGCCACCACGCCCAGGTCATATCCATTCTTATTCTATGGATCCAGCACAGAGCCCAGATATCTGAAATGGTATTAAGCAAATTTTTATCATTTGATTTTTTATATCACTTAACTTTTTACAGATTTAAAATTACTTTATGATTATGAATTGAAAAACCAACAGATGAAGGAAATTCAAACTGTGTTCCTGGGGTTTTTATGATATACTGACAAAATATCTGAGACAAACAACTTAAAGAAGACATTATTTTGACTCACAGTTTCAGAAGACTCAGTCTTTCATAATTGAGAGTGCCTGGCATAGTGGGGAAGGAGAGAGAGCAATACAATAGAAGTCCAGATTTCATAGTCATTACATTCCCTAGTGAGTTATTGTCACAGCTGAGCAGCAAATCTTTACTTTCCCCACTAACCAGTAATGGCATCATGTTATATATTCACACAGTGATTAATCTTGGCTGGAGATGTAGCTCTCTTGAAGCATATTTCTTTAACATGTTTAATGCCTTTAATTTAATTTAATTCAATTTCTAGCAAGAAAGAGAGAGAAAGAGAAAGAAAGAAAGAAAGAAATAAAGAAAGAAGAAAGAAAGAAAAGAAGAAAGAAAGAAAGAAAGAAGAAGAAAGAAAGAAAGAGATTTACCTATTCCATGTTGTTGTGTATGGTCTGAAAAATGACTAAAGATAGCAATGTTTTCAGTTGTTAATGAACTAGCCTATTAAGTACACAAGAAAACAAACAGAATAAATATCAAGCAACAGATAAATAGCAGCGAACAAAGCATCATCAGATTTGCTTCTCAAAACTTCCAGCATAAATTGACTGAGCGAATCCCATTGATGCAGTCAGCTGGAGCTCCTGAGAACAGTTCCAGGCAGAGCAGAATGTATCCCCTGCAAGGTTTCCAATTAGAAGAATAAATAATAAGCAGAGATAATGTTATTGAATTAAATGCAACATTCAGCAGAAACCAAGTGGGGAAGCTGAGTTTGTCAGTTAGAGTTCTTCACTGATGTATTCTCCAACATGAGCTTGCCATGACCAAAATTCTGCCTTCTCTTTTGCATTGTAAGCACTTTTATACCCTGGGAGAAGCAGTAGTAACTTTTATTAGAAATAGTTTGCCTTCTAGCTGTTTTTAAGGATGAGATAACTTTTACTATTGGCTATTTGATTTTCTCTTTTCTCCCTATCACAGAGTTGAAAGGACAGCCCGTCTGTAGACAAGGACACTAGAGAAAACCTGAAATAAACCTACTTGGGTCTGAAATTGTAGGGCTGGGTAGCAATTCCACTTTCAGAGACATCTTCTTGATGAGTTCAAAAAGCAAATGATGTATTACCAGTTTAATGAACACTATAATTGTGATCCCATCATCTCTGGAAATGGCCTCACAGTTTCACAAAAGAGGCATGCCTTCCAAATTTTCTAGGTGTTTCTCAGTTCATACAAGTTGACAATATCAACTGCCATAAATACTGTGTTTATTTAAAGTCATGAAGACTAGAAAAAATCAACATGCTTTGGATATTGGAAATGTCAGATCGAGCATTTAATTTATTGTTGTCATGACAGTGGAAAGAAACTTTCCGTTGATCCTATCCAATATTTCATTATTGTTTTCTGTGATTGTCATTCTTTATTTGGACCCAAATTTATTATAGTATATATATATATTATATATATATATATAATAATATATATATCATTTACAATTTTATATTATCGAAGTTTATATAAATATAGATGTTGATGTTGAAACTACCTGTTTTTTTGTTGAACACTAAAGACTATAAACTTATTGCAGGCAAAACCGACGGCGGCTCAGCAGTTACAGGCGACACGCTCCTGCTTTTCCAGAATGCCTTCACTTCACAATTAAACATGTACCAGGTGGCCCCCCAACACAGACTTTTTATTATAACTCCAGACTTTCCAGAGGGGTTCTGGTTTTCTAAGGGCCCTAACTTCTATGCACATACCTACATACATCACCATAATTAAAACTGAAAATAAATTGGAAATATATATGCAAACATACATCATAAAACACATGAAGCTTATATTAAAATAGAAATAGCATGAGGTCCCTTCCATTGAATTGAGCTCTTTTTCCATTCACTGGGTCAGGAAGGCAGCTGAAAGATCCAAGTGCTGAAACCAGGAATATAGAAATTCAACTTAAATGCCTCTGTACCATAATCAGAATCAGCCTTACTGAAGTGATGTATGCTCCCTGACTCTAACAACTCAGTATCAAGAAAATGACCCTGTTGTGCAAAGGATAAATATAAAAATTACTCAAAGAAGACATATAGATAACCAAAGAAGACAAAGGTGCTGCATGTCTCTAAACATAAGGAAAATTAAAGTTAAAACCACAATTAGGTAACTCCTCATCCCCATTAGGATGGTTATAAAAAAAGATGGAGTGAGGAGATGGTTCAAAGTAAAGAATTTTTGTGGAGGGGGGGGGGAGGGGGGGGGCATGTACACGAGACCTGAGTTTAATCCCCATATACCCTTAAAAAAATAACGACATGTGGGCCAGGCACCTAAATCCCAACACTGGGAGGTAGAGACAGGAGGGTTTCTGGAGTTTGCTGGTAAGCTAGTATAGCCAAATCAGGGACTTTAAGGTTGAGTGAGAGAACTTCTCTGAAAAACTAAGGTGGACAAGTAAGGAGGACACCCACACAAACTTAACTTTTGATTCTTTATTTGTATTCTTTCTTTTTTTTTTATTGATGCTTTGTGATTTTCATACATCATTTTCAACAGTTCAGGCATATTTCCCTTTCCCTTTTCCCCCCAAACCCCCCACCCCCAACCAACCGAGTCCATGGCATTCTTGCCATAAACTGCGCTGCATATTTCTCTTCAGTTTTTTTTCCATTTTTTTTAGCTATAAGTGAATAATCCATGAGTACAGGCATCTTTCATATAAAATCAATTTGCAAGGTGTTGTGCCCAAACACCCACAGCTCCACCTTCCAGCAGGCTCGGACATCAGTAATGGATTATTCTACCAGAGAGATGTTGGCCCGGGGGATCTAAGTCCCCACAAAATGTAAAGGCATCCTTGCCTCAAAACTGGGATACCTGCAAGAAAGAGAGGCGATAAGGCCCGCTGTCGAAGAACATGAATGTTAACATGGGAAAGAGTATTGAGACCACAACATGCAGTGTACAGATGGCCGTTGAACAACCAGAGAGTGTTTACCAAAGGCCACTAAACCAGAAGCAAAATACGGGTCTCCCTGAGTCAAGCAAGACTCCTCGCGTAGCACCAGCTCCACCTCACCTGCCTGGAAATATTGTGCAGCAGAGGCAGCATGTGCACTGTATAGCCCAAATCTAATTGGCTATTGGGCTCTCTCCTTGGAGGATGACCCTGGCTTTGATGCCACAAGCTTACAGCTCTACAGTTAGGAGATGCCATAAGCCACAATAAGACCCTGCATATGTAACAGGGAAAAAATGNAAAAAAAAAAAAAAAAAAAGATAGCATATGGAGCCTGTCTTTCTGACTCTAAGTTACATTACTCATGTAATGTTTTGCAGTTCCATTCGATTATCTGCAAATTTTGCAATTTGATTTTTATTTACACAGCTGAATAGAATTCCATTGTGTACATGAAACATATTTCCATTTTCCATTCTTTACTTGAAGGACATTCACTTGTTTCAGCTTCTTTGGTATTTGAAAAGAGCTACAATAAATATGGCTGACCAAATATTCCTGTAATGGAATATTGAGCCTATTAGAATATTATGAGTGGTATAGGTGGAATATTACACCTTAGGCAGAACCAACAACATACTAATTGGACTTAAATACAATTCAATAGGTGGTAACTCAGGCCTGATACTGTCAACCTAGCCAAATACCCATGGTTGTACATGTTATTGACCCTAAAGAGAAATGTATTACTAGCATTTCCCTAAACAAACACAATTTCTAACTGTATTCTAAATACTTATCTTTAAACTCACAAATAAGTGTAATTCTCAGTCCTCAACACAGAAGAGTTTTTACAACTAATGGAGACTATTACAAGGATTCACACTTTGTAGAGAATGAGTGACCATGAGACACCCAGCTCAACTGACATATCTAACATATAATAGTTATACCAAAGGCTCAGATAACACCATGGAAAGGGGAACATAAAAATTTGAAAGCCAGAGGACCAGGACACCTGCTATTATGCACAATACGATTGCCTAAAGAGAAGACCAGTGGGCATGCCTACTCAAATGGGAGAAATTCCACAAGATCACACCTTTAGGTGAAGTACTTAAGATCATTAAAAAGGTTGAGAGCTTTTTGCTCAAATTGTTTTCATTATCTAGAGTCTTTTGTGGTTCCATATGAATTTTGGGATGATGTTTCTAGCTCTGTGAAGAATTTTGTGTGTATTTTTATTGGCATTGCATTGAATCTATAGATTGCTTTTGGTAAGATGGTCATTTTCACAAAATTGATTATACCAGACCATGAGCACAGTACATTTTTCCATCTGCTAGTGTCTACCTCTATCTCATTATTTAAAGTTTTGAAATTTCCATTGTAGAAATCTTTAGTGATTTGCTTATGTTTATTCCTAAGTATTTTTAATTTTTTTATTTATTATTTTTATGTGTATGAGTGTACTGTCTGCATGTAGGTTGGTGCACCCATGTCATGCAATGCTGTGGAGGTCAGAAGAGGGCATCAGATTCCCCTGAAACTGGAATTCAAGTCAGTTCTTATCCGCCATGTGGGTGCTGGAAATCAAACCCAGGTCCTCTGCAAGAGCAGTTGGTGCTCTTGACTGCTGAGTCATCTCTCCAGCCCCATATCCTGAAGTACCTTTTTAAGTTAATGTGAAGGGGACTGTTGCCCTGTATGCTTTTTCTGATTGCTTGTTGTTACTATATAGAAATTTACTGATTTTTATAAGTCGATTATGTATCTTGCCACTTTACTGAAAGTATTAATCGTCTCTAGTAGTTTTCTGGTGGAATTTTCTGGATCTGTTATGTATAGTATCATATCATTTGCAGATAGGGATATTTTTATTTATTTCCCAATTAGTACTCCTTTAATTTCCTTCTCTTGTCTTATTGCTCTTTTAAAAGTTACAAGTGCTGTATTAAAAAGAAATGGAGATAGAGGCCAACCCTGTCTGGTTCCTGATTTTAATGGAATTGGTTCCGGTTTTTCTCCACTTAGAATGACATTGACTGTAGATTTGTTATCTATAGCTTTAATGATATTGAGGTAGGTTCCCTCTATAACTATTTCTTCTAGGACTTTTAACATGGATGCCTTTTGGATTTTGTCAAAAGACTTTTCTGCATCTGTTGATATGACCATGTGATTTTGTCTTCAAGTTCATTTATATGATTTATGACATTTATTGACTCATGTATGTTGAACAATCCCTACATCTCTGGAATAAACCCTATCTGTTCTTGGTGAATAACCTTTTGAAGTGTGTCTGTATGCAGTTTGCAAGTATTTTGCTGAGTATCTTTGCATCTATGTTCATTAAGAATATAGGCCTATAGTTTTCTGCCTTTGTTGTATCTTTAGCTGGTATTAGAGTGATGCAATGCAGGAGGCATCACCATATCAGATCTCAGGTTATATTAAGGAGAAATAATTATAAAAACAGCATCAAAAATAAATTATCTCAGAACAAACCTTACCAAAGACATTAAAGATCTCTACAAAAAAAATCCTTAAAGAATGAGATTGAAGAATACACCAGAAGATGAAAAGACCTCCTATGCTCATGAATTGGAAGAATTAATATAGTAGAAATGACTATCATACTCAAATTAATATATACATTGAATGCAATCCCAATAAAAATCCCCATAACTTTCTTCACAGAATTATAAAAGATTCCCAAAATTAATATGAAAAAACAAAAGACCCACAGATACCCAAAGCAACACTGAACCGAAAGAATAATGTAGGATAGATTACTCTACCTGACTTCAAACTCTGTTTCAGTGCTATAAGCACAAAGCAGCATGGAACAGGGACAAAAGCAGACCCCTAGACCAATGGAAAAAACAATTGAAGACCTCCACTTGAGCACATGCAATTTCAGCCACCTAATATTTGACAAAGGGGCCAAGAATATTCAACAGAAGAAAGACACTGTCTTTGGCAAATCGTGCTGGCAAAACCAGATCACAACTTGGAGAAGAATGAAAATAACCCGTACTTTTCATCTTATAATAAAGTCAACTCTAATGGATCAAAGACCTCAGTGTGAAAACAGAAGCTCTGCAAATGTCTGAAGAAAACACTAGAAATAACCTACAAGATATAGATGTAGGAAAAAACTTTCTAAATCAGACAGTAGTTTTGCTGGAAATAAGATCAACAATCAGTAAGTGGGAACACATTAAACTAAAAACTTCTGTATGGCAAAAGAAACAATCAAAGAAATGAAGAGAAAACATACAGAGAAGGTGGAAATCTTCAGTGACACATCTGACAGAGGTTTAACATCCAGAATATATAAATTACCCAAGACACAAAGGACCAAGAAAACAAATGAGCCAATCAAAAGATGGAGTAAAGAGCTGAACAGAGACTTCACAAGAGAAGAAAAGACTTCAGAGAAACATCTGAAAAAGTGTTCAGCATTGTGACTAATTAAGGAAATGCAAATTAAAACCACTTTAAGATTTCATCTTATCCCTGTACAACTCTCTATGATCAAGAAAACAAAGGATACCAAATGCTGGATAGGTTGTGGGGAAAGAGGAATAGTCATTCACTCCTAGTAGAATTACAAAGTCATGCAACCCCTGTGGAAAACAGAGTGGAGAATTCTTGAAAGACTAAAAATGAACCTACTGTTTGACCCAGTCATATCACACCTGGGTATATACTCAAAGGATTCATCCTATTGCAGATATATATGCACCAAAATTTTATTGCTATTCTTTTTCATGATAGCAAAGAGTTGGAAGCAACCCAAGTGTCCATGAACTGATGAGTGGATAATGAAAATGTGGTGAATTTACACATTGGAGATCTATGCAATGGTAAAGAAAGAAGACATCATGAAATTTGCAGGTAAGTGTATGGAACAAGAAGTTATTATGTTAAGTGAAGTAACACATGCTCCGAAAAACAAGTGGCATATGATATCCCTCATTTGTGGATCCTAACAACAAATACCTATGTTAGACAAAGTGGGTAATTTGTTAGTAAAAATAATACCACATTGATTGGTATTACTATAGATATAGCTTTATGTTTATGTCTCTATTTTCCTCAGTCCTAAGATTTGTGAGAAAGAAAACGATCTTTTTAAAAAATACATCAAAACATACATCAACATGCTATGTAATTTAGGAATGTAAAATTATACACATTTAATTTAATGATTGTATTGATATTTTGTGTATTTCAGACATCATTTTTTTCAATTCAATTTAGACATATTCTCCTTTCCCTTCCCCCACCCCACCCCAGATCATGCATTCTGCCATAACTGCCCTGCATCTTTCTCTCAGTCTTTTTTTATGTTTAGGATTCACATTTTCCTCCTTTAATTTTTTATATTCCTCTAAAATATGAATACTTTCCACCCATATACAGTAAGATTATACGTATTTTTTATCTGCAAAAAGTTTACTGTTAAACTGTGAATCCCAAAATGTGTTTTGGTATTAACCTAAAGTTTATTTTAAGATTTTGTAAACCTGGTATATGTTTGGAGTGTATAGATGTATATTTTGCAGTAATATAAAATTCAACAGAAATAAAAAGACTCATTCAAAGAACTGATCCAAACAGTAAAATTCTACATTGAAAGAGTTTAACAAAAGACAGTAGAAGATGCAAGACAGGACTTAACATATATGGCATAATTCATGAGTTCTGGTGGAGGGGCTGAAGAGACAGGTTTTGGGGGAAGTTGACTAAATTTGATTAAGAAATGTTGTATGACATCACTCCTTGGTATATACACCAAAGACTCATCCTAGCACAAAGATACATGTACATCCATATTTATTGCAGCTCTCTTCACAATAGCAAAGAGGTGAAACCAACCCAAATGTCCCTCAACAGATGAGTGGATGACAAAAATGTGGTACACCTACACAATGGAGTACTATTCAGGGGTAAAGAAAGATGGGATTATAAACTTTGCAGGTAAATGGATAGAACTCGAAGCCATTATGCTGAGTTAAGTAACACAGTCCCAATTAGACAAATGGAGAATGGTTTCCCTCATTTGTGGATGCTAGCACCAAATCCCCCAGACAAAAGGCAAGCTGAATGACATTATTGTTATATTTCTGTTTATCTGAAAGCAACTATTTTGTTATAATGTGAATCAATGGGCTCTAGAATCTACCTACCAATTATTTTCAGACTCTGTAATTACTGTATATAGGTGGAGAGTATGTATCCATATTTAAAGTAATATAAAATTAATGGAGGAAAATGTGAATTCCTAAGCATTAATAAAAGACCGAGAGAAAGATGCAGGACAGTTATGGCAGAAAATCTGGGGTGGGGGGGGGAGGGAAAAGGAAATATGCCTGATCTGAATTGGAAAATGATGTACGAAATGCACAAAGCATCAATAAAAATTAAATTTAAAAAAAAAGAAAATAGAGCTGGGTATGGCAGCACACAATTATAAACCCAGAATTTAGGATTCAGGGCAGGAGATTCTCTAGTTCTAGGTCAGCCAGTGATACTGGCTGATACTTAGAACCTTTCTACAAAAGTTAAGGAATAGAATGGTGGTGGTTAGCAGAAGGTGAAATGCTGGTCAAGAGGCAAAAAATAATCTGTATCTGTTAGGAGGAATTAGCTTATAAAGTCTATTTGTGTAAAAATTAGGTGCAATTCCAGTGATGGATAAGTTAGTCTCATTTAATCATTCCAAAATTATGCATTTATCACACATCACATGACTCACTATAAATGTAAACAATTTTCAATCAAAATGAAAAATAGTTGTTATCATAATTATTAAATTTGTCAGAATCATTCTCTCTAGTGTGTCACTGAAAACAATGCCATTCAGAGGAGACTGTCTTCTGTGATGGTTGGTTACCTCCAGTGTATCAGCTACAGGAAATTCATTTCTTTGTAACTCTGATGATTTTTCACTAAGAGAGATAAATATTGCATGAGTTGGTCAGTTCTGGCTACTCATGTACTCTTCCTGATTGTTGAGAAAGGTCTATAGCTTGAGGAAATTGTGAGCAAAGATACCATTTTTCTGAGTGTCTCTCGCCCTGCAGGAACAATGAGCACATCCTTGTTTCACTTCTTTTTTTTTCTTACAATATACTTTATCTATAATAGAGTCAGAAACATGGGGAGTTTGTCTCAAATTCAGCTCTTAACATAATGAAGTTTTGTTGAACTTCATATATAAAATAAAGTTCAGGAATAGTAATATAAAACTTTTTATTTTTTTGGTGCTTTTGAGACAGGGTCTCCCTGTAGCCCCAGCTGTACTGGAAGTTGCTTTGTGGACCAGGCTGGCCATGAACTCACAGAGATCCATCTACCTCTGCCTCCCTAGTGCTGGGGTGCTCCACCATGCCTGGCCCATAAATATTTTCAATACTGAAAAATTAAATAGTTTATACGAATAAACTAATTATAATTTGAACTGTGTAAACTGTCTTTGGTGTGAGGGTCTCTTTGTACATAAGATGCTTCAATGTTAAGGTATGAATATATAAATGACAGATGCTTCAAACCAGAAAGAAGAAGGTAGCTGTGTGAATAAATAACATGGTACACATGTGCATGTGTCTGTGAATCACAGTTACGGATCTCGGGTTTTTAGCTTGGGTAAGAAGCATCTTTAATTCCTGATATGGCTTACCAGTCCTATTTTTTGTTGTTCGTTTTAAAGACAAGTTTTCATGGTATAGCTTAGGCAAGCCTTGGGCTTTCTGTGCTCCTGTCTCAGGTTTCTGGGTGCTGGGTTTACAGGCATGTGCAGACTTGACCAGCAATAACTTATTTTAATGAAAAAGACCAGCTGCTTCTAAAAGTAAAAATAAAAATGGTAAATCTGCTTGATTTTACCCTGACATAGAGTGTCTCTGTCAAACAATATGACAAATATGGTCTTTGATATTGACAGATAAGACTACAAATAATTAATTTAGTATTCGTAGAGATTCAAACTAATCCAAGAGTCTCCTAGCCCTCATTTTGCTCTAATATAAAACAGTAATAATTCTATAAATTTGCTTTGAAAATATAAGTATTACAGTATAAAGTAATTCCAGCCCATTTCAGTTTTATTATTTGCATGCTCATTTGGTCCCCAGCTGGATGATGTTGTTTGGGGCTACTATGGAATCTTTAAGTGGCAGAGCCTTGCTGGAGCAAGTGGTCACTAGTGATGGGCCTTGAGATTTTATTGCTGCCCCTGAAGTTCCTGACTATAAATGCAATGTGACCAGCTACCTCTTGCACCTACTACTGTGCCTTTCCTGACATGGAACACTGAATCCTCTTGAGCTGTGAGCTGAAATAAACCCTTCCTCTTTTAAGTTGGCCCTATATCAAGGACTTTGTGACAGCAATATGAAAATTACCTAATACAGGCCCTTTAGCTCAAAACCCAGTGGGGTTGAAAATAAACCAATTTAGCCAAATGGGATGTGGTGGTGCATGCCTCCAGACCACTGGAGCTACAGAGAGACCCTGTCTCAAAAAGAAAAACAAAAAACAAAAACAAAGAAAATAGGCCAATTCTCTTTATAGATAAGGTAAATATATGTTTCTTAAAGCAAAGACTGAGGTAGCATAGCCTGGACTGGAACTTACTTTGTAGCTCAGGATGACTTTGAACTTTTGATCCTCCTGCCTCCTATTTATGAGTCCTAAGCTCACCAGAGTATGACATCATTGTGTGGTCTATGCAGGCCTGGGAATCCATCCTGAGGGCTTCTGTATGCCTGGCCAGTACCCTACCAGCTGAGCCACATTCCCATTCCTGAATGTAATTTAAAAAGTTATAAATGGAGCAGGTTTTACATAATTTAATTTAACACCCTTGCATTGCTTCCTTATTTGGATGCAAAGAGTATCTCTTTGTTGAAAGTAAAGGCAAACCTGTGCTTACTGGCTCATCTAGAAATTCTAAGGCAGGATCACACAGAACTTCTGTCTCAGAGGGGTTGCCTCTTAAAATGGCCAGCAAACTGGAAGATGGCAGGCCTGTGGTTTTTCTTCAGTGACAAAATTCGAGAAGAAATTAACTGGAAATCTCATACTGGGTTTTCCTTGTTCAAGGTTTCAGCTCCATTACAACACAGCTGTTGACACAAAATGACTCCTTTCCGTGCTTGGCTGTAGGTCATCAGAAAAAGTCACTTTCAGGCTGTGGTGGCTGATAGGGTTTCTGATAAGTATCACTACTCCTAAAATGACTACTGGTGATCATACAAGGTTGAGGGACGATGACATGGAAAACTGGCCTTGTTCAAATGAAGATGGTAAAAGACATTACTAGACAAAGCAACCTTCTCATACCTGTGTGAAATGAAAACTCCTCAAGCCAAGGAAGCTACCTCACTGGCCCCTTCCACCTTTGATTGGCTCTGGCTTGCTAAATAACTGCTTATTTTTCAATCCAGTGTTCCTATTTGCTATAAAATAATTATCATTAGTTTTTGACAAATAATATTTTATTTTAGAGGCTGATTTTACAAAATAGCAACCTAATTTCAAGACTGGAGTGTAGGCAAAGTAAGTCTCTGGTACTGCTCTGATTAAATTTGCTTTTGTTCTCAACTTCAGTTGCCTTTTCTCAGGTATGTACTTCTGAAAGCCGTGTTACCCGGTGGTTTGAAACATAGCAGTCACTTCACCAATCATTGAATCCAGTTCTGAATTCCATTCCCAAGTCCTCCTGGGAAGCTGTGTTTTTCCATACCCCAAATGCATTTTAATGAGATTTTGAAAGGAAAATAACCATTTTCCAAAAGTTCATTCTTAAAAGCTAGGTGTGGCTGGGCATGTGCTTTGTGGACACACAGGATTGCTGGGCTAGTGTTGACACCCTAGTTCTTTGTTCAGCAAGATGGTCTGTCTCAGGTGAATAAGGAGGAGAGCAACAGATCAGGAAACCCCATGGCTTTCCTGTAGCCTCTGAGCACACTCACACCTGAACATAGAGGTATCTATGCACTGCATACACATAACTCACAGACATACACACAGATGCACACACGCACACACACATGCACACAGATGCGTACACACACACACACACACACACACACACACACATAAACCAACTAAGCTAGACTGAGACTTTTCCTATTAAACAGACATGAAATACATATATCTGGGATGATGTACTCTATATAATGAAATCTACAAAATTGCTTTAACACAGGAAGGTAGTTTTGCAAACCAATTACATTTCTGTAGAAACACTAAGCATTACAAGTTAGCAATCAATGGGAAATCAAATATACAAATACTTTTTAAATCACAAGAAGTTGTACTGTGCACTTGGAATTTACATTGAAATTAGATTGAAATTGCTTGGATGGCTTCTTGGCAGTATAGTGGGATATGGAGCACTGATGATAAATTCCTTTATAAAACAAACACAGACAAAATAATAATTTCTCAGGTAATACTAGAATGAGAAAATATGGAGAGATGCAGAGTGTTTCTTCATTTTATATACTCTTAATTGTTTTCATTGCTGATTTTATTTTTGTTGTTTCTCATCAAGCCTAAGCCAACAGGATAGCCTTGAATGGCAAATGAAAGAATAATGTCTAAAGTGCAGGTGTTACTGTGCCAACCTTAACTCTGATACATAAGCTAGACGATGACTTGCAATTCAAAATACAGAGAATATCTCAAGGAGCATGTGCCTTGCAGAAAACTGAAATTTGTCCCATATTTGGTTTTACTACTTATTAACTTCATGTGATTGAGCAGATTCCTCTGGTCCTCTGACATCAAGAGCTCTCACCTCTAAAATGATTGTAATGCTCTCTTCACAGGAGGACTGTAAGACTCTGATGGTTATATATATATATAATATAAATTAATATATATATATATATATATTATATATATATAAAACAAACTACTGTGTAGTCAGGTCTATAACTGAGATCAGAACTGCTTTTCTTTTGAGACATCCAGAGGTTACCAGGCAGCAGTGGTACTCTGGGGGCATACACATGGTTTGCAACCCAACATAAGTGCCATACCTCAGACACCACAGTTCTTGAACAAGACAAAACCATAAGTGTCCTTCACAGTTTATGAAGTTTTGCAGCCTTTGATGCTCACTCCCTAGCATAAATGGTATGGTCTTGAAGAGCCAGTCTCTTTGACAACACAATTTTTCATCTCTTTTTTTTGGCAAGGAAACATTCTTTAGTGTTCTTATTTATGATGAATATAATACCATCATTAAATTTGTTTCTGTTTGATGACATTAGCATATTTTATAGCTATATCTTTTGAAATTATATGACATAACAGTAGGAGGAATGGTTTATCCATTTATACTGAAGGTCAAATGCAGAGTACTACTAATCAGTCCTTTAATCTACTCCAACCCATTCCTATTCTTTAATTTTAATTTTTGTAGCCCTAGCTAGCCAGGAACTCACTATGTAGACCATACTGTTCTGGAACTCAAAGAGAGTCATCTGCCTCTACCTCCAGAGTGCTGTGATCAAAAGCCTAGCCACCATGCCTGGTGCCTTCATCCCATTCTGAGAGGCAGCAGAGAGTATCCACAAAAGAAGCAAGTGTATATTTTCCACAAAAGAGGAAATCATCTTTTCTTAGCCACAACATAAAAGCTGGAAGTTACATTCATGAAAACAGAGGGGTATCTCTTAAAATTAAATGTAGCTCTTGGCAAGTATTTAGTAATCATTGAAATATTTGTTGTCCAATATAAAGAACAGAACCAGCTCTTAAAAGTAGTAAAGCTAGTGACTGGATAAATAACTCAGTAGTTAAGATCACTGGCTGCTCTTGCAGAAGACCTGGGTTTGGTTCCCTCTACACACATAAGGCTACCAACCATCAGTAACTACAGTTCCAGGGGATCTCATGCCTTTTTCTGTCCTCCATGGGTATTATACATGTTCTAGTTTGTCTTCCATTGTTGTGACAAAACACTTTGACTGACACCAACTTGGGGAGGAAAGAGTTTATTCAGCTTACATCTCCTGGGTCACAGTTCACACTCAGGGAGCCCAAAGGCAGGAACTCAGGGCAGGAACCTGGAGGCAGGAGCTGAAGCACAGGGCATGGAGGAATGTTGTTCACTGCCTTGCTCCCCTGGCTCATGCCCACCCTGCCTTGTTATACTGTACACAACAACCTGCCCAGGGTGGCACCACTCACTGTGGGCTGGGCCCTCCCACACTGCTCGACCATCAAGACAATACTCCACAATTGTGGCCACAGGCCAATCCAGTGGAGCCAATTCCCCAACTGAGGATCCCTCAACCCAGGTGTGTCAAGTTGACACTAAAGCTATCCAGCACAATTGATCCCTTGTCAACTTGACACAAAAAACACATCACTATTAAACCACCACCTTTCCAGTTCTTATCCCCAAAGTATGCATGCATACCAGCTTACAGACTCAGCACATGGTATCTAAATCATGCCCACTAAATTTTGAATTTAGGTAACATCCTTTTTGATTTCAGCATTTTGGAAACAAGATAAATGGATTTCTAGAAGAATTTACAGACCTTGGAGTTCTAACAAAACAAACTTGCTCTGATAAATTGTCTTTTTTTAAAGGACCATTGGTAAAAGTCTCTTTAACAATGTAAATTGATATTTTGGTTCAACTTAAGTGAGAAATTTTTTGAATCAAACTGTTTTATGTTTCTTTAAGCCCATCTTCAAGCTGTGTGTATGTGTGAGTGAATGCAAGTTCCCACTTTTAATTCATTATAATCCTACAGGTTTAAATCTAATTAGAAACTAACTATAAACAAAAATAGATTCAATTTATAGAAAATGTTTGTTTTATACCCCTTAATGTTAACAATTTTAATTGGGTTTATAGTATACATATTATTCAGTTTAATGGTTATTGTTAATTATTAGTAGTAATTGTTATTGAGAGTTATTGTTATTGAATATAATTATTAATAATTGATAGAAATTAATTCTAATGGTAAATTGTTCATTGTTAGCTGCTATTATTTACAATTATTCATAATAATTATTAATGATTGTTGTGACTAATAATGGTTAATACTAATTATTGATTATAATAATTAATAATGGTTGTAATTGTGATTATGGATAATTATTATTCCAAAGTCCTTAATAATAATACATGATGGATTGGTCCAAAACTACAAACAACTTTGGCCTGTCTACTTTTGGAAATCCTCAATCTTTAGATTTGTAAATAGCATAGGGATAGTTAGGCTTAGCAGAGGGACAGTTTAGGAGTAATTAACCAGAAGGGAAAGGATAGGGAAAGACAAAAGAACAGTTAAATTTTAACGAAGTTCATTAAAGGCAAATGGTTGGAAATGGGCCTAAGATGTGGCATATGGATCTCAGCTGTTTATGAGTTACTAGGACATCTATTCTAATTATGTAAACTAACCCTATAACAAATTATAAAAATGTAATGTTTTTCATTGGAATCAAAGAAATAAGCTTTCTTCCCTTACCAGGTCAACCTAATAGCTTCTATGTATGTCGTATGTATGTATTTGTAGTAGTACACGCACCCCATGTGTACTTGTGTTCTACGTATATTTTAATGTTAACAGCCTTATACCAGTAAAAACAATGCCTCTGAGTTGGAACGTGGGCCCTTCCTTCTCAAGACGCAAATATATTAACACAGCCAAACACATAATTCAGTTTCAACAAAGGTTATGGGTTATTTATGAAAATTTTAAAAATAATGGATCTACCCTGCCACCTACTGGTTTCAATCCAAAACAAAGATTGCAACCGGTTTTCATTGATTCCAAAGTGGTTAATCAGTTTTGGTATTTGGGACAAATAAAACGGTATAAAATTTAACATTTTAAAAAATAAATAAAAAAATGAATTAAAAAAAAAAAAAAAAAAAAAAAAAAAAA
This sequence comes from Rhizomys pruinosus, assembly GCA_009823505.1. Classification (NCBI taxonomy): domain Eukaryota; kingdom Metazoa; phylum Chordata; class Mammalia; order Rodentia; family Spalacidae; genus Rhizomys; species Rhizomys pruinosus. The sequence continues at coordinate 7,120 of VZQC01013975.1, read as the reverse complement.
AAAAACATTTTCTTTTCTTTTTTTAAACTTTTTGCGTGCATACAGGCAAAAGCAGGCCTGAATTTCATTCAAATGACCAGTGGGTAGCTGGTGTTGAGGCCTGCATTTCATTTGGGTGGACCAGTTGGTTTGGGACAAAAGGTTCCTTTTGTGGACCACCAACCTGGGTACCTGGTGTGTGAAATTCCTGTCCTGGACTTGGGCAGGTGGAAAGTTTCGGTCAAGAGTGGGAAACGTGTCCCGTTGTCCCAGGCTAAGGTCCTGAGTAGGAAGTTACCTCTCCGGTCAGGTCACAGAAGTGATCGACTGACCTCTACGCAATGAGGCCCGATCCCCCATGATGTCCACCAAAAGTGGGCACTGTGCGTCCCTCTCCCTTAGCAGGACTGCGTTGCACCCATTCGACAAAGGAAGCTTCCTAGAAGCTCCCACAAAAAACAAAAAAAAGGAAAACAAAAAAACAAAAAAAAATCAAGATGTTTATGATGGTAACATCTCATGGTTCATATCTAGTCAGTCTTTAATAACTAATGGGCATAGAATTGTAAAAGAAAATTTCATTAAGAATTAGATATTGAAAAATCTTTAGCAGGCTTTCATGCCAGGTTTGGAGAAGGCCAAGAGCTTGTAGTAAGATAGTTATCAAAATCCATTTTGTAAGATTTGCAGTTTAAGGGCTGGAGAGATGGTCCTAACGGTTAAGAGTGACTCTGGGGCTGGAGAGATAGCCTAGCGGTTAAGAGCACCGGGACGCTCTGCAGAGGACCCGGGTCGATCCCCAACACCCACATGGCGCTAATGAGAACCGCTCTGTAACTCCAATTCCAGGAGAAACTCCAGTTCCAGGGGAATCCGAGACCTCTTCTGACCTCCGTGGCATTGCACGACAGGGTGCACAGAACCTGCATGCAGACAGTACCATTCATACACATACACAACAATCATTAATAATTAAAAAAAAAAAACAAAAGGAGCGGCTGACTGCTCTTGCACGAGGACCAGGGTTCATTTCCCAGCACCCCCCATATGGCTGCTGAAAAACCATCTTTAACTCCAGTTCCAGGGGAAGGCAACGCCTTCTTCTGACCTCTGTGGCATGGCACGACACGGGAGCACAAAACTACATGCAGACAAAACACAAAAATTTTTTTAAATAAAAAAAAAATACATTAAAAAATAAAAACAAAGATTTGCAGATAAAAATGTAATAGATTTGGAACTAATTGGGAAATATAAAATTTTACATTGTTTTATTCTAATCTGTATGAATTTCCAACAATGACTTTGGGGTTAAGGTACACAACTGGGTCTCTATCTTTTTTGTTATTATTCAGTATCATCTTGTACATATTTTTCCTTTACTTGTAGGAAAATTTAAAGAAATTAAGTTAAGTTCACTTCCCAATATAGCATGCATAGTCAATGATAAACAATTTGGTAAATTTGATGAAAACTTACACCGTGGTTCCTTTTATGGGCTTAGGCTAATCAAGTTAGGCATCTATTAGCCAGAAACATAAAAATTAAAAAAAACAAGGAGGGAAGGTGGTATAATATTCTTCTGATTCCAAACCTTTTGATAAAATTTTCATTTTTGAGGTCTTGAAACTAATAATGGGAGGAGATTTGTATGTTCCACTAGGTAAACCAAACCAACCTAAATGCCTGAAAACGTACAACTTTGGCTGTGCAGGTGGACTGGGAAATGCCAACAAAGAGGCTGACCCATCTGACATTAAAGAAAGGAACCTCAGACTGCCTGGTCACAGACACTGAGCATCTCTGAATTCTATTTGGGATAACTGTTTATTAATGTGCCCTAATGAAGTTTACCTTCCAGATCTGACGAAACCTTCCTACCTCTCCCTTTATAGGGAAAGGAAAAACATGATGGTAATGAAGTCATTTCTGACTGTAGTTGGAGCCAACTGTTATAGTAAGGTGATTTCTTGTAGAAATCTACCTTCTACCTTCTTTAATTGGCTGATAGATTATAGGAATTGTGAAAGGATTTCTCCATTAGAGCCAAATATAATAGTAAAGTCTTTATACGTGTGTAATTAAGCAAAATATATTAATGCAGGGAGCTCTGATATCAGCAATGGATTATTCTGCCAAGGGTGATGTTGGCTAGGGGATCCAACCCCCAAATAAAAAAGGCCTTTTGCCTATAAAAATAGGATATCTGAAGGAGGAAGGGCAGTAAGTCCCTGTTTGTCGAAAACCTGGTGTAGCAAGAAAAAGTTTTGAGACGTCACTTGATAATTGTACAGTTGGATCTCTGAAATGCAAGAGAGCATTATCAAAGGCCCCTAATGGAATAAAGCAAAATATTCTCTCTTTGAGTCAAAAAAACTCCTCTGTCAGTATCTAACAAACCTCAACTGCCAGGAGATATGTGCAACAGTTGGCAGCATTGTCTATATATATCCCAAATCTAATTGACTAAGCTCTCTCCTGGAGGAATTCATTGCAATGCCACAAGCTTATGTCCTCTATTTGTTAGGAGATGTTATAACCACACGATAAGAACTTGTCATTCTTCTTTTATAGAGAAACCACAGTTTGTGATTAGCATACCATCCAAAAAGCATCTGTGTCTATGCTCACAGCTTAGCTTGCCATAAGTTAGTCGCTTTTAAAGCCCCGTTAGTTCCTGTACTCTATTGCTTGGTTTTGTTAGTAGGATTAAAAAGATACCTGGATAGCTGTCAATCCATGAAGGGAAACAACCTGAACAGTACTAGAGTCCAAAATACATCTCCAGAGAAAAAAAGACTGCTTTGCTTTCACCCTTGTGCCCTTTTCCAAAGCTAGGGAACAAATTCGGAGAAGAGAGGCGTGGTAGATTGTGAGGGCTCTGGGGAGATTGGGTGAATGTGAGACTACAGCAATATAGACTGACTCTTATTTGATCAACATGCTGTTGCAACAGGCCTCTCCAATGAGACTGTGGGAACCTGGATTGTTTGAAATCTGCAACATAGATACTTGCAAATTGTTTTTTACAAGAATGTTCTATTACATTCATTGCTCATGCCTGACAATCAGCTTACATCCTGGTTGGGCATTTTGGGTATTAATTGGGCTTAGTGTGAACAATAAAGTTTAAGGTCTGACCTGCCCCAATGCCTAGCGCTCAAAACAGGCTTGAGCAGCTGGCTATCTCAAAACTCTGGTTCCTTTGTTTTGTTAGCCTCACCCTATGGGCTCCCCTGCCTCTCAGAAAAAGAATTTAAAAAAAGATAAAATTAAAAGGGTGAGATGAAGTGGGAAAACTTAGGGAAGAGTGGGGTGGATGTCTAAAGCCATCTGACCCCCTGGCCACACCATGGCGGGGTTGGGGTGTGTGTAGTGATGTAATTAATTCTCGTGGATATTTAAGCAGACATGTTGGAATAAAAATCTCTCTTGCATTTTGAACCTCAGCCTGCCTACACAGTGGTGTGTTTTCCTGCATGGGCTTTTCCACATGGTGTCATCCTAGGGATTAAGGTGGGCCCTGCCACAAATTTGGCAGCCTACACCACATTAGTAAGGTTCCTTTTGAAAATGAAACCCAGAGGAGTTATTTCATAGAAGCCTCCATGCTGAAATATTTCTATCATAGAGGGAGAGATGAGAAACCAGGACTCAGGAAGTTCCAAATTGAAATATTTAATCCTAGAGCCTGGCTCCTTAAGTTTGAAGAAGTAAACAGCTCAAAAGCTCAGAAGATTCCCGGGAAACGGTTCAAAACGATCTTCTCATCCCAAGTTATTATAATCTATAATAAAGCCTGCTGCAGAGAGACTGAATGTCCTGCTTAGTGCAGAGAATTCCAGGGAAGTAGGGCTTGTGAATGACATGCTGGCAAGATGTTTGCTGACAATCTGCCTGTGAGCCATCCTTCAGCCTTGATCCTGTAAGGAACTCCAGTAAAATCATTTCTCTTTGCTAAGTTAGACTTTGGTAAAGTTGTTCTTTCAGCGGTCATTGGAGTACTATTCATGGTGAATAGACATCTGTTCCTGTTTCTCCAGGAAAAATCATACAACAGGACTAAATGGAATGAATCTTAGAATACAAGAAAAGACTGCATTTAATGTCTATTTCATTATGGATTACCTTTGGCCAAAAAATCAGAAATTCCTAATCGAATATTAGTTATGCTTGAAAAAACATTTCACTAGGTCCATGAATCATGATGATTTTTGTTCTGTACTTATAATCTTCATGAGTATTATTCTCACTGAATAAAATTATGATTTTGCATATGTTAATAAAAGTTGTAGAAGTACTGAAATCTCAAAAAAATCTTAATTATTTTTTGAGAAAAATTTCCAGTCTATAGTCTTTTATTAAATATTTTATTTATTATGTTTATTTTAGTGTATGAGTATATTGCCTGAATGTGTATTGTCCCTATGCCATACAATGCCTACAGAGTCAGAAGAAAGCATCTGACTTCCCTGGAACTGGAGTTATCAATCATTTTTAGCCACCATTTGGTTGCTAGGAATTGAACCCAGATCCTCTGCAAGAGCAGTCAGTGCTCTTAACTGCTGAGCTATTTTTCCAGCCTATAGGTCTTTTCTTTTTGTTTGAACTTAATTTTATTCTAGAAGTCAGCCCGTCTCTTTTCTTGAACTAAAAATTATTATTTTATTTGTGCCTTGAGATATTGTTTTGAAATAACTTTCAAGCATGTAGTATTGTGACATATGCATAGTCAAATTAGTATGCATGTACACATATGCACATATACATGTAGGATACTAAGTAGAAGTCTAACATGGCATATGTAAACTCTGTGTGCTTGTGCACCATGATATTTCATCAAGCCTTGGACCTCTCTATCCCTCACATTCTCAAGTTGCACAGTACACAGTGGTGTATTTTTCACTTTTGTTAAATCTTTGTTTATGATAAGTAGGGCTATCATGCTACTTTTGTTTTAGCAGAGCATCTTTTTCATTTGAATTGATGAATAATATTTATATATACTTATACGGCATCACACTCCAGTTCAATACATTATGCAGTGTGCAACGATGAAATCAGTTATTTCCATTTCTAAGCCCTCAAATGTTCATCTTGATTATTCTAAACTGTGGATATTGTGTATTTCTTCAGTAAAGATTTATAAACATTGTTGCTGCTTAAAGCTATATCTTTCCTCATACTGAGGGGATTTTGTTGGCTTGTTCCTAGAAAAACAGACAAGACTACTGGAGACTTTAGTACCATGGTCTAAATTCCTAAGTCTGTTTTTACATATACCTTCTTTCTTTAATTTTATTTTTGTATGTGTATGAATGTACTGTCTGCATGTAGGTTTGTGCACCCGTGTCGTGCAGTGCTGTGGAGGTCAGAAAAGGGTCTCGGATTCCCCTGGAACGGGAGTTCTCCTGCACTGGCAGCTCTCCTAGAATTGGAGTTGCAGCGGCGTTCTTAGCTGCCATGTGGGTGCTGGGATCAACCCCGGGTCCTCTGCAAGAGCAGCGGGCTCTTAACCGCTAGGCTATCTCTCCAGCCCCTACATGACCTTCTTACTATGTGGCTAGCCCAACCCACACACACACCACACACACCACAACAACGCACACATACACCCACATACACATACCAAACTGAGACATTTTGCATTGGCCTACTAAAGGATATGTTGTTATCTATTCCCTTAGCAATATGTTTGTTGGATAATAAAATTATTCAATTTCCTAAAGCTTGTATTATAGCTGCTTCTTGGTTGCGTTTGCTGTTGCTGTGATAAAACAGTAACCAAATCCAGTGAAGATGAAAGTTTCTGTTTCATTTTCCAGCTCCCAGTTCATATGTCATAACTGTTGGAACTTGGGCTGATACCTGGAGGCAGGAACTGAAGCAAAGATCATGGTCCGATTATTGTGCTTCACCTACTAGAAATTAAGAAAATTCCCAACAGACAATCTCACAGGCCAATCATATGCAGACAATTTCTCAGCTGAGATTGTCTCCTCCCAGGTGTGTCCATGTTTGTGTCAAGTTGACAAAAACTAATCAGCACAGTAGCAGTTCTTCCTTCTAGCTAGTGCTTATGGTTTACACATTATATATTCATATTTATTATCACCTTGCTCTTAAAATGTCCTTACCTCACCTGTGGATATTTTCATTTCAGGGATTAATTTTCCTTAGCTAGACTAAGTAAAAGAACAGGTATCAAGTGGGAGGAGAAATGATCTAATCATGAAGTAGCCACAAACTTGCATAATCTGGGCTTCATTGACAGTGTAGCTGCATCTAAGTGGTATGCGAGGAAGGCATTTAAAGTCAAAGTTGTCTCAATGTTACAATTAGAGATTAAGACTGACTGCCACTTAGTTCCCAAGGTCTTCAGAATGCTGACTCTCCCTAGGTAGGTGGCTTTCTCTGTGTCTCTGGCTTGAACAAACTGTAAACCCTATCAGACGACATGGTATTCTACATTTTTTGGTTTTAACCTTTAAATATCCTTGGTCATAAAATATGTATCTCATATTGTGATCATGATTATATATAATTCTATTAGATGTTGGCTCAAATAATATTAAACCATGTATTTATTGTTATAAATATTTTATGTTTTTATTCTTGTATGTGTGTATGTTTGTATCTGTGTGACTGTGTGTGACTATATCTGTGTTTATGCACATGTGAGTCTAATGCTCACAGATGCCAGAAGAGGGCATTATATTTCCTATAGATGTAATCATTTGTGTTTTGGAGCCACCTGACCTGAGTACTGGAAACCAAATCCCAGTCTTCTAAAAGAGCAGGAAGCACTCTTAACCACTAAGCCCTCTCTGTAGTCTCCCCACCAAACACATGTCCCATGACATTTGTTAAACTCTTTCTAAATACATTCCCATCTCAGAGATAAGAGGATTGAGGTAGTGATCTGTGAAGTTTGGAATTCTCCCTCCCATATCCTTTTTTCCCCTTCCCTACCTTATCCTTTTTTTTCTTATTTGTTAACCCTCTCCCCCCCCCCCCCCTGCCTGGTTTGCCCATTGTTCATTGCGCCTACGGTAAAAATGAATTTGACAGAGGGACCCCTGTTCTAATTATTCACTGAATCTGAGTGAGGGGGCTCAGCACAATTGGCATTATGTTTCAT
>VZQC01013973.1:596140-613132 GCA_009823505.1 Rhizomys pruinosus | reverse complement strand
AAGGAAGGAGCTCCAAGAAGAGAACTGAACCAGCTCCAAAATAGGAAGTGGCGAAATACAAGAGAAATTACTAGGACCTAAATGAAAAAGAAAATCGAACACTCTCAATCAATAGGAAAGGAGGTAAAAAGCCTCAGAACTAGAATGGATGAAGCAAAAAAAGAAGAGCAGACAGGAAGATAACACAGAACAACTAAATGAATAAAGAAAAAAAAAATTTTGAAAAAAGTTAAAAAATCCCACAAGAGGGAAACAACCAGAAATGTGGGACATCTATTAAAGATCAAACCTCTGCATCATATGGGTAGAAGAAGGAGAAGAATCCCAGATAATGGTCTTGATCAGACCTTCAATAACTAATAGAAGAAAATTTTCCCAAAACTGAAAAAAGGTAAACCCATACAAACGAGAACAGCCTATAGGTATGAATGTACTGTCGCTGCATGTAGGTGGGGCACCTGTGGTGTGCAATACCCACATGAGGGTCAGAAGAGAGTGTAAGATTCTCCCTGGAACTGGAAGTTAAAGATGGTTCTCAGCCACAATTGGGTGCTGGGATTGAACCCGGGCCTCTGCAAGAGCAGTCAGCACTCTTAACCTCTAGGCCATCTCTCCAGCCCCCCCCCCTTTTTTGGTCTTTTTGAGACAGGGTCTCCCTATAGCCCCAGCTAGCCTGGAACTCACTGTGTAGATCAGGATGGCCTTGAACTGACAGAAATCAACCTGCTTCTGCCTTTTGAGTGCTGGGATTAAAGGTGTGCCACCACATCCAGAAACTGCCTTTTTTATAAAAAAAATATTTTTAATAATTTTTAAATTTCGTTTTAGAGAAACTGAAGAGCAAGTCTTAGTGGAGCAAGGGCCAAAGAAAGGCAGTTAGGTTATTGCTCCCAAGAAGGAACCTGTGGTGCAGCATCAAAGCTGAAGAAGCGCCTGGAGGTGGGGATCGGGAAGAAGGTTGAGCATGATGTAATGAAAGCCAGCTCCAGCTTGGTGAAGAGAGGGCATTGCTGAAGGGGGGCTGCTACCTCCAAGGAGGTGTCTTCCTAAATACGGGCCCCTAAAGCCAATGTTGTACCCCAGCCCAGCACTGGGACACTACAGGTAACCCTGAGGGCAGACTGCCCCTTGGGGAAGAACAGTGGACCAGAAATCGTCAATCCTTAGGTATAGCCCAGTGCCCCAGGTGGCTTCTGCACGCTGGTTTCTCTGGCCCAGGTCCTATCTCCACAGAATAAACCTGGAGCCATTGTAAAAATTTTATTTTTTTTTTTATTTATGTGTATTAGTGTTTGTCTGTATGTATGTTGTGTAACGTGTGTGTGCAGTGGAGGCCAGAGAAGGCACTGGATCTCTTAGAACTGGAGGAATCAAACCTGGGTCCTCTGAAAGAACAGCATGTGCTCTTAACTGTTGAGTCATCTCTCCACCTTGAAATGATTATGTCTGTCTGTGTGCCTGCCATGTGTATGTAGCTGCCCAAGACCAGAAGACCAGAAGAGTGTGCTGGCTCCCCCTGGAGTTGGAGTTATATGTAGTTATATGTGGTTGTGAACTGCCTGACATGAGTTCTGGGAGCAACAAAGGCTCTTTTATTTTGTTTTTATTTTTTCTATGTGTGTGAATGTACTGTCTGCGTGTAGGTCTGTGCACCCGTGTCGTGCAATGCCCCGGAGGTCAGAAGAGGGCATCAGATTCCCCTGGAACTGGAGCCAAAGACAGTTCTCAGCTGCCATGTGGATGCTGGGAATCTGAACCAGGGTCCTCTGCAAGAGCAGTCAGCGCTCCCAACTGCTAGGCCATCTCTCCAGCCCGCAACAAGGGCTTGTAACCACTGAGTCATTTCTCAAGCATTGCCCCATTGGAATTGAACCCAGAGCCTCACACATGCCTGGCAAGAGCCCTATCAACCGAGCTGTATCTCTAGCTCCCAAATGCCACTTGGGAAAGAGTGTAGATTCCAACCTTCAGACTGTGTGTGAAGTCTCCTGTTGGCTGGAGGATAGCACAGGTGAGGAGTGACTTTCTATGTTGGTTCTTTCCAGCCATCTTTGCTGGCCTTCATTCATATACTTGAAGTATTAGCAGCTGAGATTTGGAGAGTGAAAACAAAGAGCACTGGGTTTGCATTTTACCCATTCTTTTCTAGTTCAGGTGCTTAGTAGCTTTACTTTCCCATGTGCGATGTGGCTGCTTTATATGGAGCTGCTTTAAAATATTAAAAAATTTTTTTTTAATTTTATTTATTTTTGTATGTGTATGAATGTACTGTCTGCATGTAGGTTTGTGCACCCGTGTTGTGCAATGCTGTGGAGGTCAGAGAAGAGATCTTTGGATCCCCCTGGAACTGGGTTCTCCTGGAATTGGAGTTACAGACGGTTCTCAGCCGCCATGTGGGTGCTGGGGATCTAACCTGGGTCCTCTGCAAGAGCAGTCGGTGCTCTTAACCACTAGGCTATCTCTCCAGCCCCATATGTAGCTGCTTTAATAAAAACATGTTTACCATTTATTTTCACTCTCTTTAAAATTTTTATTTATTAACAGGGTTGGAGAGATGGCTCAGCGGTTAAGAGTGCCAACGACCCGGGTTTGATTCCCAGGAGCACCTGGTGGCTAAGAACCACCTTTAAGCTGGGCATGGTGGCACATGCCTTTAATCCTAGCACTCAGGAGGCAGAGGCAGGCGGATCTTTGTGAGTTCAAGGCCAGCCTGGTCTATAGAGTGAGTTCTAGACCAGCTGGGGCTACAAGGAGACCCTGTCTCAAATTTTTATTTACTTATTTATTTATTTATATATTAATTTATTTATTTCCATTGTGTGTTGTGTATGGCATGTGTATATGGGTGTGTGGGTCCCGAAGCATGGATATGGAGGTCATAGCACAACACTGTGCAGTTGGTTCTCTCCTTCTACCTTTATATGTGTTTGGGGAATCGAAATCAGATCATCAGAATTGTGTGGCAAGTGCTTTATCCACTGAGCCATCTCTCCAGGCTCATTCATTCTCAAGAATAACGAATTTTTTTTCTTTGTCTTTTTGAGACAGGGTCTCCCTATAGCCCCAGCTGGCCAGGAACTCACTCTGTAGACCAGGCTGGCCTTGAACTCACAGACATCCACCTGTCTCTGCCTCCCAAGTGCTGGGATTAAGGCCTGTGCCATCACACCTGGCTTAAAGATGATTCTTAGCCTCCATGTGGGTGCTGGGAATCGAACCCGGGTCCTCTGCAAGAGCAGTCAGTGTTCTTAACCACTGAGCCATTGCTCCAGCCCCACAAGAATAACAAAATTTAAATAGTAAAAATGATTTAAAGCCTACCCCAAATGCATATAATCAAGAAAGTTAAAATCGGTAAAAAAGGAAACCAGCAAGAAAAAGATACAGATCTGGGCTGGAGAGATGGCTCAGTGGTTAAGAGTGCTGACTGCTCTTGCAGGGGACCCAGGTTTGATTCCTAGCACCCACATGGCGGTTAAGAACTGTCTTTAGGGCTGGAGAGATGGCCTAGAGGTTAAGAGCGCCGACTGCTCTTGCAGAAGACCTGGGTTCGATCCCCAGCACCCACATGGCGGCTGAGAACCATCTTTAACTCCAGTTCCAGGGGAATCCGACACCCTCTTTGACCTCTGTGGCATGCATGACAGGGTGCACAGACCTACATGCAGACAGTACATTCATACACATAAATAAATAAAAAAAAACCTGTCTTTAACTCCAGTTCCAGGGGAATCCAACGCCCTCTTCTGCCCTCCGTGGCAATGCACGACACGGGTGCACCAACCTACATGCAGAGAGTACACTCATGCACATAAAAAAAATAATAAATTTAAAAAAGAAAAGAAAAAGAAACAGTTGTGTGTGTGTGTGGGAGGCCCATCCTCCCAGCTACTCAGGAAAAGGATCACAAATTCAATGCTGGCCTGTGCCAGTTCAAAGCCAGCCAGGACACTTAGTGAGACTCTGTCTCAAACCAAAAAACACAAAAGAGTTTGGAGATGCCATTCAGCTGGTGGAGTATTTGCCTAGCATGCACAACCCCCTGGGTTTGATCTCCAGTACAGCGTAGACTGGGACTTGTGACACACATTTGTACCCCAGCACTCGGTAGGTGGAGGCCGGATGATCAGAAGTTCAAAGTCCTCCTCAGCTACACAGTGATCTTGAGGCCAGCCTGGGCTACATGAGACCCTGTCTCCCAAAAATAAATGATCAAGCACAATCAAACCAAACGCCCCATAGTTGTGATTGGTTCATGTAAAAATATGGGTTTGATCTTGTATGTCCCAGAAGTCAAAGCAAACAGAAATTAGTGTACTGTGTTTTTGACATAGCAAGGAAATCAGTTAATTTTTTTTTAATTTTATTTATTTCTGTATGTGTATGAATGTACTGTCTGCATGCAAGTCTGTGCACCCGTGTCATGCAATGCCGCGGAGGTCAGAAGAGGGTCGCGGATTCCCCTGGAACTGGAGTTTCTCCTGGAATTGGAGTTTCAGAACGGTTCTGCCGCCATGTGGGTGCTGGGGATCGAACCCGGGTCCTCTGTAAGAGCGGTCGGTGCTCTTAACTGCTAGCCTACCCTCCAGCCGCCCAGAAATCAGTTTATTAATCAAGGATAGAGACAGATTTCTTCTAAGGACTGTGGGCAAATACCTCTCCTGATCAGAGGTATGCACTGTTTCTTGGAAGCTCAGGCTCCAAATGAAGTACAACTCATTAAAGCAGCTTTGTGAGGGGCTGAAGCACTGCTCCCAAAGTACTCAGCTTTCCCGTGAGTTGGCTAAAGTTCGAGAGACTTCAGAATTGGCAAGCCAACAACAGCAGAGCAAGCGTCTGTCCATTCGACTCTCCTCCATGAAAACTATTCTCTTGACCCCAACATAGCTAGAGGCTCAACCTTCTAGGGTACATGTGTGTGTGGGGGGAAACCGGGGTGTACATAAACTATGTTGCTCAGTGAAGTGGGCAGTGGGATGCTCTTGGAAAGTGTGAAGCCTCACAGGAGGATGAGAACCCAGATCTTCAGAGTGACAGGTGTATGAGTAACTTCCTCAGGAATGTAAGGAAGTGGGAGCCCCATGTTCAGTACCAGCACCAGTACTTAGCATCAACACCAGAATTAGCATCACCAGAGTCAGCATCAGCATCACTACCAGCATCATTAGCATCAGTATCATCAGCCTTAGTACCAGCATCATCGGTGTCAGTACTAGCAGGAGTCTACACTATAGAGGAAGGCAGTGAGACTTGATCTGGGCATAATTTCAAAGCAGGCGTTTCCAACGCAGTCAAATCAGGCTGCACATAGAATTCTGTGTTCTGATAAATTGCCACGGTAATCACACTGTTCTTCATTTGACAGCTTATTATCTAGCAGTCAAAGTAATTGGGGGAAATTTTTGTTTCTTTGTTAAGTGTGGGAACATCAGGAAGAGGGGAGTAATTGGGGGGGAGGTCGAGGTACCATGTTTTGAGGCTTGGGAAGGAAGGAAGGCGGGAGAGTGGGGTCAGTGGGAGAGACTGGAGGACGGAGGAGGCAGGAACTGGAGGGGAAGGAAGGAGAAAGTGGAGGACGGTGTCTGGGCTGATGCCAGCAGGAAAAGGCTGGGGGTCAGAACGGCGGGGGCTTAGGGACTCTGAGGGAGGGCATCAGTTCCAGCTGAAAGGCTCCTCAGGGGGGAAGCAGCTGGACTGGTGGTCAGGGCCCGAGGCTGGCAGGCGCAGATCATTTGTGCCTTTCCTTGGTGAGTGGAGTCTCCCTGTAAGCCCCAGGAGCCCCGCTTTAGTGAGAAGATGGCATGTGGATGGTGTCCTCTGCTCTGCGCATACTGCCTGTCAAAGGGGTACAGGTCATCTGTTTGTCAGAACTCAAGCCACGTGCTTGACAAATAGGGTTAACCACCAGGGATAGCCTGGTGCAACAGATGCTGTTCTGAACCTCACTTTCCATGTGATGCTGTCACTGCTTTGGTTACAGATGGGAGAGAAAGGGGTGGTGAGCAGCACCGAGCTGGCCTGGAACTCATATGTAGACCAGGCTGGCCTTGAACTCACAGAGACCCACCTGCCTCTGCCTCCCAAGTGCTGGGATTAAAGGCACGCACCACCATGCCTGGGTGTGGAGGTCTTGTTTTTAAATTTATTTGCTCTCACTCAGCAGCCAGGCTCAGTCTGGGAGCTCTGCCAGCTCTCTCCTGGACCTGGGGTACCAGGGACTAGGAGGTCCTGTGAGTGTAGTAGCTCAGTTGGGTCCAAAGGGATGAGGGAGGGGATGGACGGATGGATGATGGGACACTGTCTGATACCCAGGACTGCTCTACAGTGTGTGAAGGAAGTCCATTTCCACAGCGTGGACAGTGAAGACCTTGACAGGAAAGCAGAGCTCAAAGCCGGAGGAAACAGAGTCCTAAAAGCATTGGCTAAAAACCTTGGGCCCAGTTCTGCCTGGGCAGGTAAGCATTTTTTCTCCACGGTTTGGATCTGAGGGGCTGACCCAAGGCTCCTGTGCTAAGGCTTGGGCTGGCAGAAGCAGTGTTCAGAGGCCAGGCTTTGGGAAGTGAGTGGATCCCGAGGGCCCTGAGTTTATTCACAGGTAGAGTCACAGCTTGATGGGTTATTGGGAGGTGGTAGAAATTCTGGGAGGCGGGAGCTGGTGGGAGGAGGCTGGTCACTGGAGGGGAGACCTTGAAGGGGATTGCTGTCCTTTTCTCCTGTCTTTACTAGGCTACCATGAGGGAATAGCGTTGCTCCACCAGGCACTCCCCACAGTGATGGTCAGTCTAGTCAGAGGCCCAGAAACAATGGAGCCAAGTGACCACAGACTGAGACCTGTAAAACCGTGAGCCAAAATAAATGTTTCCTCTTTTTAGACTGACTTCCCCAGGTGTTTTGTTACAGGGATGAAAGCTGACTAACACAGCATGCTTCCTGCTTAAGCTAGTCTGAAGTCGTCTTTTTTGTCACTTCTCTATGGATAAATCTTGCCAAAAAACACTGTAAAAATCAGAATGAAACTGGGCATGGTGCACATGCCTTTAATCCTAGCACTTGGGAGGCAGAGGCAGGCAGATCACTATGAGACTAAAACCAGCCTGGTCTACACAGTGAGTCAGCTGGAGCTATAGGAAGAACCTGTCTCAAAAAAATAAATTTTTTTTAAGTAATGAAAAAAATTAGAAGGTAGAAATATGAATATCAGTTAAAGGTCATCTTGATTTCAACTGGAATTAGAGGGCAGTTTTGGCTACATAAAATCTAATCTTAAAATAACAACAAAGTGCAAGGTATGGCGGCACATGCATGTGAGCAGAAGGATGCTCGCTAATCCCAGGCCAGTCTTACCTACATAGCCCGTTTAGGAACTGTCTCAACCCCAAACCAACCCCAAAAGCAATGAAAATAATGCCTTAAATTTTTCTCATCCTTTGAAATAGGGTCTGACTAGGGGTTCCCCACAGTTGGCATGGGACTTTAAATTTTTCTTCCTTGAGAGAATGTATATGGCTGTTGTACACTGTTGCTAGTTCTACAGATAAAGTGCAGGTCTTTGTGATCTGAGTGCAACTGTAAACAGATGTGGAGTGGGAATTTCCCTTGCATTTTCAGATGAAGAATTACTTGGACATTAGAATGTGGGAGCAGATGAGCCTCATCTTCAGAGGCCAGGCTAGCCCTCTGGACATGACCAAAGCAGCTGCAGTTCCCTGGCTCTTCCAGTCCACCTCCCTACAGTAGAACGCTAGCCAGCAGGGACTACCCAGTCCCCCTCCATGCAGCCATCAGAAGGTGTATTAGTTGCTTTATTTGTGTTGTCATCTGTTTCATGTTATCTGTTTTTGAATATATGGTAAAACTCTGCACCTTGCACATTCCAGCCAAGTGCTCTACCATAGTGCTGCATACCTAGCTTAATTAAAAAAAAAAACAAAAAAAACTTATGGGGCTGGAGAGATGGCCTAGCGGTTAAGAGCTCCAACTGCTCTTGCAGAGGACCGGTTTTGATCCAGCACCCACATGGTGCTGAGAACTCCTTTAGTCCAGTTCCAGGGGAATCTGAACGCACTCTTTCTGGCTCGTGCTCGCAACTGCATGACATCGAGTACACAACCTACGATACACGACAGTACATTCAAAGACAACATTAAAAAAAAAAAAAAAACGAACCTTGTATAGCATTTATCATGCAATGCCAATTTAAAATCCCAAGAGTTTATTCTTTCATTGGCTTGGAAGAACACAAGTTCCTTAAATTTACATTTGGGAAAAACCAAAAGACCCCTAAATAGCTCCTGAGTGAAGAGTAACAACAGGGGGGAATCTCTATACCAGACTTCAAACTATTACACGCTATATGTCATAAAAGATGCCTGGTACTGCACAAAAACAGAGCCTGTTGACAAATGGAACAAACTGAAGATCCAAGCTGAAGCACATAACAATTTCAGCCACCTCATAACTTTGACAAGAGGGGCCAAGAAGCCACAATGGAAAAGACGCATCTTCAGCAAGTGGTTTGGCAAACTGATCACCCTTGTAGAAGAATGACAATCTAAACCGCCTACCTCTCACCCTGTACAAAAGTCCAACTCCAGGCGATCAAAGACTCAATATGAAAACCCCGAACTCTGAAGGTGCTGAATAGAGGAAAATGTTGGCAGCAGACTACAAGACATAGGCGTAGAAAAGACTTCCTAAAAGACAAGCAGGCTGCAAGGAATAAGGTCGAATGAGCAAATTGGACCTCATTAAAATCAAAAGCTTCTGTACCATTCAAAAGAAACAATCAAGGAAGTGAAGAGAATCCCACAGAGTGTGGGAGGAAACTTTCACCGGCATATACATCTGAAGAAGCATTGATTGTCCAGGAATATGATAAACTACTCAAAAAACAAAGAAGAAAAAGAAAACAAATGGACTCACTCAAGTAGATGGAGCAAAGCACCTGAAAGATGACTTCAACAAGTGAAGGAATTAGAGATGGCTGAGAAATACCTCAAGAATTGTTCAATATACTAATAATTAAAAAAAACAAAAAAAAACCACTTAAGATATCAATCTTACTCCATTAAGACTGGCTAGGATCAAGAAAACAAATGATACCGAAAGTGCTGGAGAGGTTGTGGGGAAGAGGAACACTCATCCACTGCTGATGGGAATCGTAACTACCACATGGAACAGGCATGATGGAAACCTCGGTTGAGAGAAAAATTAAACTATGCACCTACCCAGATTATCACCCTGAGCTATGATCCCAAAAGACCACCACTACCGCAAAAATACATGCAAAGCCTATGTTTATTCTGCAGCTCTCTTCAACAATAGCAGGAGCGTAGAACCAAACCCAAATTGCCCCTCAACTAGTGAGTGATAGAGAAAAATGTGGTACATCTACATGAGGATATTCTATGCAACAGAAAGAAAGATGGCATTATGAGCTTTGCAGAAAATGGGTGAGCAGAGAGACATCATGTGAACGAAGTAACACAGTCCAGAAAAAACAATGAATGGCATCCTTATCTGTTGGATGCTGTGCCAATTACCTAGTTGTATTTCTTTGTGCACGGCCCCTGAGCTTTGCCCAAGCAGTTGGGAGTGATGCATATTGGAAACAACAACAACAACAACAGAAAGGACCTGCATCGAAGAACTGACTGAAACATGTGAACTTTGACTCAAAACAGTCAAACTTCCAACTGCGAGAATGTTTGAGAAAGACGGAAAAGATGATTGAAAAGCATGTGGCAGAAGCATGACTCTGGTGGGGTGGGGGAATGGGGGACACCGGTCCTAGATTTGATAATCTTGTACAAAATGAATATTAATAAAAAATAAAAAAAGAAATTTATGCCCTGGCATCGGTGCACACCACGACTTCTATCCCAGCACTTGTGGCCATAGGTGGATTTTCTCGAGCTCCAGCCCAGCTATAGGCTACAGGGAGCCCCTGTTCCAAAAAAGGATTCAAAAAAAGAAAAAAAAAAATAAAAGTTTTTTATTTATTGTTTTGTGTTGTAGTTGTTTTGCCTGTGTGTATGCAAGTACACACCACATGTATGCAATGGTCATGGAGAAAGGACATTATGGATCTGGCGTGGACTGGGTAGGTACTAATTTTAGTTGCTTGCTCTTAACTGCTGAGACATTCTTATTTCTCCCCCTTTTGCTTTGAGTCGGGGTCTCACTGCGTAACCAAGGCCGGCCTACAACTCATCATCTTCCTGCCCCAGCATCCCTCCAGCTTCCGAGAGCTAGAATCATGGGTAGGTACCAAGCCTGACCTAATCCACTAAGTTCGCAGTAAGTTATAAAGCAAAATCTGAGCTATCCTGTACCCTGCTTTCTCATGTGATGCCACATCATCATTTCTCCCATGCTGTTAAATATTTAGGTGAGTTTTTTGTTGTTGTTGTTTTTATTTTTTTTTTTTTTTTTTTGTCTTTTTCAACGTAGACAGGGTCTCCCTGTAGCCCCATTATGTCCCAGAACTCCTCTGTAGACACGGCTGGCCTTGAACTCACAAAGATCCGCCGTGCCTCTTGCCTCCAAGTTTCTAGGATTAAAGGCATCACCACCACAGCCCCGCCAATATATTTGTTTTTGAAACAGGATCTCTCAGCAGCCAAGTTTGTCATGACAGTCACTATTTCGATCAGGTTGTGCCTTTCAAACTTCTGATCCCTTGCCTCCACCTCTCAGTATTCAAGTGCTGGAATTACAGGTGCACTCACATGGCTACACTAGCTAACTCAACACAGAGACTACCCCAACCAGCTAAACAAAAGTCAGCCTCAGGGAGCTGCTGTGGGGGTTGTGGCAGCAGCCTCTTCGATCTAGTTTTCTTTCAGAAAAGGGCTCTTGAATCGTGAAATTTCTAGTCACTTCAGATTCTCAGGACAGACAGTCCTACAGACTGAAAATCTTTAATCTAAGATAGGGCCCAGCAGCCTGGGCAGGACAGGATGCATGGAAGGGTAGTTCATGTAAAGTGGAGAAATTCCAGAGTAACACAGTAACTGGCAGCTGGAACCTCATTGTGACTCGGGTCTGTTGTTTATTTTTTAATTTTATTTATTTTTGTACCAGTGTGAATGTATGCTGCATGTACGTTTGTGCACCCGTGTTGTGTGCCAATTGCCGAGGAGGTCAGAAGGGTTCTCGGAATTCCCCTGTGAACTGGAGTTCTCGCTGGAATTGGAGTTACAGACGGTTCTAGCCAACCATTGGGTGCTGGTGTATCAAAACCTGGGTCCTCTGCAAGAGCAGTGGTGCTTTTAAAACCGTAGCTATCTCTCCAGCCCAGGTTCTTTGTTTAAAAAATTTAAAACATCGGGGCTGGACAGAGGCTCATGTAAGAGGCGCTGACTGCTCTTGCAGAGGACCCGTGGTTAGATTCCCAGCACCCACATTGGCAGCTAAGGAACCGTCTTTAACCCAAGTTCCAGGGGAAATCCGGCGCCCCCTTTCTGACCTCCGGCGATGCACAACACGGGTGCACCACCTACATGAGACAGTACACTCATTACACTAATACAAAAATTAATAAAGTAGGAAATTCAGTCTGGAGAGATAGCCTAGCGGTTAGAAGAGCACCAACTGCCTGCTGTGCAGAGGACCTGGTTCGATCCACCAGCACCCACTGGCAGGCTCGAGGAACCGTCTGTAACTCCATCCAGGAATCTAGCTATTCACCTACCCCTCTTCTGACTTCCCGCACGACACCGGTGCACAGACCTGCATGCAGACAGTCATTCATATGCAACATAAATAAATAATAAAAAATGTTTAAAAAAGCTTAAAAAAATAAATTTTAAAACCCACAATTTAAAAAAAAATTTTAGTGTTGTGTGTGTGTGTGTTGTGTGTATGTTGCATAAGTGAGGTGCGCAACCGGGCATGGTTGGCCCACGGCTTTTAATCACAAACTAGGAGGCAAAGAGGCATCCCCTTTTAAGAAATGGAGTTGCAGGTGGTTGTGGGGCAACCCACTGAACTCTGCTGTCCTATGGTCCTCGGGAAAACAATCAAGCACTCTAAACTGTTGAGCCAGCTCTCCAAGGCCCCTTTGGATCTGTTTCTTCTTTTTTTTTTTTTTTTTTTTCTTTTTGAGAACAGGGTCTCTCTGTTAGCCCCAGCTGTCCTGAAACTCAACTGATAGACACAGGCTGGCCTGAACTCACAAAGATCAGCCTGCCTCTGCCTCCCAAGTCTAGGATTAAGCGTGCGCCTTTTTTTTTGATTCCGGTTTTTATTTTTTAAGATTTATTTTCTTTTTAGTTCTCTGTATATACGTGGGGGTATGTGCATCTTTGAGTTTAGAAATACCCTCAGAGTCCAGAAGAGGGTGCGGGATCCCAGAACTGGAGTTACAGGTGGTTGTGAACCATCTACCATGGTTGCTGGGAAACTGGAGACCCCTAGAAAACACGAAGTAGTTCTTATGTTTGAGCCAGTTTTCCATCTCTGTGCCTCTTTCTTTTTTAGCTGTCAAATGTTTGAGACTTTCCAGAATTCTCCTTTCAAATGTTCCTGCATTGCTGTATCAAGGTTCTCTTTTATAAAAGGGAATGAAACAATGTATAGCCAATTGTCACAGTAACAGCACTGCAATATTGGCAGGCCGCATTGTTTTCATCAGCATTTTAACAAATGCTGCAAGAAAGGGTTTGTATTGGCCAAGTGTAACAGCAGTACTTGTAAGGCTATAGAGTCAGTTCTAGGTCAGTCTTGACTAGATGAGACTGTCTCAGAAAAAAAAATAAGAAAAGAAAAAGAAAGGGCTTGTATTAAAGGAGAGAAAGAAAGAAAAAGGTCTGAGGCCGGCGCAGGAGCGGGCGGGGGCCGGGCAGGCGCGTGGGGAGGTGCGGGCTCCGGGCTGGGGCGGCGCCTTCGCCTCCGACTGCCGTGGGACCGCGCGGGCCGCCGCTCCATCGGCGACATCTTGGTGGAGGACGCGCGTCGGGGAACGCAGGTGGCGCCGTGGTTGCTGAGCCACGATCGCCTGAGCGCGCGGGGCCGGACCCGCAAGAGGTGAGGCCGCTGCTCCCCAAACCCTCCCTCCCCGCCCTGAGGGTGCTTGGGGACCCCGGCTCGGGTCCCCAGATCTCCCAGCCAGCAGCCTCCATCTCCGCCCTTTGTCCCCAAGTGGCCGCCCGCTGCTGCCCCTCCGGGAATCTGGGTCCCACGGCTGGCATCGCGCCTGCATCCCGCCCCGCACTACCTGGACCCGAGAGCCCTCCCCGCGCGGACTCCGCCCTCCCCGCCCTCCCGCTCACAGACCCGCCCCTCTCCCCTCCCCTCCCCGCCCCCGCCTCCTCCCTCCCGCACGGGCGGGGCTCCGGGTTTGAACCGCGCGGCGGGCCGGGTCTCGGCGGCGTCGCGCTCGTAGGCGGCGGCACCATGTCCCCGGGCAGCGGAGTGAAGAGCGAGTACATGAAGCGCTACCGGGAGCCGCGCTGGGACGAGTACGCGCAGTGCTACCGCGAGCTGCTGCGCTACCGCCTGGGCCGCCGGCTGCTGGAGCAGGCGCCCTGGCTCGGGGACGCCTGGGGCCCGGACAGCCCGTCGGACAGCTCGGCCGCGCCAAGCCCAGCGCCCCGGGACTCGCAGGGGGAGCCCGCGGAGCCCTCGGCGCGGGAGGAGGAGCAGCGGGCGGGGCAGCGGCGCCCGGAGGCCGGGGACGCGGAGGCCGCGGAGGAGCGGGACGCGGAGCTGCCAGGTGCGCCCCGCGGCGGCTCATTCGGACCGTGCAGCGCGTTCTCTCCCCTCGGGGCCGTCGCTTCCTGTTTTGGTTTGGTTTGGTTGGTGTTAACCGAATGGGCCACCCTGGGAAGGTGCTGGCCCCGCCTCCGCCCTCCCACCCCGGATTTTCCTAATTTGGTGGCCCTTGGCGGACCCCCCCCCCCCATGCAATCCGAGTGTCCTCGGGTCCGGGGTCCTTGCTTGCTGGCGATGGCCAGCTCCGTGAGCCCTCGAGCCCCCGTCTGTTTATTTCTGTGCGTTCCTTTCAGCCAAAGGAGCTTTTCATCCCGAAGGTGACCCATGAGGTTAAGCACCCCTGAGTTGTCATAATGGGACCATGGTTGTCTGTGTGAAGTCCTTGGCTTGTCCCCACTGTCTCTGAAGAATGGTGTGCGTGTTTTTGTGGAAGAACCCCTTTGAACCACGTCCTGCCCACACTGTCTGAAAATGCCGTGGGCCCGAGGCACGCACCACCTGCCTTGGCAGGCTGTACGCCTCCTTTCCTGCAGGTGCCTAGTGTGGCTGTCAGCCGAGGGGCCTGGGAGGCGCTCAAGTCTAGGCGTAAGCACAGTTGGAGTTCACTGGTTTCCAGCCATTCGCCTCTTATAAGGTCTAGAAAGAAACACAGTTTGTTGCTCAGTAACTGGAATATGTAACCTTCAAACACATCGTTTTAATCTCAGTTTTATAAACAAAGAAATGGAAGCTGAGGATCCAAGCCTGTTGCCTTGTTCTTGGTTACTGTTCGGCTATTCTCAGTTCCTGCGTGGCTCAGCTGCCTCTGCGTCATCGGGTCACTTGTGACTCTTCACTGTTCCTGATGCTTCAGTGATGTAGTTAGAAATTAGAATGGCAGAAGGCAGAGGGAGCTGCGAGCAAGCCTCCCACTTGCTGATTATGAGACGTGCTTCTTTGGGAGGAATGAGTGGCTTTTCTCTTCCCCTTCCTGTTCTGATGAGGCTGCCGGCTATCTGTGTGCGATAGGAAAACTGTTGGTCGCTGTAGCATCCATGGTACCTGCTATGCCTGTTCAGGAGCACCCTGAGTTCATGATTATTTGGGTTTCCATGGAGACACTGACCCCTTCCTGGAGTCAGAAGATAATCTGCTAAAAGGCATTAAGGGAAAGGAAAGGTGTTTCCTGCCTTGGAGACCCTGTCACCCGCTCTTTTCCCTGGATCCTGGGGACCAGTGTTCCAATTCCTGTGTTGAGAAAGATGAAAAATGTTTCTGAGTAGGTGATTTCTATACTACAGGGATGAGTCACTAATTTAGATTGCTATAAAACATATTTTGTCTTTTACTGCAAGGCATTACGTATTTAGAATCCTGTAGCTCTGGGATCCTTTTTACAAAATCATGGTGGTCTGCACAGCTGCCTGCTTGTCAGGTAACCGGCTTCCAGCTCCTCTAGGGTTTTTTTGGTTTTGTTTTTGTTTTTGTTTTTTGTGCTCAGGGCCTTGCACATGGCCAGCAGGTGCTGTGCTGCTGAGCTATCTCCCCAGCGCTCGCTCTCTCTCTCTCTCTCTCTCTCTCTCTCTCTCTCTCTCTCTTTTGTACATCTACACAATGGAGTTCTTTTTTTAATTAATTTTGTACGCGTATGAATGTACTGTCTGCATATAGGTTTGTGTACCTGTGTCGTGCAGTGCCCCGGACGTCAGAAGAGGGTGTCGGATTCCCCTGGAACTGGAGTTAAAGACAGTTCTCAGCCGCCATGGGGGTGCTGGGGATCGAACCCAGGTTCTGTGCAAGAGCAGTCAGCACTCTTAACCGCTAGGCCATCTCTCCACCCTGCCAGCTCTCTTTTTACTTTTTGTTTTGAGACAGGGTTTCACTGTTAGCCTTACTGGTCATGGGCTCCCTCAGTAGGCTCCTGAGTGAGTAGCTGGGATTACAGGTCACTGTGAGCAAGCACAGCCATTTTTTATTTGTCTTTATTTTTGTTTATTTATATTTTGGTCTTTTTGAGACAGGGTCTTCCTGTAGCCCCAGGTGGCCTAGAACTTGCTATGTAGACCAGGCTGGCCTTGAATTCAAAGAGATCCACCTGCCTCTGCCTCCTGAGTTATTTGTCTTTATTTTGGGACAAGGTCTCACTTTGTTGCCCAGGCTAGGCCCAAACTCCTTGGCTCAAGCCATCCTCCTGCCTCAGCCTTCTGAGTAGCTGGGACCATGATTGAGCAATACCATATCCGGCTAGTATTTATTTTCGTATCTCTGACTAATGTGCTTTTTTGTTTATTTGTTTATGTTTTTTGTTTTCTGTATTTTTTTGAGGGAAAGTCTCCGTTTAGTCCCAGCTGGCCTGGAGCTCACTCTGTAGACCAGCCTGGCCTTGAACTCACAGAGATCCACCTGCCTCTGTCTCCTGAGCGCTGGGATTAAAGACATGCGCCACCATGTCCACCAACTGATGTGTTTTTATTGGCACTAATCTTCTTTTCAGTTTTTTCACAATTTAGTTTTTGAGTATGAGTGTTTTGTCTGCATGTATATATGTATACTGTATATGTTGCTGGTGCCCACGGAGGTCAGAAAAAGGAATCTGATCCTCTGGAACTGGAGTTGTAGATGGTTAAGAGCCAACGTGTGTATGCTGGGAACTGAACGGGGCTCCCTGCAAGAGCAGCAAGTGTACTTCACTGCAAAACTATCTAAAAAGTCTTTAATTTTTAAAATAATTTAAAAGTTGGCTCTTGGTTTGTTTCTACTCTCCTAACACACACCTAGCCATCACATGTTCTTCATAGTTGTCGTGATCTGTGTATGATGTCACGCCTGTGGGAAGTGGTACTGAGAGCCGACCCACATTACTTCTCCTGGGTGGTTTTTTTCTCTCACAATTTAGCTAGGCTAGTAGAACTGCTCACCGTCACACTCACCTTAACTCATCCCTCGGGGCCAGTGACCTACTTCTGTGGGGCCTGCCTGCTGCACTTGCCGTCGGCTTGGCCACAGGCGTGGAGAGTAGGCAGGATCCTGGGCATCACCTTGGTACTTCTAGCTTCTCCATTATGTGGGGGTCATGGTCATGTGCTGACTTCCCCACTCTGTGGTAGAGCTCGTCTATCAGCTTAAGAAAAGATGAGTGTGCTGGGCGTGGTGGCGCATGCCTTTAATCCTAGCACTTGGGAGGCAGAGGCAGGTGGATCTTTGTGAGTTCAAGGCCAGCCTGGTCTACAGAGTGAGTTCCAGGACAGCTGGGGCTACAGGGAGACCCTGTCTCAAAAAGACAAAAAAAAAAAAGCC
>VZQC01013973.1:552042-590197 GCA_009823505.1 Rhizomys pruinosus | reverse complement strand
AAAAAAAAAAAAAAAAAAAAAGAAAGAAAGAACTGACTCCCTCAAGTTGTCCTCTGATCTCCAAACGTGTACACATAAACAAATAAATACAACTGTAGCTAAAAGAAAGATGTTCCCGGGGGCTGGAGAGATGGCCTAGTGGTTAAGAGCGCCGACCGCTCTTGCAGAGGACCCGGGTTCGATCCCCAGCAGCCACATGGCGGCCGAGAACCGTCTGAAACTCTAGTTCCAGGGGAATCCGACGCCCTCTTCTGACCTCCGCAGCATTGCACGACATGGGTGCACAGACTTGCATGCAGACAGTACATTCATACACATACAGAAATAAATAAAATTAATAACAAAAAAAAATTTTTTTTAAAAGAAAGATGTACCCAGTTGTCTGCTCCTGGCCTGTCTGCTCATACGTAATAGTGAGGCCTGAAAGAGCTCTGAAGAGCCTGGATGTGGGATCTCGGGGGTGCTTGTTGGGTACATGTGAAGAAGACATAGCTGTTTCTCCAGGGATATAAAACACCCTATGGGACTCTCTCATGCACCCTTCCCAGATGGTCCCTCCAGTCTTGCCCCGGGGGAACCAGCCAGGCTGCCACATTCTTGGAGCTCAGGAAGAAAGCCACATAGGCAGGCTCTATGTTCATGATCTGAGGCCTCCTGGCCTGTTTTCAGAAAGGTGTCACCCCGGCTTCTGCTGTGCTAAGGTCCCAGGTCTAGGTAGGTCCCCTCTGCTTCTCCCTCTCCAGTTAATTCTCCAACCTTCAGGGTAGGAGAGGAGCAGGTACCTCGAGTGGTCTGGGGGGGAAGAATATGAGAGAGCGTTCACCCAAATCCTAAAACCACAAAACTGAAGTGCTCTGGGGTCCTGTGGGCTGGACAGTGGTACTGGCCAAGGCTGGCCCATCTCTGATGGATCTATCCTTGGCCTCTGCTGGGAGTGCAGCTGGGCCGCTGCTGGACAGACACCTGTCTGGGATCCATCTGCGCTGTGTCCTTCTCATACCATGTAGACTGTCTCCAGGGTAGAGTGTAATGACGGAGGGGGCCATCTTTGATTCCTCTGTGGACCAGACCGTATCTCTCCCTCCCAACCTCCTTTCCTTGGAAGTCAAAAAAAAGTCTGCCCAGGTCTGCAGTGGGGGAAGGAAGTTGACCTAGTTCTCAGTGCAGGTATGTGCACTGCATTACAGAAGGGTGTGGAGCTGAGGGCTGGCTAGTGCTGGGCCTTGGGAAAGGAGACGGATGCCTGGACCATCTGAGGACGCTGTGCCTCATGGAGTCTTGCGGGGCTCAGCTTTTGTCCTTGCTAACCCCAGGCCGTGGGAGTCCTCCGTCTCACAATCAGGCTCTGTCCCTCTCTTTCTTCCTTCTCTCAAAATTTTGTTGAACTTTTTATGTGATGACATCACCTCCCTGTCCTTTGTCGGTGTCTTTTGTCCTTTACTGAGTGAGGCTAGGGGAGGAACAGATCTAAGCATGTTTGCAGTGCTTATTTGAGACCTGATCTCAAACAAAACAAAACCAAAAAACCCAAAACAAAAACAAAGAAAACCCCCTCCCCCAAAACAACCAAACTAAACTTTTATCTATTAAGTTTTTTACCAAATTAATTTTTTTCCATCAATTCTTTTTATTGTGTTTTCATTATGTTGTGTTTATTTTCTTTTGGCTTGTTTTTGTTCATAAATTAATTTTTTTTTCACTAGTTTTTTTGTAAATCCTAAGTTTGTTTTTTCTAGTTTTTTTGTAAATCCTAAGTTTGTTTTTTCTTCAGTACTAGAAATTGAACGGAGGGAGGCCCTCGCACATGCTAGGCAAGCGTCCTGCCGCGGGTCCAGGCCCCAGCCCTTCATGAAATCTCTTTCAAATGAATTATTTATTTTCTTTTTAATTAATTAATTAATTAATTTTATTTATTTTGTCTTTTTGAGACTGGGTCTCCCTGTAACCCCAGTTGTCATGGAACTCACTATGTAGAGCAGGCTGGTCTTGAACTCACGGAAATCCTCCTGCCTCTGTGTCGGCAGTGCTGGGACCACAGATGTCATCATCATGCCCTGTTGGATTTTTGTTGTTCTTTTTGAGAGAGGATCTTGTCCTTTATTGATCACCAGCCTTTAATGATGGGATTAAAGGCATGTGCTGCGATTACTTGGCTTTAGGAACACCTTTTTTTTTTTTTTTTTTTTATTAATTTTTTTAGATACCCATGTACCTTAAATATCAAAAGCTTTAGAGCGAACGGGTAAACCTCATAATTTTATATTTATATTTGATGTCTATATTTTAATTACATTATATTTTATAAAGAGACAGGGTCTCCTTGTAGCCCCAGCTGTCCTGGAATTCGCTCTGTAGACCAGGCTGGCCTTGAACTCACAAAGATCCGCCTGCCTCTACCTCCCAAGTGCTAGGATTAAAGGCATGCGCCACCACGCCTGGCTTAGGCTGGTAAACTCTTGATCCTTCTGCCTCTACCCCCCCCTCCCAAATGTGACAACAGTACAAACTTTGTGGTAAAGTATATAGAATACAGCTGGGAATGGTGGTACATGCCTTTAATCCCAGCACTCAGAAGGCAAGGTGGATGGATTTCTATGAGTTCAAGGCCAGCCTGGTCTACTTAGTGAGTTCTATGCCAGCTGGGGCTGCAGGGAGACCTGGTCTCAAAAAGACCAAAAAAAAGAAGCACTTTTATATTTGAAGCATGGCTATTTAGATATTTATTTATTTATTTGTAATTTTTGTGTGTCTGCATGGTGTAGGTGCTCATGTGTGAGTGAGTGTGCATGCTGAGAGACCACAGGACGATGTGAAGTGACCTATTCTAATGTCCTCTGTCTTATTCCCTTGAGACAGGATCTCTCACTGAACCTGGAGCTATGCTGGTGACCACCGAGCCCCAGCAAACCTCTTCTGTGCCCACAGTTATAGGTACACACATCACACTGGCTTTTCTTTTTTTTTTTCTTTTTTTTTTTTTGGTCTTTTTGAGACAGTGTCTCCCTATAATCCCAACTGGCCTGGAACTTGCTACATAGACCAGGCTGGCCTTGAACTCCCAGAGATCTGCCTGCCTCTGCTTCCTAAATGCTGGAATTAAAGGTGTGCCCCACCACGCCCAGCCACACTGGCTTTTTATAGGGGTGCTAGGATTTGAACTCAGGCTCTCAATCTTATATAGCAAGTATACTTACCCACTGAGCCATCTCTCCAGGCCCTGGATGTATTTTTAAATTTCAAAAACGGAAGAGATTTTTGTTGTTGTTTTGAGATCAAGCCTCCTTCTGTAGCCTAAGCTGGCCTAGAGCTAAATGTGTAGGCCAAGCCGATCTCATACTTGTGGCAATCCTCCTGCCTCAGTCTCCAAGGTGCTAGGATTACAAATATGAGCCATCGTATTAAACTCCAAAATGAAAGAGATTTGAAAGTCATTTTTTGATGTACGTAGCTTCCTTACTCAGTGGTTAAGACAATATATTCTGTACAATTTCAGTTTTATTAATGTGCTAAGATTTGCCTCATGTCTTTGAATACGCAAAACTTCTATGTGTTCCACATCTGCTTGGTGGGCATGCACTGTCTCCAGTTGCCAGTTCTCTGTATCCCACTGAGTCACTTATTATTCTGTGTATTTCGTCCCTTGAATTGGACTCTTCCTAACAGCTTCGTGGTGGTAGATGCATTTCCTGCAGCATCCAACATGATGTTACTGAGCACAATCTTTCATATTTTCATTTTGTTTACTTTTAATTAACTTAAACTTAATAGCCACATGTAGATAGGGACTATTGTACTGGGCAGCAGAATTCTAAAAATTGGATTTCTTTTCATTTGAATGTTCTCTCAATTACTGAGAAAAGCGTTTCAATCTTCCCCTGTAACTTGTGGGGGATGCTGTTTTTGTTCGTCTGAAAAACGTCCTTATTTTAAATATCATTCTCTCAAACGGGATTTTAAAAGCATATACTTAAATGTAATTACCATGTGCCAGGCACTATTTTAAGAGTTTTATAAATATTGCAATTACAGTGATAGGTTCTTCTTTTCTTTTGTGTCGTCCATCTTTTGTCTCCCACTGGGGATAATCTTCAAGTATGTCCTTTTTTTCCGAAGGCACAGAGTGTAAGCACCATTATTTCATTGTCTGTAGATGATAATTTCAGCATCTCAAGTCTGTTGCTCCAGCTAGTCATCCCAGCGTTCCTTTCCCTGTGCACTGGGTTAGCCTCTGTGGCACTCTAGTAATTCTGTGGGGAAGCGATTTGTTGGAATCGTCTTGACTCTAGGGTGCCAGAGAAGGTTTTAGCTTTTGGCTGGGTACCGTGGACATTGATTTTTTTTTTAATTTTATTTATTTTTGTATGTGTATGAATGTACTGTCTGCATGCAGGTTTGTGCACCCATGTCGTGCAATGCCGCCGAGGTCAGAAGAGGGTGTCGGATTCCCCTGGAACTGGAGTTCTCCTGGAATGGGAGTTACAGACGGTTCTTAGCCACCGTGTGGGTGCTGGGGATCGAATCCGGGTCCTCTGCAAGAGCAGTCGGTGCTCTTAACCACTAGGCTATCTCTCCAGCCCGGACATTGATTTTTGCACTTCACTGAGCTGCCTTGGGTCCCCATGGTAGGGAGGATTGATCCACGCCTGTGGAGCAGTCTCCACTCTTCACTGCTCTGCCACTGCAGCCTGATCCCTCCCCCGTGCACACACACCACAGCCTCACTGATGTGCAGGCTCCCAGCCACGCTGATTTCTCTGCAGTATGTGCTGCTTCCTCAGCTTCTCTTCTGGTTACTTTTTACCTTTCTAGACATCCTTCCTTTGTCCTGCTCTTAAGTCCTTTAAATAAGTGTCCCAGGGGATCAACTGCACCCTTCTGGCTTCCTGGTTCTCTGCGTTGGATATGCACGGCCCCTCCTCTTTCCCTTTGCCTCCATCCTAGGGCCCCTCTTTCCTACTTCCTACAGCAAGGTGAGGGAAATTTATAGGCACAGTATATAGAGATGTGCTTGGACAGCGAGTGGACTTAGGTTCCTGGGCTGAAGTTGAACCTGGCGTCCTGTCACCTCACATGTCTCCACCGTCAGGTTCATAGCCTGGCATAGGATGTAG
Organism: Rhizomys pruinosus; assembly: GCA_009823505.1. Taxonomy (NCBI): domain Eukaryota; kingdom Metazoa; phylum Chordata; class Mammalia; order Rodentia; family Spalacidae; genus Rhizomys; species Rhizomys pruinosus. Next base: position 585,086 of record VZQC01013973.1, on the reverse strand, counting down.
ATGTTAGACCTCAGGCTTGGGTTGGGTTACCCAATACTTAAAATGTTCAGTAAAAGTGAAAGGGTTGGTAGAGCCAAGGCCAAAGCTCAGGGTAGAAGTGACAAAAACAAAAAGGCTTCCTACGGTCAGGTGTCCTCTGCCTGGACTGCCCACAGAGGGTATAGTCTGATGCAGAGGAACATGGAACAATGTCCCGGCTAAAGGCAGTAGGGCTGAGGGTCTGTCCTTGGAGGGGCTCAGGCTTTGTCACAGTCCGTATAGTTGTCACGAAGAGCAAGATTTGCAGCAGCTGATGGAGGAGGCTGTCTAGTGCCCGCGCACCCTGCGAGCTCAGATTCCAGTGTGCTCTAACATGGAAAGGGAACAGACCCAGGAAGGACTTAGGAGAAATCCTATGTCTTGTAAAAAAGGAGGAGAGTTCCTGGTGTGGTGGTGCATGCCTTTAATCCCAGCATGCAGGATTAGGGGCTGGGGGACAGTTTAAAAAGGAGAGTTTAAAATAAAAAAGCAAATACCAAAAGGTAGCTAAAGGGACTTAGAGACATTCTGGAGAGTTCGCTGAACCCTAATGCCCACTCAGGCTGGGTGACCACACCCCATCGTTCACTGTTTACCATCTTCCTTGTTTCCCATGTCTGCTGACACGGTTTCAGGTCGTGCACACTGTGTTAGCTACTTTTCTCATCACTGTGACCTGATAAGACACCACTGAAGGAGGAAGGGCTCCCTGGCTGCTGGTTCGAGAGTGCCGTCCATCATGGCAGGGAAGACATGAAAAGAGTCTCTGGTAGCTGGGAATGCAAAGCTGCCTGCTTCTATCTTGGTGGATCAGGAGACAGAAGTCAGGTCAAACTGGGATCAAGAGGGGCTAGAGAGAGAGATGGTCTAGTGGTTAGGAGCACGGTTACTCTTGCAGAGGATCCAGGTTCAGTTCCCAATGCCCGTAGGGCAGCTAACAACTCTAGGTAACTCCAGCTCCAGGGAATCTGGTGCTGTCTCCTAGCCTCTGTGGGTATTGCATATAGATGGTGCGCTTGGATGGAGGCGAAATGCTCATACACATAAAAATAATAAATAAAAGAAAACTGGGCCAGGTGTCATGGTGCATGCCTTTAAATCCTAGCATTCAGAAGGAGAGGCAGAGGCAGGTGGATCTCAGTGTGTTTGAGTCTAACCTTGTCTACATGGTGAGTTCCAGGCCAGCCAGGGCTACATAGTGAGACCCTGCCTAAAACAAAACAAAACAAAAAAACAATAACAAAACTAAAACTAAGAAACTTTCAGCTGCTCAGTAGGGCAGCCTAGTCTGTCCGGGGGGACATACAGAGGGTTGAATTCTGGGGTGGAGGAAGTGCCTCCTCCCCCACCCCCCATGTACTCTGGGGTGGTGAAGGAAGCTCCCCCTGTGTGTGCCTTCCTTGTCATAGAGATGATGAATCCTGAAGATGTCACCAAACTCAACAGGCTCTGCTTAAAGCTGGCTGTAGAAACAAGCTTGTAGAATAACTTTCAGACCATTTATCCCACTCTAAAATCAACAACGAAGGCACTAACATAATTCCAAGCTAGCTTTAAGCAGAATCTGTTGAGTTAAGCCATAGTAAGTGTGGCTGGCTTGATGAAAATGTACTATTTTTATTATCAAGTTAAGCATTATATATAAACTTGATTTCAAAGTTGTCTCCATCTTGTCTCATCCCTTTTCTTCAAAAGCAAAAGACTTAAAAGAAAAACCGGAACAACAAACTGGAGCGAAAGAGACTGACAGGGTGCCCAGTGGCACCGTGCCGCGACAGCAGCCTAGTGCCTTATTCGCTAGAGGAAGTAAGAAAGCAGCCCAGAGCCCCCAAAGGTCAACAAGCAAAATAAAGGAGAACAAACATCCATTTGCTCTTTATGGCTGGGGAGAGAAACGGACAGACACAGGGAGCCAGAAGACACACAACGTCTGTGCATCCGCTTCTGTGCGTGAGGTGTGTCGTGGAAGTGTGCAACCGCACAGCGTGGCTCCCGGGGAGGAGGGTGATGCTCTGGCCTTTTGGAGGTCCTGGGGTGGTATGGGGTCTAGGAAAGCCAGCTCGAGGGGGCTCTGGCCATGAATGTTGGTGAACAGGTACTAGGACCTAGGGTTGGCTGGTGCCCAGTAAGTTCTGCTGCCCAAGCCAGGGGAAGAGGCAGGTGCCTTTGTGGTTCCTGAGTTCTGGGTCCGGGCCACAGGGGAGCAGCACAGTGGTGGGGGAGGGGTCTGCCTCACCCCCAGAGGTCTTCATTTTCCTCATCTTTGTTAACTTGATGTGCTTCCTGGTGTGTCTGGTCGTCCCACCTCTGGGGACGTGTTTTCCCTTCTGGTGAGAGTCAGCTTGCCCCTTTCCCATTTGTATACAATATATTTTGTTCCCTGGAGCTTAAATCTTCTGACTCAACCTTTGTCATTCTATCAAGACCTGAGACAGCTTAGACATGAGGACCCTCATGTGTAGCCATGAAAGGGACTGTGTTAGCATCAGCAGAATCCCCCTTTAGTGTCAGTCAAGACTAGCCTCTGGGTGGCAGATGGTGTTTTTTTGTAGTGAAATCTGAGACGGGGGTCGGGGTGGGGGCTCCTTGTTAACCGAAGACTCTGACAAGTCTCTGGGACTAATTTAATACTGCTTACCTGCAAAAGATTAAACTCCCCTGACATTTTTTAGTTTTGTTTTGTTATTTGGAAATAGGATCTCATGTTTCCTAGGCTGGCATTGAACTCACTATATAACTAAGGATGATATTGAACTACTCTCTGGTTTCCACTTGGCTGACTCCACATTTCTTAGTGTGTTTTAAAGCACTCTTGAGAGTACCTCACAAGATTCTTCTCTCTCTTTTCTTTTCGATATTTTTTTTTTTTCTTTTTAGTTTTACCCTTTTTTTGGTATTTTTGAGACAGGGTCTCCCTTTTAGTACCAGGTATCCTGGAGTTCGCTCTGTAGACCAGGCTGGCCTTGAACCCACAGAGATCCACCTACCTCTGCCTCCCGAGTGCTGGGATTAAAGGCATGTGCCACCACTCCCAGCTCTTTTTGATATTTTTGAGACAGGGTTTCCCTGTAGCCCCAGCTGTCCTAGAATTCTATGTAGACCAGGCTGGCCTTGAGTTTAGAGATTCACCTGCCTCTGCCTCCCAAGTGCTGGGATTAAAGGTATGCATCATCACACAGTCCTCCTCTTGCTCCTTCTTTTCCTCCTCCTCCTCCTCCTCCTCCTCCTCCTCCTCCTCCTCCTCTTCCTTTTTTCTCTCTCTCTCTCTCCCTCCCTCCCTCCCCCTCTCCCCTCCCCCCACTATGTAGCTCTTGCTGTCCTGAGATTCACAGAGATCCTCCTGCCTCTGCCTCTGTACTGCAGGGATTACAGGTGTGCCACCATGCCCAACTCTAGAAAACTGGCAACTCCTTCCTCTTTAAGAATGGAGCCAGGCGGGGTGGCACACGCCTTTAATCCCAGCACTCAGGAGGCAGAGGCATGCAGATCTCTGTGAGTTCAAGGCCAGCCTGGTCTACATAGTGAGTTCCAGGACAGCTGGAAGACCCTGTCTCAAAAAGACCGGAAAAAAAAAAAAAAAAAGATAACCATCATAGTTATTTTTGCCGGGCATGGTGGCACATGCCTTTAATCCTAGCACTTAGGAGGCAGAGGCAGGCGGATCTCTGTGAGTTCAAGGCCAGCCTGGTCTACATAGCAAGTTCCAGGTCAGCTGAGACTAAAGGGAGACTCTGTCTCAAAAAGAAAAAAAAAAAAAAAAAAGAACGGAGAAGAGGCTGGGCATGGTGGTACATGATTTTCTACATAGTGAGGTCTTGTTTCAACAAAATAATCAGAAACAAAATCAGCAATTTCCCCAAGGGAGCCTTAGAGGCCAATGCAGATTAGCTGATTACAATTTCTATCTAAAAATGTTTCTGCAGCTCAACTTTGCCATCACTAGTGATGGGTGAATCAAGCCAGTGAGATGGTATAATCTGTGAAAGCATGAAAGCTTAGATACTCAGGACTACAGGTAGACAGGCAGGACTTTAATGCCCTCTTTCAGGGAACCAGGCTGGTGACATAGACAGGGTTAATCAGTGCCAAGTCACCTAGGCTACTAACCTTTAATTTTGAACTTTCTTTAGATTCATGAATCGGCGCTGCGAGCCAAGAACAGAAGACAGGTGGAGAAAAGGAAACTGGCCGCTCAGCGGCAGCGGGCTCACTCTGTGGATGTGGAGAAGAACCGGAGGATAAAGCCGTCTCCCTTGGAGAACCCATGGCTGACGGAGTACATGCGGTGCTACTCGGCACGGGCCTGAGCCAGGACAGCCTCCTTCACAAAGTGTTTATGAACACAAACTACCAAATGAAACCACACAGATGGATGAAACCAGCTGGCCCTGCAAGGCTCTTCTTAGGGAATTTCCAAAAGATGGCTTTGTTTTGATGGTGGTTGGTCACCTGCCTTAATAGCTGGGCAGGCCATCGAAGCCATAGACATTGTGTTGTTTATAAAGACAAGACTCCAAGTCTTGATATTCTTGTAAGAGTTTTATTTTAAAGCATTTTAATCTTCTGAGATACCCACACCAAATGCCTTTAACCGGCTATAGATGCTTCCTTTCCACACCCTCCCGTAGTGCAGGCAGAACTGTTGATTCTGAGCTGCGTCACATCCCACACTGCCGGATGATGGTCCCACAGCACAGGACTCAGTGTCACTACGTGTGTTTGCCCTGTGGGAGAGTCAAGTGAAGCGTGGGGTTCAGCCCCGTGGCTGATGCTATTCCAGTGAAGGGGAACTCTGGCAGTTGTGGAACAATTACACCTGATATATTTACATTTCACTTCACTTCAATTTCATGTACTCTTCGATATGTAACTGGCTCACCTTCTCTCTTTAAATCATCTAGCCACTTATTTAACGCATTGTTTATTTATTCAGACATTCCAGTGAGTGACAAGCAGCAGCACGGTGCATGTGTAGAGTAGTTGCGAAATTTCTTTTGAGTCAGAGTGTCAAGTTCTTTTAACTGAAGTATTTCCTTTTGGAGCATACATGGAACCATCAGGGGCTTCTTCAGTCTGAGCCCCACCGTACCCCTCTGCTACGATAGCTGGCAGGACATGGAGGACTTGTAATCGGAAGTCACGTTGAATTAACGGGGAGGGATCAGAAGACACCTTTACCGTCCTGTCGATTCCATTCTGCTTTTCCTTCTACAGACTTAATTGTGCATAGCACTGATAGTTTAGGTTGAAAATGTGATTTGATCCCTGGCTTGGAGATCTTTTCTGCCTTACTATTGGGAAATTGGACCTGTGCAGGCATGGATATAAAGAGTGCTGCTTTCCCTACTATGGAACCATTGTTAGGGTAGAAAAATGGTTTTAAAAACCACATGTCTCCGTGCGATGGGCATCATCTGCATCCTGCAGAAGGGACTCTGGAAAGGATGAGTGTTGTGTTCTTCCTGAGAGACAGGGAGATCCTCGGCCCACGCCCACTCAGCACCTGAGTTTGTTGGGTGAAAACCCAGTGCTGGGCATGTGGCCAAGCATTTCTTTGATATTTTTACTTTGTGTTTTGAATATGATAATTTCTAGAACACAAATTGGTTTCATTCCATATGAAATTGTCACACAGTGTCATCTTAAAACCGTATTAAGCTTTGAAAATGCATACTGAAAAATCATGAGTGTTTTTTAAAAAACTTTTTAAATATTTGCATAGTTTTGTATAGTCTATGTACAGAGCCTTCCAATCACTGAGGTGGTGTATATTTAATTAAAGAGTAAATTCTACCTGTTGTCCATCACAATTTTGCTAGTGATTCTTTGTTAACCATCATAGTCCCAAAATGTCACATGAATAGGGTTCTTGGGACACTGTCCCAGATTTGTGAGGATTGCTCTTGGTAGAGATATGCCTCTAAGGCCTTTACTCCCACTCAGCCTGGCATCATCGAATTGCATCTTATAGTCTCGGTAAGACTGGGGTGGGGATGGGCAGGACCCAGACCTTGGCCTTTCGTAGACTTGCTTAGAAAACAGACCTGCAGTGGTGGTTGCCGGGCATGGTGGCACACACCTTTGGTCCCAGCACTCTGGAGGCAGAGGCAAGCCGATCTCTGTGAGTTCAAGGCCAGCCTGGTCTACATAGTAAGTGCCAGGCCAACTAGGCTACAGGGAGACTCTGTCTCAAAAAGCCCAAAACAAAACAAAACCCAAACCAGACCTGCGCGGCATAAGCCATGCAGAAGTGCTGTGTCAGTCTTCCTTCTCTTCTCTCTAAGCACAGCACAAATGATCATGGGTTTTAAAGAATTTTTAATGTTCATAAGCCACAAAAAAGTCAGCATGAATTAATTGTAACCCCCCCCAAGTCCTTAATGCTTTTTTTTTTGAGACAGGGTCTACCTTTAGTCCCAGCTGGCCTAGAGTTCGCTATGTAGACCAGGCTGGTCTTGAACTCAGAGAGATCCACCTCCCTCTACCTCCCAAGTGCTAGGATTAAAGGCATATGCCACCAAGCCCAGCTTAAAGACAGTTTTTAGCCACCATGTGGGTGCTTGGGAATCGAACCGTGTCCTCTGCAAGAGCAGTCAGTGCTCTTAACCATCTCTCTAGCCACCTTATTTATTATTTATTTATTTATTTATTTCTAAAAAAAAAAAAAAAAAAAAAACTCCTCCCTCCCTCCCTCCCTGCCCTCCCTTTTCTTTTCTCTCAAGATTTCATCTTTACTTACTATTATTTTAAAGTTTTATAGTAGTGTATGTCTGTTGTGGCCAAGCTCAGATACCAGAGATGGTTCACACTCCCCTGGAGCTAGATTTGCAGGTGGTTGTGAGGCTTGCCAGATAGTGGATGTGGAAACTGAATTTGGGTTATCTATGGAAAGAGCAGAAAGCACTTTTATCCAGTGAGCCATCTCTCTAACCCTCTTTGTTTTTTGTCAGGTCTTACTTTGGAGTCCAGGTTGGCCTGGAACCCACTAGGCCTAGGGCGGGCTTCCATAGGTTGAGGCAATCCTCTTGGATCAGTCTTCTGAACACTGAGAATATATTTTGTGAGCCACCTATATCTGGCTGGATAGTACCTGTTCTCCCTTTTAACAAAACACACTGTTAAATGTTTGGGTGAGTGAAGAAATATATAAAGGATAGCTTGTGTCTTGTCAATAAGAGCCAGTAGAATTTGATTTCAACAAAATTCAGTAATAGGATTATCTGTGTTAATATCTTAAACCAAAGATTCCAGCGAGACCAGATTCTAGAACCAGCGTTGGTGCTTGGCATGTGACTTTAGGCCAATCCTTTCTTTTCAGAGGGTCTCAGTTCTCCAGGTAACAAGGGAAGAGATTGCAGTAGTAATGCCAGTGTGATGAGATCAATATCTTTCTCAGTCCTGAGAAACTGCACTTTGTTGGGTCATAGCAGTCAGAATGTTCATGTCTTCGTGATAATCCCAAGGCAGTGACCTAAGGGTAACCAAAGCTCTTCCCAGGATATGTATCACAATACTGTTTATTCGCAGAAAAGGACCCACTGGCCGGTAAGAGAGTAAAGCTGCGAACGGCGGGGTACCAGTCTATGAGTTCTTATTAGTTCAGGTGTCGAGTGCCTGCCTAGCATGTACAGTCATCAGAGAAGATTATCCTGAAATGTGTATTAAGTAGCTTGAGAGATATCATGATTATATAAATCAAACATTCAAAAATATAACACACAATGTAACAAAATGATAAATAACCAATATGTTCCTATGGAGAAAGACTGGGATGAGTGAAGATGGCAATTTTCATCTTGTCTGGATGCTCAGGTCATGCGGTGGCCTTGTTCTATGATCCCCGCTCTTGTGCGTCATTGGTATGTTATTTTTCTGTGCAACAAAAGCAATTAAGCAGGTAAGAAAATCTAAACAGGCCCAGTGGCTGCTATCAGGATTAACAATATCGTGTGATGTTCTGATTGGTGCCCAGGCACTCTGAGGTCCTTATCCCACTGTCTGGATGGTCCCATATTGCTTAGCAACCACCTGCTTGACAGCAGCAGTTGCTAGGAAACCAGCGACTGAGCAGGACTTCTGAAGAACAGTGCAGCGTCCTGGCTCCTGCCTGCCTCCTCCCCTAAGGCTCTCTCCAGCAGTGTCATGATCCTGTCTAGCTTGTCCCTTTCTTCTGCTCTCCTCCTGGATCCTGTCTGCCTGGAGCGCTGAGAACCGATCCTCCTTGGGAACTCTGCAGTATTCTATTGAACAAATGCTTATCACTCACAATGTGCTCTCTCAAGCGTGAGAGCCCTGACACTATGGTCTGACCCATCCCAAGACTTCTCAACTGAAAACTTCCTCTACCTTTTCATTGCATTCAACCAAATTTCTTCTCATTGTACTCTTTGAAATACCGGATATATGTAATCTGGTCTTCTTATCTCTCTTTTCGTTGCCTCTTAAATAGAATACATTAGCGTAGTCACTACTTTATGTCAACTGCGAGTGTGCTTATATATTCAACTTCCAGTGCTGGGTGGACACAGACAGCCGGCACTGGGCGTGCGCCCTGTAATAGAACAGTAGTGCGAGAAATGAGTCGTATTTTGCAGTTCAGAAAGGTGAGTGTCACGGGATTCTGTCCCTCCCTAACGCATGGAAAGTAACTTAGTTGTCCATTTGGGGCATAATTGCTAACATCCCAGGCCCGCTTCGTTCAGTCTGGAAAGAACCCCATCGCGTTGACCCCATGTTCTGCTCAACGGAAAGCTGGCCCGAGGGATCATTGCTCCGGGAGCCTCGTGTCCCAATCTGAAGCATGCGTGAATTAACGGGAGGATCAGAAAGACATACCTTGTACCTCCTGTCGTATTCGCAGTTCTGCCTTCTTCTACGACTCTAAGTTGGAGTGTCATACACCTGAAAGTTCTGAGGTGTTGCCAATCTGCAATATGTGATTTGAGTCCCGTGCCTGGGAACGTTGTTCTCTGGCCGTCGACTATTGGCATAATTTGCTTACACAATTGTGCCCAGCGGGCTGGCCATCTACTGGCCACAGCTATAAAGATGTCCTTTCCCTACTATTTGGAACCATGGTTAGGGAGTAGTACAAATAGTTTTTATAAAACTCCACATTCTTCCGTTGCGTTGTATTTTGAAGACAGGATGGGCAGTCAGGCTGGCATTCCTTGCAGAAGGCACTTCTGGATATAGGCCTCCCATGATTGTTTTTGCCTGATGAGACAGGTGAGTTCCTCGGCCCAGCGCCCACTCAGCACCCGAGTTTGTTGGGATGAAAAACCCCTGTGGCATGTGGCCAAGCATTTCTTTGGACTTATTTTTACTTTGATGTTTGAATATGATATAATTTCTAGAACACAAATTGGTTTCATTCCATATGAAATTGTCACACAGTGTCATCTTAAAACCGTATTAAGCTTTGAAAATGCATACCCTAAACAATCTGTAGTGGTTTTTTAAAAAACTTTTAAATATTGGCATAGTTTTGTATAGTCTAGTGCTATCAGAGCCTCTCCAATCACTGATGGTGGCCCTTTGTTATTGACATGTACCAAGAGTAAATTCTGACCTGTTCCATCACAATTTGCTTAGTGATTCTTTGTTAAACTCAGTAGTCCCAAAAATGTCACAGAATAGTTGGCATGCATTCGTTGTAGGACTGACTCTGCCCAGAATATGTGCCAAAGGCTTAGCTCCAAGTCCTGCTACATGTGAGGATTCTTGGTAGAAATACGTCTCTTAGGCCTTTGTATTCTCATCCATCTCAGCCTGGCATATCGAACTTCATCCACCTTAATTCTCGGTAAGAAGCTGGGTGGGGTACTATGGAGGGACGACCAACGACCTTGGCCTTTCGTACTTTGACGTTGCTTAAAGAAAACAGACCTGCAGTGGAGGTGGTTGCCTGTCATGGGTGGCACCAACCCTTAGGTCCAGCAACTCTGGAGCAGAGGCACGCGGATCACTGTGAGTCAAGGCAGGCCTGTTCTACATGTAGTGCCAGGCCCAACTAGCTACAGGGGAACTTGCTTCTAAAAAGCCAACAAACCACAAACAAAACCCAAACCAAATGCGCGATAACCATGCAGAGTTGCGTGTCAGTCTTCCTTCTCTCTTCTCTCTAAAGCACAGCACAATATGATCCATGGGTTTTAAAGAATTTTTAATGTTCATAAGCCACAAAAAAGTCAGCATGAATTAATTGTAACCCCCCCCAAGTCCTTATGCTTTTTTTTTGAGACAGGGTCTACCCTTTAGTCCCAGCTGGCCTAGAGTTCGCTCATGTAGACCAGCTGGTCTGAACCTCAGAGAGACTCCACCCTCCCTCTACCCTCCCAAGTGCCTAGTTAAAGGCATATAGCCACCAAGGCCCAGCTTAAAAGACGTTTTAGCCACCATGGGGTGCTGGGAAAATTCGAACCGTGTCCTCTGCAGCCAGTCATGCTCTTAACCATAAGGCCATCCTCCTAGCCAAAAAACCTTATAATATTATTATTTATTTCTAAAAAAAAAAAAAAAAAAAAAAAACAGCTGAGCATGTCGGTGATGACCTTAAAGTCCTGCAGAGCAGGCNAGAGGCAGGCGTATCTTTGTGAGTTCAAGGCGAGCCTGGTCTACAGAGAAAGTTCCAGGACAGCTGTGGCTATAGGGAGACCCTGTTTCAAAAAGACAAAAAAAAAAAAAAAACCCCAAACCAATTTGATCTTTTTCCTATTTTAGGAGCTAATGTGGGGCAAGCTATAAGGCAGCGAGATAGTTTAAAATTAATGTTGGGGGGCTGGTAGTGCATGCCTTTGATCCCAGCACTCAGGAGGCAGAGGCAGGCGGATCTCTGTGAGTTCCAGGACAGCTGGTGCTACAGAGAGACCCTGTTTCAAAAAGCTCCCCCCCCCAAAAAAAAGAATGAATGTTGGAAAAATGTTTGAGAATCCAGTGATAACTCAAAATACATGATACATGAAAGTCTTTAAAATTTCGATTTTAAGGTTGTGACTAAACAATTAAACATGCTTTTTATGCTACTTTTACATTAGAATTAGTAATAGAATATCAAAGTAAGAATGTCCAGCTCTGCTGGTTTAAAGTGAAGGAGAAGAAAATACAAATCTACTTTTAAAAGGTGGATTTAGAAGATGTGTTGCTTATATGTCTGCTCATTCCCTTCCCTGAAATTTCTACCATGTTTATACATTTCTCAAGTTAGCTGAAGGTGCTATCGACTGCGCCCTGGGCTCTATTACCTGTTCACACCATTTCAGATGCGATGTCTTTGTAGTTGTGTTTCATCAAAGGTTGCTGCTAGTAACTCAAAGTTGTGTATGGTTGGGTCACAACTGGGCTAAATTGCAAGAAAGATAGCAATCGAGGGGGCAGTTGCTGGGCATGAGTTCTAGAAGTCTTCATTTCTGAAAGAATTCTACCACGCTGGGAGGATAGCTCAGTGATAGAGTGCTTTCCCAGCATGCACAGGGCCCTGCGCTACCCACATGGAAACAAAAACCAAAATAACAACCGAAAGAGAATTCTGTTCCTTTTCCAAGTTAAAAAAAAAAATCTTTAGAAGCTTTGTAAGTGGAATGTTAGACTCCTCGATATTTAAGACGCCTGAAGGTGTCACTGGGGAAGACAGAGGTGCAGGTGAGAAGGGAGGGCTTCCCTTCTTGTTAAGCTCATTGCTCAGGAAAAAACAGTTATTGGGTAGCTGATTGCTTCACCTTGCAGACAAACCAGTGCTATTGATGTGGCCAATCCTATAGTGGTTTAGTTTTATTTGCTAGTGCCTGGCTCAGGGAGGAAGGTCCTTGCTGTACACTCTGGGGTCAGTTAGTATAAAAGTGATCCCCAAAATGTGATCTGGAAATTCAAACTACTTGCATTTGAAGTGAATGTTCTTTTTTTTTTTTTTTTTTTTTTATTTTTCCCTTTTTTTTTTTTTTTTTTTTCTCATTGACGTCTAGTGCTAGGCTGTCCTTGAACCGTTGCAGCCTCAACGAGGATCACCTTAAACTTTCTGCTCCTCTCCTCCCAATTGCTGATTACATTTGTGTACAGGTTGGTCACCTAGTTTAAACCATGGCTTCCTGCAGGCAGGGCAAGCGCTGTGCTGTCCGGCCTGCACTCTGTGCTTCTGTTTCATTACAGAAGGTCATTTTTGTCTCACGGTACAGAAACCTGATGCCCACACTCCGAGGAGGCAAGCAGGGAGGCAGAGGAGGCAGGGGCAGCGGGCAGGGAATCTGGCTAGGGGCAGGTGCAGAGGCAGGGAAAGCTTCGTGAGTTAAGGCCATGCTGCTTCTACAGAGTGAATTCCAGGATAGCTGGCTAAGGGAGACCCTGTCTTAAAGACCAAAAACAAAAAAAAAAAGATGACTTTATTATTTCTTTTTTTTTTTTTTTTTTTTTTCTTTTCTGAGACAGGCTACCCTGTAGCCCCAGCGTCCTGGAACTCACTCTGTAGACCTGAGGCTGGTTGAACTCACAAAAGATTCACCTACCTCTGCCTTCCCAAGTGCTAGGATTAATTAAAGCAGTGCCCCACGCCGGCCCGGTTTATTTTCATTTTACTATATATGAGGTATGTCCTACCCTGTAGTGTAAAGTGTCACTCCATGTCTATTGTCAGTGCCTACAGAAAGTCAGAAGAATGTGCATAGAATCTGAGATACTAGGTTATGAGACAGTTCGCTGCCACTTATGATGGGTTGCTGAACTGAACCTGGGTCCCTATGTAACAGCAATCGGTTCTTAACCCTGAGAGCCTTCTCTCAGTCAGTCTCCTCTCTCTCTCTCTCTCTCTCTCTCTCCCAACCTCTCTCCCGCCCCTCCCTCCCTTCCTCCCTCCCTGAGAGAGAGAGAGAGAGAGAGAGAGAGAGAGAGAGAGAGAAAGACTTGTAGCCCAGACTAGCCACAAACATGTCACTGAGGAAAATTTGGACTTTTTTTTGGAGACAAGCTCCTGTATCCCAGGGTGGTCTTGAACTCTGTAGGCGAGGCTGGCCTTGAACTCTCTATGTAGGTGAGGCTGGCCTTGAACTGCCTATGTAGGTGAGGCTGGCCTTGAACTCTCTATGTAGGCCAGGGTGGCCTTGAACTCTCTATGTAGGCCAGGGTGGCCTTGAACTCTCTATGTAGGCCAGGGTGGCCTTGAACTCTCTGTGTAGGCGAGGCTGGCTTTGAACTCTCTGCGTAGGCCAGGGTGGCCTTGAACTCTCTGCGTAGGCCAGGCTGGCCTTGAACTCTCTGCGTAGGCCAGGCTGGCCTTGAACTCTCTGCGTAGGCCAGGCTGGCCTTGACCTACTGATTCTCCGTCTCTGCTTTACAAGTGCTGGGATGCCGACTGGTCACCACCACACCCAGGCTTTGCAGCTCTAGGGATGCAACCCAGGGCTTCCTGCATGAGGCAAGCACACTGCTGAGTTATGTCCTCCAACCCCCCAATGGGCTTAAGATTGGCAGCAGTTACATATTTTTGCTACCAACGTCTGCAATAAGGTGAGTTACTGGTAAATAGAGACCTCTGTATATTCATTTGCCCATCTGTGCATATTTATGAACATCTCTCTTTTTTTTTAACCCAGGCTTGGACAGGACACAGTTACATCAGACATAATGACCATGTCATGAGGTGGATATTGAGCTCTCGGGACACATGAGTACAGAGCATCATCTCACACTTGAGGACCAGCAGCTCTACACTCCTGCTTGCCAAAGCCTCAAAGTCAGTGCCATTGAAGGTGCCACAGGAAGTAAACATTTATTCTTTCTCAGTGCCTCTTCTGGTGTAAGAATCTAAGATACTCTCTGTAGGAATTCCTTTATTGACTCATGAGCTTTGAATATTTTATTTGTTACTGTACATATGTGAATGTATTGCCTTCATGTATGTAAATGCACCTGAGTCTGCCATGCCTACAGAGGTCAGGAGAGGGCAGTGGAGTTAGGATGGTTGTTAGCCGCCAAGTCAAGCCTGGGTCTTAGTCACTGAACTCTTTCTCTAGCCTGACTCATGAGCTTTAAAAGAATTGGGGGGCTAGAGAGATAGCCTAGTGGTTAAGAGCGCCGACTGCTCTTGCAGAGGACCTGGGTTCGATCCCCAGCACCCACATGGCAGCTGAGAACCGTCTGTAACTCCAATTCCAGGAGAACTCCNGGATTCTCTGCTGAGGGTGGGGAGGTTAATTCCTCAGATAAAGAAAATCCCTCAGAATCCGAGGGTTCAAAATCCTCATCATCATAGTTCTCCCACACATCTCCATCCCAAGTTTCAGGGTTCCACCCTTTCCCCACCAGTGCTCTCACTTTAACTGCTGACACTTTTCGTGGCTGGGAATTAAATTTGCGTTGTAAATCAGCCAACCGTATAATAAGGGCTCCAGCTTGATTTTCTGCTGCTTTAGCTCTTTGGCTGCTGGAGAGAAGATTCTCTTCCAGAGCACACTTGGAAACCTTTAAACTGTTGTTTCGAATCCGGAGCTGGTCATTTTTATCACCGAGCTCCATATTTTCGTCTAACAGTTTATCCAGACATGCTAGGAGCAACAAGGCAACATCATTATTTTCCTGATTTTTCTGCAATTTCTCGAACGTTTTATATATAGAGTCGCTAAATTCCTTGCTTCTCACAAGAGGTGAGTTAGGTGAGTCAAATGGATCTATCTTCATAATTAGATCAAATAGTCTGCACCAAGGATTATCATTCCTCTTCATGCCACCAGGAGAGCCTTCAGTAACTCTAGGCTTCATTGGGTTGGAGAGCTGGCTCCAGAGGCTACCAAGCCCACTAAAGAAATTCATCCTTTCAATTCTGTTTCTCTAGAACCACTTCTGGTACCAAAATCTGTATTAGTCAGGGTTCTCTAAAGAAACAGAAGCAACAGGATGAGTATATATAACTATATACAATTTATTGATTTGCTCACGTGACGGAGCTCAACAGTAGCGCCGAACTGGAGAGGCCGGGAATCCAGGGAACCGCTCAGTCCGCAAGGCTGGATGTCTCAGGAGTCCCAGTCTAGTGCTGAAGGCCCGAATGGATTCCAGGAGATCTGCCGGTCTCAGTACACGCTGGGATCCGAAAGATTGATCACAGCAGCAAGACAAACTCACCAGATGAGAGAAGCAAGCCGCAGGAGGAAAAAAAGGGACCAGCTCCCGCTGCTATGGCCTTAAATACTGCCTGCCTGCAGAAGTTAACACCCACATTTGGGGTGGGCCATCCGGGTTGAGGTGGTCCAATCAGAAGACCCTTTTCTCTTATTTGTTCCTTAGTCCAGTCAAGTTGACACCCAGGATTAACCATCACACTTGGTTTAGATCTTGCCTGGTTCCCACTGGCCCTAATTAGCATAACAAGGTAGAAACTGAGCCAGTGGGAGCTCAGGTCAGATGCCATGGATGGGTCACAGGTGGGCAGGGCCAGTTATCATAGCCCGGGCTTGGGGATCAGGGGCTTTGGGTTCACATTCACAGAAGGCAGATTCAAAGTTGAGGCCTGTGCCGCTTGGGATCTGAACTGTGCAGTTGAGGAAGATGTTGGTACTGACTTTAAAGTAGCTCTTAATAAAGTCTAATGGGCAATCTAAATAATCTTGAGACAAAGATTAGAATAGCAACAGATGATATAAAGAATAGCCAGGCATGGGGCTGGAGAGATGGCTCAGCAGTTAAGAATATAGACTGCTCTTGCAGAGAACCTGGATTTGATTCTCAGCATGCACACAGTGGCCAAGAACCATCTTTAAGCGGGGCATGATGGCACTCAGGAGGCAGAGGCAGGCAGATCTCTGAGCTCAAGGCCAGTCTGGTCTACAGAGTGAGTTCTGGGCAAGCTGGGGCTATGGGGAGATCCTGTCTCAAAAAAAAAAGCCAGGCATAGTGACTTATATTTTAATCCTAGAACAGGGGAGGCAGAGGCAGGAGAATGGCAAGTTTGGGGCCAGTCAGGTCTACCGCAGCAAGACCCTAATCTCAAAAAACAAACCCTAAATGAAAATATTAGAACCAAGGGCACAATGGAAATTTAAAAATCTTGCTGAATAGAGTTAATGGCTGAATGGAGATGGCAGAGGAAAGGAAGGGAGGGGAGATGAGAGGAGGGGAGAAGAAAGATCGCCTTGTTGGAATAACATATCAAAGAGGCTGGAAAGGAGCAATCTCACAGGCACCTTGTTGTGACAACAGAGAGCTCAAGGTCACGTCACAGCAGCCAGGGATGGGTAAGACAAGAGCAGAGTGCTTTGAAAACACGAATGAACAGGGCTGGAAAGCTCTCAAGTCTGGTGAAAGATAGAAACCCAACAGATTCAGGAGGCCGAGCCAACCTCATCCAGGATAAATGTGATCTCAACGCTTGGGAGGCGGATAGGAGGATTTGAGTTCAAGGCCACACTAGGCCACATAGTAAGATCCAGTCTCAGACAAAAATACCTAAACAGACACCATTATTCTCAAACTGCCCAGAACCAAAAGATGTCATGAAGCACCCAGCTGCACTGCCATTGAGTTTGAATAATGGATTCTAAGCCGGGCGTGGTGGTGCATACCTTTAATCCTAGCACTTGGGAGGTGGAGGCAGAGGCCAGTGGATCTTTGTGAGTTCAAGGCCAGCCTGGTCTACAGAGTGAGTTCCAGGCCAGCTAGGGCTACAGAGAGACCCTGTCTCGAAAAGACCAAAAAAAAAAAAAAAATGGAGGTCAGAAGGAAGTGGACCAGTAAAGTGAAAATAACTGTCAACTCTGAATTTTGTATCCAGAGCTGGACATTGTATGTGGAAGTTGAGGCAGGAGGACTGTCATGAGTATGGGGGCCGGCTGGCCTAGAGTAAGATCTTTTTTTTTTTTTTTTGGTATTTTTTAAAACACATTTTATTTATTATTATTATTTTATATGTATGAATGTATCACCTGCATTTGTGTAAGTCCACCTGTGCTGTGCAGTGCCTGAGGAGGTCAGAGGAAGGTGTCAGATCTCTTGGATCTGGAGTTACAGATGGTTGTAGTGGGCATGTGGATGCTGGGAGTCGAACCTGGGTCCTACAAGAGCAGTCAGTGCTCTTAACCACTGAGCCATCTCTCCAGCCCTTTTTTGGTATTTTTGAGACAAGGTCTCCCTTTAGTCCCAGCTGGCCTGGACCTTGCTCTGTAGACCAGGCTGGCCTTGAAGTCACAGAGATCCACCTGCCTCTGCCTCCTGAGTGCTGGAATTAAAGGCATGCGCCACCACACCTGGCCTGAGTAAGATCTTATCTCAAAACCCCCTAGGTAGCACACACCTTTAATCCTAGCACTCAGGAGGCATAGGCAGGCAGATCTCTGTGAGTTCAAAGCCAGCCGGGTCTACATGGTGAGCTCCAGGACAGCTGGGGCTACAGGGGGACCCTGTCTCAAAAAAGACCAAAAACAAAACAAAACCCCTAAACTAGGTCTGAATAGATTAAAATTTTTCCAAAAATTGTACAAGAGCAGGCGAGACTGCTCATTTAGTAAAAGGGCACTTACTGCCAAGCCTGACCACTTGAAACTGATCCCTGGGGTCCACATGGTAGAAGGAAAGAACCAATTCCAGTTGGCCTCTGATCTCCATATGAGTGTACATGTGTCACCGCATGTATGCTCACATGTGTGCACATGTGTGCATACACACAATAAATGCTTTTGAACTGTTTTTTTGTTTTTGGTGTTTTTGAGACAGGGTCTCCTATAGGCCCAGCTGTCCTAGAACTCACTCTGTAGACTAGGCTGGCCTTGAACTCACAAAGATCTGCCTGCCTCTGCCTCCCAAGTGCTAGGATTAAAGGCGTGTGCCACCACGCCCGGCACACACAATAAATGTTTTTAAAAACTGAAAAGTCTCAAAGTATTTTAAGTGGAAGAGAAATGAAATTTTGGCATACTGAAATTTGTGAGCACAGTAAAGTTATGTTCAGGAGACACTTCAAGTGCTTTATTATTAGGAAGACAGGCTTTAGATCTATGGTCTGGTAACTGGGAAACAAGTCACCTTTGGCACAGAATAAAGGAAGAAGGGTAGACAGTGCAGCTGAAAGCAAAGCTTAAAATGAATGAAGTCTTGGCTGGCACTTTGAAATAAAGGTTTCAATACTGATGAAAGTGAGACTGAAACAAAAGTGCCCCGATGTTCCCAAGGCTGGCAATAGGGCACTGCCCCTCGCGGGTGCTCAGTGGCTTGGCACTCGTCAATCATGACATCATTCCTTTGTGGTTGGCCTATTTCTGTGGCTTGGTCAATCTCTAAAATTATTTTGGAAAATACTGGGAAAGCACTCTGCTCTCTTTTGGTGAAGTTGTCTGTGTCACTGAGCTGTTGGGATCACAGGAGTTGGACTTGGCCCTCGATGATGGGGCCTCATGGTTTCAAATGCTATATCCATTCCTCTGTGGACACCTAGGAAGACTTCCGGTGAGTGCTGTGCCCTGGCTTGTCAGTGCCTGAGCTCCTGGCTCGCTTTCATTGTTAGTTTTATAGCAGAGGGCTGGTTTCTGCTGCCAGGCTGGCCTCAGTCTCACAGAACTCTGCTTGCCTTTTGTTTGCCTCCTGAGTGCTGGGATTCCAGCTGTGTGCCACCGTGCTTGGCCTTGTTTTTTTGTTGTTGTTGTTGTTTTGTTTTGTTTTGGTCTTTCTGAAGCAGGGTCTCCCTGTGGCCCCAAATGGCCTAGAACTCCCTATGCAGACCAGGCTGGCCTGGAGCTCACTTGCCTCTGCTGGGATTAAAGGCGTGTGCCACCATGCCTGGTGGCATTTTTTTTTTTTTTGGTCTTTTCCAGACAGGGTCTCCCTGTAGCCCCAGCTGTCTTGGAACTCTGTAGACCAGGCTGGCCTTGAACTCACAAATATCCTCCTGCCTCTACCTCCAAGTGTTAGAATTAAAGGTGTGCGCCACCACACCCAGCTGCCTTTTTTGTTTTTGTTTTGTTTTAATTTTTTAAATTTTATTTTATTTATTTATGTGTATGAATGTACTGTTTTGCGTGTAAGTCTGTGCACCCGTGCCGCGTGCAATGTCGCGGAGGTCAGAAGAGGGTCTCAGAATCCCCTGGAACTGGAGTTCTCCTGGAATTGGAGTTACAGACGGTTCTCAGCCGCCATATGGGTGCTGGGGATCGAACCCGGGTCCTCTGCAAGAGCGGTCGGTGCTCTTAACCGCTAGGCCATCTCTCCAGCCCCCGCCTTTTTTGTTTTTAAGGCAGGGTGTTAACAATGTTTTAGAATCCCACTTGACTTGCCCAGAGGGTGTCTCACATATCTCCCACTTTGCCCCAGGCACCCCCCTATTTTTTTTGCCCAGATCTCACAGAGATCCATCTGCCTCTGTTGGGATTAAAGGCATGTGCCCCTAATAATGGCTTTTTGTTGGCACCTCAGGACTTTGTGTTTTGAATTTCTGATTCTCTTCCCTCTGTCTCCCGAGTGCTGGGATTGTAGGCCCATACTGCCAGCCTTGACTGAGTATTGTATTGAGTATTTTATCCCCAGGTACAGGGCACCTCCATTTATTTAGGCAGGTTTTTTTTTTTCTATATTCATTTCAATAAAGTCTTAAAAGTTATCAAAAAAAGGAGCTGGAGAGATGGCATAGCAGTTAAGAGCCCCAACCGCTCTTGCAGAGGATCCAGGTTCGATCCCCAGCACCTACATGGTGGCCGAGAACCGTTTGAAACTCCAATTCCAGGAGAACTCCAGTTCCAGGGGAATCTGACACCCTCTTCTGACCTCCGCAGCATTGCACGACATGGGTGCACAAACCTTCATGCAGGCAGTACATTCATACACATACGGAAATAAATAAAATTTTAAAAAATTTAAAAAAAAATGTTATCAAAAAGTCTTGTACCTTTCTTGTGGAAGATGGTTCTTGACTGAAGAAGCTAAATGGGAAGATAGTTACTTTTTTGATAAGCAAGAGAGAAATATGACTTAATTTCTCTTTAAAAATATTTAAAATTTTTTTTTAATTTTTAAAATTTATTTTTGTATATGTATGAATGTACTGTCTGCATGTAGGTTTGTGCACCCGTGTCGTGCAATGCCGTGGAGGTCAGAAGAGAGTCTCGGACTCTCCTGGAACTGGAGTTCTCATGGAATTGGAGTTACAGATGGTTCTCAGCTGCCATGTGGGTGCTGGGGAATCGAACCCGGGTCCTATGCAAGAGCAGTTGGCGCTTTTAACTGCTAGGCTATCTGTCCAGCCCCATAGTTTAAATTTTTATGTGTATAAGTGTATTACATGAATGCATGTAAGTGTACCCATGTCGTGCAGTGCCAGCTATGGTCAGAAGAGGGCGTTTGACCCTGAGAACTGGACTTATGGATGGCGGTTAGCTGTCGTATAGTGACAACCTAACCACTGAACTATCTCTCCAGTCCTGACTTCATTCCTCTGAGATGATTCAAGAGAGAATTGGAAATGACAGTTAGTCACTCAAAGGAAGCAGTCACGGGAGACACAGTGCCCCTGGAGGCTGTTCAGGCTTCAGTAAGAAGTACTTAAGTGTGCAAAGAATGTTGTGTTGCACAGAACGGAGATAAAATGACCTGTACATTCTAGGGGCAGAGGCAGGCAGAGCTCTGATTTTGAGGGCAGCCTGGCCTATCTGGTGAGTTTCTGGCCAGCCAGGGCTGTATAGTGAGAGCCTGACTAAAAAACACAATGACCTGTGCCTACAATATGACCCTCTGAGGGGCCACATAAACCAGCATGGCTCTTACAGAGCTTGAGAGGTGAGAACAGGAAGGAGTATGGGGTCAAAAGGCTATAGAGAAGGACTGTGGGAAAAGAAGGGGGTAAGAGGAGGGGAGGCGGAAGGGAGCGGGGAAGGGTACAGTGCTTGTCTTTTCATAAGGCTTTGACTTCCGGCCTATAAATGCACTTACCATTTAAAACACAGTAAATACAGGCACATTTAGAGGCTACCATTCAGACATAGCCCCTCCCAAGGCAGATCCCAGGCTAACAACACAGCCTGGTCTCAGATTCTTGGGCTTCTGCTGGGGCTTCACTTAGGAGGCCAGTGTTGGGGTATGGACAGCAGGCTGCTCGGCCCAGGGCTGCCCTCGTGGTCTGGAGGGGCCCGGAACATCAGCATGCTGAGGGTTAGGGATAAAATGCTGGGTTTCCACCAGTCTTTTCCTGGAACAGAATGTTGTCATTATCTGTTATGGCAAAGGCGCAGTTCACAGGGATGCACGTTCAGAAGGGGCTGAAGCTCAAGGGCCTGAAAAGGTGCAAGTCTCTCTGTAGCTTCCGTCCTATCTGGACCTCAGCTTGGGCTCACTATCCTGTCATTTCCGGCTTATGTGACCATCTGCAGCAGGACAGAATGTAAACCTCATTTGAAGGTAAGATAAAATATAAATCTTACTTAAATCTGATCACAGAACTTGTGGATTTAAATAGCTGGGCTTCCTGCTCTGTAAATGGGGCAGAAATTGGTAGAAGTTCTTTGAGCAGCTGTCCTCTATAGATATTAAAAAGGAGAGTGTCTTTGATTTAGCAACCCTACTGCCAAATAGCTTGTGAGATATCCACGTTTGCAGACGCATCCAGCAAGGTGTTCACATGGTGCAGGGTGGGGGCAGACTGTCAGCCTGTGTAGCAGAGTGGGCACAGCTGGAAGGACACGCTGTACCCGTCCGTGGTGCCCAGCTGAGAAGGGTGGCAGAGGGGCTGCCTGTGTGCGGGGGCTCCAAGTATCTGTGGCCTGCAATTCTGCTGCATGGGTGTGCTTTCAGTTTGAATGCTGTTTGCTTTGGAAGGCGGTTTACACTGAGATTGCTAACATCACAGTTAACTGGTACTTCATTGTTCTTAGGGCGTTTCCATCTGCCTTGTTGCTTTAGTGCTTGGGGCTATCAGGACTGGGGGGGGGGGTCTGTCGCTTCCAGGTGTTGTCCAAACTTTGAGATGAACCCTGAACTATCTGCTTGATGGGCATGACCTGCCGCAGTGTGGTGGAAGGTTATCATCATGCTCAGCAGCCTGCCTCAGCTGTCAGCAGCTGGTGACATCACCCATGGATGCTGAGACTCCTTCCTGTTGTTTGCTCTGCTCACTGTGTATGTTTGCTGGATGTTTCCTGGAGGCCTGTCTGAAGCACTGTACACGGCTAACACTATGGACAGATCTGTGATCCAGAAAAACACTACCTTATTGACTGTTCTGTGGTCAAACACCAGACTGTTGGAAAGCTTCTGACCCCAGCTCTGTGGTAGCAAGGTAAAGTGAAAATGACTTCTGGGAGCAAAGAGAGCAAAGCGCATGGCTTTGGTAGAATAACCGGACCGTTAGAGAGTGACGGGTCTTCCTTGTCTTGCTCAAGTATCCAGTTAAACATACAAACTGGGCAGCCCGACTGGGCCACGATGCCAGCACGCTGACTCTGACGTCTGTGGGCCGAGGAGGCCACCATGGCCTTCTCAAGTGGAGACGCCGTGGGGGATGCTGGCCTCAGGCACACTCTGGACCTGGGCTTGTGGCTTGCTGTCAGGTGGCTTCCAGTGCTGCAGACCGTGACACCCTGAAAGCCAGGTGTGTTTATTTCAAGCCACACACCTCCAATTGCTAATAAATTCCATTGATTTTCTGGGCATGGTGGCCTGGTGGCATGGTGGCCTGGTATGGTAGACTGAGGCAGGAGAATCTCAAATTCAAGGCCTTCCTGGGTTATATAATGAGACCCTGTCTCAAACTAAGATAATTTTTAGTATGTAACTCCATGTAGAGTGTTGGTCTACCATATATAAGGCTCTGGGTTTTCCAATAACACACATATACACACTTATACACATTTAACTTACTGAAAGCAGGGTCATCAAACTTGCAAGGTTGTTTTTTTTTTTTTGATATTTTTGAGACAGGGTCTCCATTTAGTCCCAGCTGGCCTGGAGCTCACTCTGTAGACCAGGCTGGCCTTGAACTCACAGAGATCTGCCTGCCTCTGCCTCCCGAGTGCTAGGTTTAAAGGCTACAGGGAGATGCTGTCTTAAAAAGACAACAAACAAACAAACAAACAAACAAACAAACCTATCGAACTAAGATCCTGGGAACAGCAGTTAGAAGTGCCCCAAATGTAGGGCCACCACGTGTAGGTGTTCACCTCACCTGACTCAAATAGGCTGAAGTCTGAGACAGCAAACAAGGGCGGGTATTCACCTCAGCAAAAACCTCACAAGGCTCAGGTTCCAGGTGAAGTTATTTAATCTTACAATCAGGACGGGAAAACGAATACCCGCCACTCCCATGGTCCTGTGAGGAGGTGGCGGAGCCATTCAGCTTGAACACTATCATCTTGGCCTGGCTCACCACTCGGACCTTTCAGCTGTGACCTGGGTGTGACTGCAGAGCCTCTCCTGGGCACCTGGGGCTCAGCAGTCAGCACCGGACAGTGGCTCTGCCTTGGCCTTGGAGAGGTATCTGTTGATCATTAGCACCCTCCCCCGCTTCACAGCTCGAATGTAGCTCTCTATTCACAGAGCAGGAAGAGCTGAAATCTCACTGGGAGATGAACACAGCGGTCACACACACCTGCTCACTGGTCATGCCGTGAAAGGTGCCATGGACCAGGTAAGTGTTCCCAGACCGGGGCTAGAGATGGCTGTGGTTAAGAGCATGTACTGCTCAGTTCCCAGCACTGACAACAGACAGTTCATAACCACCTGTAACTCCAGCTCCAGGGATCCGACCCCATTCTGACCTCTTGGGGACTGCATTCATGTTCATAAACCTACACAAATGTGTATGCATGCACATAATTAAAAATAAAGTTAAGATGCCGGGTGTGGTGGCACACAACTTTAATCACAGCACTGGGGAGGCAGAGGTAGGTGGATCTATGTGAGTTTGAGGCCAGGCTGGTCTACATAGCAAGTTCCAGATCAGCTGGGGCTACAGGGAGATCCCATCTCCAAAAACAGAAACAGAAACAAAAAAGACATAATTCCCAAGAAATAGGATCTTAATAGCAAACATTCAAAACTCCAGGTCCCAGAATAAAAATAAAACTGTCAGGGGCTGGAGAGATGGCCTAGCGGTTAAGACCGCCGACTGCTCTTACAGAGGACCCGGGTTCGATCCCCAGCATCCACATGGCGGCCGAGAACCGTCTGAAAGTCCAGTTCCAGGAGAACTCCAGTTCCAGGGAAATCCGAGACCCTCTTCTGACCTCCGCGGCATTGCATGACACGGGTGCACAGACTTGCATACAGACAGTACATTCATACACATACAGAAATAAATAAAAATTAATTAAAAAAATTTTTAAATAAAAATAAAAATAAAACTGGCAAATGATCTAAACAGACATTTAAGTACAAGTGAGCTGGCCGTGGTGGTGCACAGCTTTAATCCCAGCACTCGGGAGGCAGAGGCAGGCAGATATCCGTGAGTTCAAGGCCAGCTTGATCTATATAATGAGGTCCAGGCCAAGTGGGACTATATGGAGACAGAGTCTCAAAAAAAACTAAAAGAAAGCTGGGCGTGGTGGTGCACGCCTTTAATCCTAGCACTCGGGAGGCAGAGGCAGGCGGATCTTTGTGAGTTCAAGGCCAGCCTGGTCTACAGAGTGAGTTCCAGGACAGCTGGGGCGACAGGGAGACCCTGTCTTGAAAAAGACCAAAAAGAAAAAAAGAAAAAAAAAGTACAGATGGCTAATAGATGAAAAAAAGTTCAACATCTCTAGTCATCAGGGATACGGATCCAAACTGCATTAGGGTTAGTCAGAATGGCTCTCTATCATAGAGAAATCCACATAGCTGGGTGTATTGGCTCATACCTGTAATCCCACCAGTTGGCAAGCTGAGGGAGGAAGACTGCTGTAAGTTCAAGGCCAGCCTGAGAAATGCAAAAGGAGGGCCCACAAAAAAGGCTCAGTGGGTTAAGGCATTGTCGACAGCCTGAGGACCTGAGTGCCATCCCTGGAGAGAACTGAGGACCTGAGTGCCATCTCTGGAGAGAACTGAGGACCATCTCTGGAGAGAACTGAGGACCTGAGTCCCATCTCTGGAGAGAACTGAGGACCTGAGTGCCATCCCTGGAGAGAACTGAGGACCTGAGTGCCATCTCTGGAGAGAACTGAGGACCTGAGTGCCATCTCTGGAGAGAACTGAGGACCTGAGTCCCTTCCCTGGAGAGAACTGAGGACCTGAGTGCCATCCCTGGAGAGAACTGAGGACCTGAGTGCCATCTCTGGAGAGAACTGAGGACCTGAGTCCCATCTCTGGAGAGAACTGAGGACCTGAGTGCCATCCCTGGAGAGAACTGAGGACCTGAGTGCCATCTCTGGAGAGAACTGAGGACCTGAGTGCCGTCTCTGGAGAGAACTGAGGACCTGAGTGCCATCTCTGGAGAGAACTGAGGACCTGAGTGCCGTCCCTGGAGAGAACTGAGGACCTGAGTGCCATCTCTGGAGAGAACTGAGGACCTGAGTGCCATCTCTGGAGAGAACTGAGGACCTGAGTCCCTTCCCTGGAGAGAACTGAGGACCTGAGTGCCATCCCTGGAGAGAACTGAGGACCTGAGTGCCATCTCTGGAGAGAACTGAGGACCTGAGTCCCTTCCCTGGAGAGAACTGAGGACCTGAGTGCCATCCCTGGAGAGAACTGAGGACCTGAGTGCCATCTCTGGAGAGAACTGAGGACCTGAGTCCCATCTCTGGAGAGAACTGAGGACCTGAGTGCCATCCCTGGAGAGAACTGAGGACCTGAGTGCCATCTCTGGAGAGAACTGAGGACCTGAGTGCCATCTCTGGAGAGAACTGAGGACCTGAGTGCCGTCCCTGGAGAGAACTGAGGACCTGAGTGCCATCTCTGGAGAGAACTGAGGACCTGAGTGCCGTCTCTGGAGAGAACTGAGGACCTGAGTGCCATCTCTGGAGAGAACTGAGGACCTGAGTGCCGTCCCTGGAGAGAACTGAGGACCTGAGTGCCATCTCTGGAGAGAACTGAGGACCTGAGTGCCATCTCTGGAGAGAACTGAGGACCTGAGTCCCATCCCTGGAGAGAACTGAGGACCTGAGTGCCATCCCTGGAGAGAACTGAGGACCTGAGTGCCATCTCTGGAGAGAACTGAGGACCTGAGTGCCATCCCTGGAGAGAACTGAGGACCTGAGTGCCATCCCTGGAGAGAACTGAGGACCTGAGTGCCGTCTCTGGAGAGAACTGAGGACCTGAGTCCCATCTCTGGAGAGAACTGAGGACCTGAGTCCCTTCCCTGGAGAGAACTGAGGACCTGAGTGCCATCCCTGGAGAGAACTGACGACCTGAGTCCCTTCCCTGGAGAGAACTGAGGACCTGAGTGCCATCTCTGGAGAGAACTGACTCCCACCAGTTGACCTCTGCCCCTCCTAATAGTAGGGAAACAACTACATGTAATAATAAGCAAAAACAAAACAAATGCTGACGAAGATGAGGAGGAACCTTTATTCAAGGCTGGTGAGAGTGTAGGCTGCTGCAGCTACTGTGGACATCTATAAGATGTTCCTCAAAAAGCTAAAAATCTAACCACCATATGACCCAGGAGACCACCCAGAGGAGTTTAAGTCAGCACACCACAGAGATGCTCATCTGTTATTAGCATTGTACCCAGTGGCCAAGACACGTGACTAGTCTAGATGCCACCAACAGATGATTGGAAAAAAAAATGTGCATATACACAGTGGAATTTTATTCAGTCATAAAAAATGAGACTATGTCATTCAGAGGAAAATAGATGGAACTGGAGTTCATGTGTAATGAAATAAGACTCAAAGACATCGCGTTCTCTCTTATACCTGAAACTAAAGGATCTAAAAATAGAAGAGGGGCCATTAGGAAAGGGTGAGAAGAGTTGGGACATTGCCAGCACACGATACGAAGACATTACAGTAACCACGAACCCTGTGTGCGCGGTATGTGGGGGTGCTCATCTGTAACCCCAACGGAGAGGCTGAGGGTGAGGATTATGTACTGAGAGCTTTCCATAAAAAAAAAAAAGCTGGACGTGGTGGTGCACGTCCTTCAATCCCAGTGTCTTCAATCCCCTGCCTTCAATCCCAGTGTCTGGGAGGCAGAGGCAGGTGTATCTCTGAGTTCCAGGCCAGCTGGGGCTACAGGGAGACCCTGCTTCAGAAAAGACCAAAAAAAAAAAAAAACCAAACAAACAACAATGAGGGGTCAATGAGGCGGCTCAGTGGGTGAAGGTGCTTGCCGCCTGGGACCTACATGCTAAGAGCGAGCTGACTCCTGCAAGCTATTTCCTGCCTCGACACATGTGCCATGTGATGCATATATGAATGCAATCCCACAAATAAACAGATATAAAAATAATAAAGTAAAAAAAAGTATTTATTTATTTATTTAGAGACAGTATCTCCCTTTAGTGTCTCCCAGTTGGCCTGGAGCTTGATATGTAGACGAGGCTGGCCTTGAACTCACAGAGATCCTCTGCCTCTCCCGAGTGCTGGGATTAAAGGTGTGCACCACCATGCCCTGGCCTAAGACAGTTCTTAACCGCCATGTGAGTGCTGGGAATCGAACCTGGGTCCTCTGCAAAAGCAGTCAGTGCTCTTAATGGCTGAGCCATCTCTTCAGTCCTAAATAAAGTACATTTCTAATTTTTTAAAAAATTTTATTTTTTATGTGTATGAATGTACTGTCTGCATGTAGGTCTGTGCACTCGTGTCGTGCAATGCCGAGGAGGTCAGAAGAGGGTGTCTGATTCCCCTGGGACTGGAGTCAAAGATGGTTCTCAGCTGCCATGCAGGTGCTGGGGATCGAACCCAGGTCCTCTGCAAGAGCAGTCAGTGCTCTTAACCACTAGGCCATCTCTCCAGCCCATAAAGTACATTTTTAAAAACCAGATTTGGTGGCACAAGCCTATAATCCCAGCACTTTGAAAGTAAAGGCAGGAAGAAGAGGAGTTCAAGGCCAGCATTAGCTACAGAGTGAGTTTGAGGCCAGCCTGGGTTATACGAGACCCTGTCTCAAAACACAGATCAGCCTGGGGAATACTGTAGCCAACCATTCAAGTGAGCAGAATGCTCAGGAAGGAGGGAGTCAGCTAGGTTCTTTCAGGGACTTGGCAGAGAGACCTGTGGACACCTGGAGACACAGTGGCCGTGTGGCCATCTGTCCTTTCCACAATCACTGGTCTCTCCTGAAAGCTGAAAATTGAGTGCAGACGTCAGCTCTGTCCTGGGAAGAATTACGCAGATCACTGTTTCCCAACCAAGGGAAGGTCAGGAAAGAGCTCAGGAGCCAGCGTTTGCGTGTTGGCTTCAGGATGCTGCACGGAGGCTCACCAAGACACAGAGGCTGGGAGATGGGCAAGAAGCCGAGATGCACGCCCGGTGTCTTGTGAGGGCTCCATCTGCCTGGACACAGCGATGAGGCACAGAGTGACTTTCATGACCTCACAGGAAGCAAGAGCCTTTGATGGAAAAGGAAGGAGGTGCTAGACCTGTTAGTATTACAGCTTATTGTTTCTCTCTCCCTCTCTCTCTCTCTCTCTCTCTCTCTCTCTCTCTCTCTCTCTCTCATCCTCCCTCCTCCATGCTCATCTATAGAACCCTCTGTAGCAGCCAGGAGTGGTGGCACATGCCTTTATTCCCAGCACTCGGGAGGCAGAGGCAGGCGGATCTCTGTGAGTTCAAGGCCAGCCTGGTCTACATAAGGAGCTCCATCTGGGACTACAGGGAGGGAGACCCTGTCTCGAAACAACAACAATCTCTGTGGCCAAGGATGACTTCGATCATGATCTTCCTGCCTTCACCTTCCACATGCTAGGATGACAAGCTTAAGCCAGTACACTCAGCTTCAATTTACTATTCAATTTGCAATGAGTAGGGGCTTGAAGAAACTGCTCAGCATGTAAGAGTGTTTGCTGCTCGTGTCTAGGACCTCAGTTTGGTTCCCAGCACCCATGTTGGACAGTTCACAACCACCTGTAACTCTAGCTCCAGGGGACCTGAGGGTCCCTCTGGCCTCTGTGGGCACCTGCACACATGTGCCCCCCCTACACACATACACACAAGAAATGTAAAAAATAGAAAAAAGTGACTAGAGGGCTCCTTGGCAACCTATAGCTCAGCATTTTACCATCAGACGTGGTCCCCTGCAGTCCTGTGTGTTTAGTGGATGCCACCACCGTCAGGATCCTGTGGAATGGATACTCGGAAGCTTTGCAAGTTTGTTTTCTTCACTGCAGATTTCTCCATAGTTTTGTTTACGGTGGATGCGGGAGGCAGAGGGAGGTACCACAGCTGGGGCCTATTGGTTTTCATTGAAGGCTTCAGACAAGTTCAAAGGCAAGAAAGAGCAATAGATCACAGACCCTAGACTTGGTTAGTAGCAGGCACACAGTGGCAGGCAATGGAACTACTGCCTTGAAAATAGAATTCAGAATGAGCTGAATGAAGCAAGCATGCCTCCCATGGCCAGAAGGGTGCGGGACACGGAACACACTCAGCAGCACTGTGCTGGGGACTGCTTGGTGGAGGCCACAGACTAAGGTCCCAGAGCCCTGCCAATGGGACAGCCACCAGAGCTAGAGGACAGCACTTCTGTGCAAGTGGCCACATGCTGAGAAAGCATCTCTCCAACCCTCCCTCCCATCCATCACCGAGGAAGAGACTCTTGACTTTTCAATATACACCAGAAAAGTAGCTTCACTTCATTCCAAGGTAATAAAATCCATCAACGTCCTGGGCTGTCTAAGATCCCAGTGGGGACTCCAGAAGTGTTTAGGAAGTGTCCACCATGACGGCTCAATAGATAAGGGGCTGGGGGCCAAGGCCAAATCTGATTCCAGAATTAACACGGTGAAAGGAGAGAATAGACTCATTCCTCCAAGTTGTCCTCTGACCTCCACATGTATGCTATAGCATATTCTCTCTCTCTCTCTCTCTCTCTCTCTCTCTCTCTCTCTTCTCTCTTCCTCCTCCTCCTCCTCCTCCTCCTCCTCCTCCTCCTCCTCCTCCTCCTCCTCCTCCTCCCCATTAGACAGGGTCTCCCTGTAGCCTCAGCTGTCCTGGAATTCACTCTGTAGACCAGGCTGGACTTGAACTCACAAAGATCTGCCTGCCTCTGCCTCCCGAGTGCTAGGATTGAAGGCATGCACCACGGAGTGGGCTGTTTTCTTAAGGCGTGCACCACCAGACCCAGCTCTTTGTACATTCTTTTAATTTTTTAAAAAAATTTATTATTTTTTATGTGTATGAGTGTACTGTCTGCATGCAGGTTGGTGTACCCGTGTCGTGCAATGCCTTGGAGGTCAGAAGAGGGCATCAGATTTCCCTGGAACTGGAATTAAAGACAGTTCTTAGCCGCCATGTGGATGCTGGGAATCAAACCCTGGTCCTCTGCAAGAGCAGTCGGTGCTCTTAACCGCTGAGCCATCTCTCCAGCCTTCCCCCAAGTTTTTAAAGTAAATGACAGATGCCTCAGATGTTTCCAGATACTACAGCATAAGGAAGTGGGTGAAGACATGAAGCAAAGCTGGTATAATGTGGGCGTCTCAGGCCAGTTGTATATGGCATCGCTGTGATGTCTGAAAACATCCACTATAAAAAAAGAGAAGTGAGCCGGGCGTGCATTAATCCCAGCACTCAGGACACAGAGGCAGATCTTTTGAGTTCAAGGCCAGCCTGGTCTACATAGTGAGCTCTAGGCCAGCTGGAACTAAACAGAGACCCTGTCTCAAAAAGATGGGTAACAATCTCTTAACTCTAGTTCCGGGACTCCGATGCCCTCTCTGGCCCCCATGGGCATTGCATGCACGTGGTGCACTTAATTACATGTAGGCAAACACTTATACAATAAAATTAATAAACTTAAAGCTCAGAGGTATTTAAGGCCCTTTCAGAAAAGAGAGAAATAAGCCTGATATACAATGAAGCCCGATGTGCTATCACCACAAATCACAAACTATTAGGGTTTCGAATTTCAGCCTCTGACTCTTTGAACGGGGTTGTTAGTCTGCCAGAGGTCAGCATTTCCAGCAATAGCAGCTACTCCTGTAATCCATGAGCGACATTCTCAAAACCAGGGCAAGTCCCTAGACTGTGGCTCAAGTTCACTTACAGGCTGGGCCAAGTGGCAAGTGCAACCTCAGGTCTAAATGGACTTTAGAGCCCTCCTCCGGAAGACTGAAAATTCCTTCTGCAGAAATCCACTGAAGAGCTTCCTGAAGACTCAAGAGGCTGTGAGATATGTCTGAATACTTATCATCACATTGACCCAAACGCAGTACCCTCCTGCTTCCCTAGAGGGAGCTGTCTCCAGTATTGGTCACTGAATGGATGAGAATAGGCAGCATTTGTGGTTTAATCACAAGATCATTCAAAAAAACAACTTGTTTAGTTCCAGCACTTGGGAAGCAGAGGCAGGAGGATCTTTGTGAGTTCCAGGCCAGCCAGAGCTACAATAGTATTGTATGCATGTGCTATACTCTTCTCCTCTACTCCTTCCCCTCCCCGCTCCTTCCTTTTTTGTTCCCCCTTACAGGCTCTCCCTGAACCCCCCAGTGGCTAAGAACTCACTATGTAGACCAGTCAGGCCTCAGTCTCATTGAGATCTGCCTGTCTCTGCCACCCAGTGCTGAGATTAAAGGCATGCATGCACCAGCAACCTGGCACCCTGAATTTCTTAATGAGCAATATCATCTGAAGATGAACTAGATGTATTAGGTCTCCTTGAAATGAGCACAGAGCAATCTAAGATTTGAAGCAGAGGCAGTGCCACCCGCCCTTCTACTGAATTCCAGGAAAGGTGAACAAACGGTCTTCTAGCTGAGGCTGAGGGGGGCAAGGAGGTCGGCAGAGAGAGCGATTGACCACGGGTCCGCGGCAGCTTCCACGTTGGCCCCAGCAGAGGGTCTTAAACGGTCCACAGAGCAGGAAAGGGTGCCATGCACGAGAAACTCGGATTCATTTTATTTCCGGATGTTAGGAGGAGTCTAGCATTTCAGGTGTGGGACATGGAAACACAGTGCAGGAAGGGTGACAGCAATTAAATAAGTATCACGCTGGCTGTTAGTGCCAGAGTCCTTCGAGCTCAGTCAAGTGTGCAACCAACACGAGGAGAAAAGCACATTCCCATTCACCAACCGCATTTCCTGTGAGTAAAAAAAATTAAGCTTCACGAGTGCAAGGCTCTATGACATCACACTGGCTCTGTGCTGTGGGAACGTGCCAGGCTATGTGCAGCACACACCGTGACTTAACGGAACATGAGGGTTGGATGTTGGGGGGGACCTGCATACATGTGACATTTAAAGGAACTGTCCGCTGAGTTAGGTTTGCAGTGCGGCAGCTGGGCTCTGTCTGCCAGCGCCATTGTTGTTTTCCCATGAAGAGCTACTTCTCTGCAGCGTAGAAAAAGACGGTAGTAAAAAACTTCAGGCTCTTCTAGCTGTAGCAGGTGTGTGACCCAGAAACCATCAAACCTGAGAAACATTAAGAGCTATTAGAAACCTATGCCTTGTAGATGTGAGAGCCTCCCCTTTGCGTTAACGCTGTTTATACTACTAGATAATGCTACCGTGAGCCCAGCATGGTGACATACATCTGTAATCCCAATACTTGGGGAGCTGAGGTGGGCAGATTACCATAAATTGGAGGCCTACCTGGGCTATATATAGTGGGATCTTGGACTACAGGCAGAGACCATATCTCAACTTCCTTGCCCAAAACAAAATAAACTCCCACCACAAACAAACAACAAAACAGCCGGGTATGGTGGCACAGCCTTTAATCCCAGGCCTTGGGAAGCAGAGGCAGGCAGACTTCTGTGATATTGACGCCAGCCTGGTCTATGAGTAGCGAGTCCCAGGCCAGCTGGGGCTACATAATGAGACCCTGTCTCAAAAAACCAAAATCAACAAAACAAAAAAATAAAATCCACTGTAGTAAATGGAGAGGGAACTTTCACGAGTTTAATGGCAAGCCTGCTGGCTCTGGAGACACACCTTCTAGTCTACCAGCGGAGCTGGCGGAGGCCTCAGGGAAGTCTACTCCGTGGCGGGGGGGGGGGGGGGG
>VZQC01013973.1:507279-551844 GCA_009823505.1 Rhizomys pruinosus | reverse complement strand
TCCCCTCCCCTCCCCTCCCCTCCCCTTTCCCACTGCAGGACCTCTGCCACCCACCTGTGTTCCGGGGGTGTCTAGCAGCCACACTCCTGTGCACTTGGGGCCTGTGTGCGCCGTGGTGACCGCAGCTGTCTCAGGGCGGCGTCTCCATACTGGATACCAGATCCCATTCTCTCAGGGTCCAGCTCACCTGAGGAACAAGCATTTAGAGAGCAGCTGCGAATCTGTGCTCCCCAAACATGATAAATGGAAAAAAAGCAAAGTACAGAGACCTGTCTCTTCCTCCCAAGTGCTGGGACTAAAGGTGTGCACCACCAAGCTTGGCTATTTTATTATTATTATTTGCTTGTGTGTATGGTACATGTATGTACAGGTGTGAATGCATACAGAGGCCAGAGGTCAACTTTGGGTGCTGTTCCTCAGGTGGTATCTACCTTGTTTTTTGAGATAGTCTCTTAGTGAGATCTAGGGTTCACTGATTAGATGAGGTTGCCTCATCTAATATAGTGGATCTCAGGAATCCTGTCCCTGCTATCCCAGTATTGGAATAAGAATGTGCCATGCCACTACATCCAGACTTTCACATGCGTGTTAGGGATTGAACTCAGGTTCATTCCTTGCATGGCAGGGCTGGAGAGATGGCGCAGTGGTTAAGAGCACTGGTTGTAGCTGGGCAGGGAGGTATACTCCTTTAATCCCAGCACTTGGGAGGTTAGAGGCAGGCAGAGCTTTGTGGGGTGGAGGCCAGGCTGGTATACATAGTGAGTTCTTGGCCATCTGGGGAGAAAGGGAAACCCTGTCTTAAACAAACAAACAAACAAACTCCCCACCAAAAACAAAACAAAACTGAAAAACCTAAACAAATCCTTGCACAGCCAAGTCCTTACCAAGCTATCTCCCTAACTCTTGGACAAATACACTCATTTGTGTACATGGCATTAAATATTCCTACAAGGACTCATAACAGTGGCTCATGGAACTATGTGAAAGTATTACATATACAGGGGCTGGAGAGATGGCTTAGCGGTTAAGAGCGCCGACTGCTCTTACAGAGGACCCGGGTTCGATCCCCAGCACCCAAATGGCGGCCAAGAACCGTCTGAAACTCCAATTCCAGGAGAACTCCAGTTCCAGGGGAATCCGACGCAGTCTTCTGACCTCTGCGGCATTGCACGACATGGGTGCACAAACTTGCATGCAGACAGTACATTCATACACATACAGAAATAAATAAAAAAAAAATTTTTTTAAGTATTACATATACAAAAATAAGCTAATTTAAAATTAAACTCCAGCAATAGTGATATTCACTTACTAGTTTGTAGGAAAGGAAACTCAAGTGTGATCTCACCCTGGGCACACCTGTCTCTGACCAGCAAGTCCTCTGGGAACTTATCTCTCTCTCACCTCAGCCAGGTGTGAAGTGCTGCATGCAAGGTGCTTGACTGCGGCACTGCTAATAAGAGCCAGCAGGGGGCACTGTTGAGCTAGAGGCAAAACCTGCCAAAGAGAAGCCTGCCAGGAAAAGGCTGTCACCTGACTCAATTTTGTTAAGTATTTTCCTCGCACACTGCACGAAAGCTTCTTCAACGTTCTCGCCAGTCAGTGCACTCGTTTCCAGGAACATCAGCTCTGAAAGTGACAGTGAGATGTTTAGAAGAGGATAATGCTTTTCAAACAACATTTTTAAAATTACATTTATTTATTCTGAAGGGTGACATGTGGTATGGTGCTTGTGTGGAGGTCAGGGGACGCCTTTGAGCGTTGGTTCTCTCCTTCCGCCCCCGTGTGGGTCCCAGGGATTGCATTCAGGTCCTCAGGCAAGCACCTTTGCCTAGCAAACCATCTTGCAGGACCGATGACAATGATGTTCAACTGCTCATAGGCTGCTTACGAGTCTTTCAGACTAACAGGCAAAATGCAGTTCAGGACATACACCCTCTATATTCTATAGTCATGGAATCAATATGCATTAATATAATTTTTGCTGTTTGAGACACAGTTTCATGTAGGTGAGGGTGGCCTTGAACTCCTAATCCTCCCGCCTTCTCCTCTCGAGTGCGCGGATTATAGGTCTGTATATGTCCATATGTTGAAGTCATAGGGTCCAGCCCTTTCTGAAGAATGACCATTGTTTTGCACTGGCCCCTGACCTGTCAAGACAAAGTGAGCCCCCAGCCTCCACGTGCTGCTGACCACCAGAAGGGAGGTTGCTGGCCAAAATGGTGACTCATGGCTTTCTGAGAGATACCTATATTACCATGAATGTAGCCTCCAGGCTCTCGAGGGCACGGGCTACAAAATGCTGTTCAGTGTGAAGTTCCATGTGAATCCACACTCCTTTATCTCCAGAGCAGGGGCCGACCTCAGTGGGAAGCCTGCCTCGGCCTCTCAGCTGTGCCATGGCCCCAACCTCTGGCCCCTACTGGCAGAAGACTCTCTTGCCTTCTGAATAGTGCTCGAACACTGTCCCATGGGGCATGGGGGAAGGTGTCACCATACTTTCCTTTCTTCCTTCCCTCGTATCCTTTTTTTAATATTTTTTTTAAGTTTTAGAAAAGTTATTTTATTATAGGAGGCTTAGAAGAGAGAAACAGTCTAACAGGAGAGGTCCTGGAGAATGAGATTCCCTAATATTTTTTATTATTTTATTTTATATGTATGAGTATATTGCCTACATGTATGTAAATGTACCTGTGTTGTGCAATGGCCAAGGAGGTCAGAAGAGGGTGTTGGATCCCTTGAAACTGGAGTTTTATGCTAGGAACCACACTCAGGTCCTCTGAAGAGCAGCCAGTGCTCTTAACCACTCAGCCATCTCCCCAGCCCCTCTTTTTCTTTCGTTAACAGTATTCCACTATAGAGTCCTGGCTAGCATTAAACCTCTGGTGTTCCTCCTGCCTCTGGCTTCTGAATGCATGGACACAGGCCCACAGGGCCTTGCCCCACTTAGGTTTACGTAGTAGAAATTCACCAAGCTGGAAGAGCAGTTTCCTCATCTTAAGAGTCCAACCAAATATGGGCATTAAGATGTTCTAGTCTGGGTGGGCCTTCGAAATTAGGGTTCTATAAGATACCTGAATGTTCCTCATTCTATCTATCATCTATCTATCTATCTATCATCTATCTATCTAATTTTTGGGCTTTTTGAGACAGGACCTCCCTTTAGTCCCAGATGCCCTGGAGCTACTATGTAGACCAGGCTGGCCTTGGTTACAGAGATCTGCCTGCCTCTGCCTCCCAAGCTCTAGGATTAAAGGCGTGTACTACCATGCCTGGTTATTTATTTTTGAGACATGGTTTCCCTGTAGCCCCAGCTGGCCTGGAACTCTCTCTGTAGACCAGGCTGGCCTTGATCTCACAGAGATCCATCTGCCTTTGCCTCCTGAGTGCTGGGATTGAAGGCATGCCCCACCACGTCCCACTGGGCAACTGCTGGTTTTAAGAGCCAGCCAGGCACAGTAGCACATGGTTTTAATTCCAGTACTGAGGCAGCAGAGGTGGGCAGATCTCTGTGAGTTCTAGGCTACACTAGTCTACAAAGTGAGTCCCAGGCCAGCTGGAACTAGAGGAAGAACTTGTCTCAAAAATAAAAATTCAAATTAAAAAAAAAAAAAGAGGGTTGGAAAAACATCTGCTACTTTCTCAAGGACCTGGGTTAAGTTTCTAGTACTCACATGACACTAACACAGGTCCTTGACTCCAACTCCAGGGGATCCAATCCAACACCCTTGTCTGGTCTCTGCAGGTACCAGGCATACATATGGTGTATGCAGACAAAAGGCAAAACACTCATACATAAAATAAAAGAGATTACCAGCCAGGAATGCATGTTACCTCATGCCTTTTTTAAAATGGTCTTTTTGAGACAGGGTCTCCCTGTAGCCCCAATTGGCCTGGCACTATGTAGACCAGGCTGACCATGAATTTACAGAGATCGGCCTGCCTCTGCCTCCTGAGTGCTAGGATTAGAGCCATGTGCTACCACGCCCAGCTTAAAGACAGTTGTCAGCTGCCATGTGGGTGCTGGGAATCAAACCCAGGTCCTCTGCAAGAGCAGTTGGTGCTCCTAACCATTGAGCCACCTCTCTAGCCCCCAGTCATGCTTATTTAAAAAAAAAGAAAAAGAAATTGTAGACACCATTAACCAAATGACTCAGTGTGGAAAACTGAACTCAACTAGTCAGATGCTCTCTTCTGTTTCCCTTTCAACCTAGGATCTTTAGCAATTTTGTTTCAAGACGTATAAAAATTGTGGGGCTAGAGAGATGGCCTAGCGGTTAAGAGCACCGACCGCTCTTACAAAGGACCCAGCTTCTATCCCCAGCACCCACACAGCAGCCAAAAGCCGTCTGAAACTCCAATTCCAGGAGAACTCTAGTTCCAGGGGAATCCGATACCCTCTTCTGACCTCCGCAGCATTGCACGACACTGGTGCACACACTTGCATGCAGACAGTACATTCATACACATACAGAAATAAATTTAAAAAATTAAAAAATTGTGCCACTTGCTTGGGGGTGATGGCCCATGACTTTAACCCACACTCAGAGGTAAAGGCAGGTGGATTTCTGTGAGATTGAGGCCAGCCTGGTCTACACACTGAGTTCCAGGACAGCTTGGGGTACAGGGAGACCATATCTCAAACGCACACATACTTAATTGTGCCACCTCAAGACTACGAACATCCAGAGACCTACAAGTCATTGTCACAGAAGGTAAATACCCTGCTTTACTCAGTGTGGAAGGTAACCTTTGTCAAGAGACTACACCACACTAAATATGTGCTAAATTCAACTAAATTCATGGTGGAAATTCCACAATTTGTCAGATAGTTTAAAAATTCTACCAGATGTTTTAAACCTAAAGAAATGTCACTGCACCCAGGCCCACCCTGTGAGAAGCCGTGACAGGGAGAAGCACTTGCCGTTCTCTTGCGCGAACCTGGAGGCTTCGAGGAAGGTGACTTCACGGTCCACATCCAGGTCCTTCTTGTTGCCGCAGAGGATGATGACGATGTTCTGACTCGCCAGCATTCTGGCATCTGTTAACCAATTAGTAAGCGCATTGTAGGTTTCTCGGCTGCGTAACATAAGATTGTGGAAATAATACATGTATTTTATAAAACCAGCAACTCTTTCCAGTCACCCTCACCACGCACACTGCTTGTCAATATTTCAGCGAGGGCAACAGCCCCTCAAAGGTGACTGAACTTGAATGCCCCGCCATACGGCAGGCCATACGGCAGGCCCATGGGCTGTGTTTTGCTTGGGTTCCAGCAAATCAGTCAGTCAGACATGTGGGTTCAAAAGGAAAAGGTGGCCTTACTCCATAAATGTGCTTGAGCTCTGAGCATGCACAAGGCCAGTGCTGGGCTCTGTCACTGAGACTCAACAGTGAAGGCTGTCACCTGTGGATGGGTGAACACCTTGATCCACAGAGAGCCACAACACCAGCTCTTTCCAAGGACCTCTAGGAGCTGGGATCTAAACGACTGCCTGGCTTTGTCCTAGGACTGACAGACCTTCGATGAGCCCTGCCATCTAAGGACCAGCACAGATGACATCATACTTTGGCAGGTGAAGCCTCTCATGGCAGCAGAGGATGAGGGGGGCCCTGCCAGGAGCTGCCACCCCCCCTTAGAAGAGGGAGGCAGCCACATGTTAACCTTTGCTGGGACAGGTCCATTTCAGGAAGGGCCCTCAGTGAAGTCCTGTGGCTCATGGGTTTCCAGGATCGTGCTTCCACCTCTGAGGTCAGGACTGAAGGGATTTCCTCGAGGATAGGAGTGTGCTGCAGTGGGCACCAGCTCCGGTGTTCACCAGCCATGTGTGGCATGGAACGTTAGAAATATAGCCAGAGCAACCCAAGAATAAACTAAGTTGCCACATGCAGCCGAAACTACAAGTGCTTTGTAGTGATTGATTACCCTCCTGTTACAGAAGAGGAAACCATGATAGAACAGGGGGAGGAGTCTCAGGCCTTCAGGGGTCACACAGCCACTGACTAGAGCTAGGCTCTGAACCTAGGTGACCCAAACTGGATTCTGCATGTTCATGGTATGAAGACAAGCAATAAGAAGAAAGCTTGCTTCTGACTGATGTTGCCAAGTAGTGGTTGACACTAAAGGTGTCTAAGATCCCTAAGTGCCATAGACAGCTTCAGTTGTCAACTTCACAGTTCTGGGAAGAAGGAACATCAACTGAGGATCTTCCTCTATCAGATTTTCCTGTGGGCATATCTGTGAGGCATTTTTAAAAACTGTTAATTGATATAGGCGGTCCCAGCCCACTGTGGGTGGTTATCATTCCTTGGCAGGCAGGCCGGGCTGTATAAAGGAGGTAACTGAGCAAGCCAGGGAAGCAAGCCAGTAAGCAGCGTTCCTCCATGGTCTCTGCTTCAGCTCCTGCCTTGAGTCCTGTCCTTGCTTCCCTTGATGATGGGCTGTAACCTGTAAGCTGAAATGAACCCTTCATCCCCAGGATGCTTTTAGTCATGGTGTTTATCACGGCAATAGAGAAGCAGACTAGAACAGCAGGAAACGGCCAAGAGGCTTCCTGGGGGCAGCTGCCCTACCCATCTGGACCAAAATGCACCATACCAGCATCTTGCCAGAGGGGCCTTAGTGATGAAGAGTGCCGAATGGCCTCTGTGGCGGGGATCTGTCATTACCTGGTGATGTCATAGACAAGGAGTGCCCCGGCTGCACCTCGGTAGTAGCTTCTTGTCACAGACCTGGAAGAATGACATGAACTCACTCCCAACCAATCAAGATCCTGTGCTGCTTCTCCCCATTAACCCTCCCCCCACCCCCGTTTCCTTTGTGAACCACAACACAGGGAAGTATCGGAACTATGTGAGGTGATTCTGGTGGAAGTTGTATCATAGGGCAGTGGTGAGAGAGAGGGAGAGAGGGAAAGTGGGTGGAGGGGGAAGAGAAGACAAGCTGGCTGTTCTCTGTAACGCAGAGACAGCTCTAGGCGAGCAGCTCCTTTGAGAAAGCACGGGAGGCTCGGGTCTGGAGGTGTCAGGGAATGTGCCCGGTTCTAGGTATCCCCTCTTCCTGGGAGAAGGTTCAGGCATAGCCTGGACTCCTGCCAGGAAGCGACGCTCACCCTGCCCTCCTCGTTCTTCCTTCACCTCTTGATCCACCTACTTCGACCAAGAGCTAGACCTCTATTTACCTCCTATTTTAAAAGTGCCCCCCCCCGCCCCCAGTAATATGCTTTCTCTCTACTGTTCCAACTCCTTTGCTAGTTAAAAAAATAAACTGTATAGCTGGACGTGGTGACAT
Organism: Rhizomys pruinosus; assembly: GCA_009823505.1. NCBI lineage: Eukaryota > Metazoa > Chordata > Mammalia > Rodentia > Spalacidae > Rhizomys > Rhizomys pruinosus. The sequence continues at coordinate 544,553 of VZQC01013973.1, read as the reverse complement.
ACACATTTAATCCCAGCACTTGGGAGGCAGAGGCAAGTGGACTTCTGTGAGTTCAAGGCCAGCCTGGTCTACATAGTGAGTTCCAGGCCAGCTGGAGCTACAGGGAGATCCTGTCTCAAAAATACCAATAAAATAAAATAAAATAAAAAACCCTGTACTTTCATTACTTGTACATGTATGAGATGTGGTGCTGGGAGCACGTAGTTTGTGTTGCAGCATGGGCGTGGGGGTCAGAGGTCAACTTTTGGGAGTCACTTCTCTCTTTCCACCTTTACAGGAGTTCTGAAATGAGGTCGTCAGTGAGGCTTGCCAGGCAAGCCCTTTTAGCTGCTGAACCACATCCGCAGCCCTTAAACATTTTTGCACTGGCAAAATAACCTTTGCCCTGGTGCTTCCTATGGTCTAGTTATGTTGCCCAAGCGGGCCTCGATCCCCTGGGCTCAAGTGATCTTCCTGCCTCAACCTCCCAAAGTAGCGTGGACTGCAGGCACCACTACACTGTATCCCCAACTTTAAATTAAAATGTAAGTCTGTGTTAGGGAGTGTGACTTACTTTACACTGAATCTGAAACTATGGCTTAGTGACTCAAAAAGCATGATGAGTATGTTAATGTACTGTGTCTTGCTTTCCCTGTTACAGGATGCTGACTATGCAACCTCAGTAGCAGGGACCTGGCATCAACTGTTCTCAGCACCAGCTGTGGAAGACAAAGTGTCCTGTGGGTGCTTAGCAGACATCACAACATAGTGTAAGGCGGTAAAAACCCACCATGGTGTTTAAAGCTTCCTCTTAGATGAGTAAGATGGAAAAAGCCATTTGTGCTAGTGTTTCCTTTGATTCCGGTCTAAAAACACACTGTGGCTGGCATGGTGCCCCACACTTGTCGTCCTGACACTTAGGGGCCAGAGATGGATGACAAGAGAATCATGGGTTTGAGGCTTCAGTCTGGACTACATAGGAAGACTCTGCCTCAAAATACCAAAGAAGGAAGAAAAAGAAAACAAAAACAGAGTAAAAACAAAATGAACCCATGGATATAGCACCACATCCTCCTGACAGTGGGGTGCTGCCCTCTGAGACTCTGGTACCTAGTGCTACCTTTTCTCCTTGTGCTAGGGGTCTGGTCAGAGTGCTTGTGCTGGATAGCTTTAGGGTCAACTTGACACACCTGGACTGAAGGAAGCTCAATTGGGGAATTGCCTCCACTGGACTGGCCTGTGGCCATGTCTGTGGGGATATTTTTTTGATTGTTGAATGATGTGAAAGGTCCCAGCCCACTGTGGGTGGTGCCACCCCCTGGGCAGGCTGAACCTGGGCCAGGACAGCAATCCAGTAAGCAGCATTCCTCCAAGGCCTGTGCTTCAGCTCCTGCCTCCAGGTTCCTGCCCTGAGTTCCTTGGGCTCCCTAAGTGATGAACTGTGACCTGGGAGATGTAAGATAATAAACCCTTTCCTCCCCAAATTGGTATTGGTCAGAGTGTTTTGTCACAGTAATGGAGAAGCAAACAAGAATAGTTGTCTTAGTAGTGAGAGCTTCCAGAGCTAGAGTTTCTGAAATCAGAATATATATCTATATATCTATATACATATACATATATATATAGATATATAGATATGAGGGACGAGAGTGAGTTTGTGTATGTGTGTGAAAATTTGTATGTGTGAGTATGCATGAAAATGTGTACATGTTTGTGTTTCTATGTATGTGCATGTGTATGGGAGGGTAGTATGTGTGTGCATGCGTGAGTATGTGCATGTATGAGTATGTATATATAAATGTGTTTCTTTGTGTATGTGTGTGTGTGTGTGTGTGTGTGTGTTTGTTTGACATCATATATAATGAGGGAATCCAGTTAGATATTTTGAATCCAATTTCTAGTATTCTCAGTGAACTAGAGGAACAGCTCTACCTGAATCGCTCCTGTCCGGCCGTGTCCCATATCTGTAATTTTACATATTTGCCACCAACATTTATTATCTTTGAGCCAAACTCCACTCCTATGGTATGATTTGAGTCATCTTTGACTAAAAAAGAAAAACAAAAAACAAAGAATTACACTTTAGAACAAGAGGGTAACAGGCTCACAGATTTAAATAGCAACATTAAGATTAAGAACTGAGAAATAAAATAAAAAAAAAAACAAAAAGACAAAAAAAAATTGAAACTCAAGGGCTGTGCAGATGGGAAAGGCGATCCACCTGAGCCGCTCACTTCTCCCACAGCCGGCTGGTGGATAGCACCAACTTTCAAGCAAATCACACAATCCCTGTTTCCAAGGAGACAATAAGGAGTTTCCCCCAAGCTCCTGGTACATGGTAAGGTCACTGGGAGAGGCTGCCCAATACGCCCAGCTGTCCACTGCAAAGACCCACACCAGTGACTCACGCTGGTGACCATCTGACACCAGCCTCCCATACCGTAGGGCAGATGCCTGGTGAAAAGAGCAGTCCTGGGTCAATAGTGAGGTGGCAAAGGTGGGCAGTTATTCCAAAGAAACGAGCGGAGAAGCAGAGTGGTGAAGCCAGGTGGGAGGCAGCAGACCTGACACAACCTGAACATCACACATCATAGGGTTCTGATTCAGAGTCTGTCTGGGGTGGGGGACATTTATGTGTATTTCAGATGCTGAGTGTTCATGAATTCTATCATGGAATGGCAAGGAGATGAATGAGTTTACAGGAGAAACAAGTCTGATCTCCTCTAAATCTACTAGGGAAGATGGCTGGGCCAAAGGGATGAAGTAGAAAAATGCTGCTCCACCCTCTGAATGAGAAGTGGTCCCCATACACCCCAAGTACTTGAACACTTGGCCCCAGCCGGTGGTGCTGTTTGGGAGGCTTGGGAGGTGCGTCACGGGACGGGCTCTGAGAGTTCATAGCATTGCCCCACTTGCAGTCTGCTTTCTGCATGTGCTTGACAATGTGAGCCAGCAGCTTCTTGCTCTCTCTTTATTTGGCTCTTCTCCCTCTGGGACCGAGCCAAATAAACTCGTCCTTCTAGAAGCTGCCTTGGCCACAGCGTTTTATCACAGCAACAGAAAAGTAATGGATATGTCCATGAGCAGACACTTTGAATGTGTGAAGACAGTCATGTGCCTTGGTACCTGTCTGCAATTCCAGCACTTGAGAGGCACAGGCAGGAGGACTGTCATGAATTTTAAGGCCAGCCTGACCTGTACAGTAAGTTCCAGGCCAGTCTACAGGGTGAGCTCTAAGCCAGTTGGGGCTACATGGAGACCCTGTCTCAAAAACCAAACAAATAAATAAAACCAAAAATTAATTAATTAACTTAAGATGAAAAGGACTGGTTCTATTGCTAACCAGTGTTGGAGCCTGTGCTGGGCAGAGGATCTGACACGCTCTTCACTGATGAAATTCCAGAAATTTCTTCTCTGTACTCTCTTCCAAGTTTCTCTGGGCTCTTTTCTCTCCTCATACCTTATGGGTTTTCCTTAGGTGCACTTCATTAAATTGCTTCTGTTCTCAACTTCCCTAAACCAGCGGATCATTCTCCACATTCTTCCTACTTGGACCACAGCTTAGATGAGACCTTTGAAGCTGAGTTCCTCAGCCTCACCCAGTGTGGAACACAGATTCAATCTCCCAGGCCCGTGTGCTGCTAGTCAACATAAGCACGTGGGGTTGTGTGGTTCACAGTCCTCTGTAACAGGTGCCCCTCCCAGTAGCATCTGCTGGCCTCTCCAGCCTGTGAACCAGGCTCAGGGGCAGCAGGGCCACAGAGGCATTAAAGGCTACCCAAGGGCAATACCAGGGCATAGCTCACCCAACTGTACACAGGACTAGCTGGCTACTCTACCAGGAAATGGGACCCTGTTGAGGATCCCTTCCCGTGCTCACTATACTGTTATCATAGCTTAGAATAAGAAAACACACTAGCTGGGCGTGGTGGCCCATGCCTTTAATTCCAGCACTTGGGAGGCAAAGGCAGGGGGAATCTCTATGAGTTCCAGGCCAGCCTGGTCTACAGAGTTCCAGGCCAGCTGGGGCTACAGGGAGACCCTGTCTCAAAAAGACCAAAAAAAGAAAAAAGAAAAGAGAAGAGAAGAGAAGAGAAGAGAAGAGAAGAGAAGAGAAGAGAAGAGAAAAGACAATATACACTGAGCTAGTATTGCTTGTTTTGTTGTTGCTTTTGGTCTTTTTGAGACAGGGTTTCCTTGTAGCCACAGACAGATCTGCCTGCCTCTGCCCCCCAAATGCTGGGATTAAAGGCATGCACCACCATGCCTGCATCACTGAGCCACTATTGAACTGAAACACTAATAATAAAACTCCATCATGGAAGCCGGGCGTGGTGGCGCATGCCTTTAATCCTAGCACCTGGGAGGCAGAGGCAGGCGGATCTCTGTGAGTTCAAGGCCAGCCTGGTCTATAGAGTGAGTTCTAGGACAGCCAGAGCTACAGGGAGACCCTGTCTCAAAAAAAAAAAAAAAACCCTCAAAAACCCAAACTCCATCATGGAAAGTTTTGTTGTTGTTAGCTGTTTTTGGTTTTGTTCTCTTGAACAGGGTCTCTGCTATGAGCCCCCAGTTGGCTTAATTCACTATGTAGAGACCAGGTTTACTTTGATCTCACAGAAGGTCGCCTGCTCTTGCCTCCAGAGTAAGGCATAGAATACCAAGTCTGGTTTATTGAGTTGATCTTTTTTTTTTTTTTTTGAGAACAGGGTCTCCCTGTAGCCCCAGCTATGCCTGGAAACTCCTTTGTAAACCAGGCTAGCCTTGAACTCACAAGATCTCCTGTCCTCTGCCTCCCAAGTGCTAGGATTAAAGGCGTGCGCCACCACGCCCGGCATAGGTTGTATTCTTAAAACCTTTATATGAGGCCAGGAATGGTGGTAGACAGGTATGGCAGTGTACACCTTTAATCCCGGCACTCAGAAGCAGAGGCAGGTGGATCTCTGTGAGTTTGGGGCTTGCTTGGTCTACATGAGTTCTAGCAATTCAAGAAGGCCATTAGATATATATATATATATATATATATATATATCCAAAACAACAAAAAAAACCCCAAAGTAACAACCACCCCCAAACCCCAAACAAAACCCCACAACCCTGTAACATATTTAAAAGTACTTTTACCCAGCGATGCAACCTGCATGTTAACAATACTGACTTTCCAGGCAGGATGTGCCCAGTATCGCAACAGAGGCATGGCTGTTACAGAACAACCAACCGCTTTTGACTGACTCTGAGGACCACTCCCCAGGACCTGGTACTATAAACCTGGTCAAAAGTCCATGGTTGAAGGGATCATAGGCCTCAGAGGGGAACTTACTATTGTCGTTTTGGTAAATGGATGTGTTGTCAAATTGCTTTCTAAATGTTTATGTATATAGACTAGTGCTGTTCTTAACCTTGCACAGACAGTGCACAAAAGTTAATGTGGAGACTCACAACTGGTCAGAGTGAGAGTAAGTGACCAGTGCTCACAGAAGAGCAGGGTGGGGAGGGCAGTAATACAAGAGCCAGAGGATGGGGCAGAATGCTGTGATATCTTCTGGATGTGACATGGCCAGAGGATGCGGAAGAGTGCTGTAATATCTTCTGGGTGTGACATGGCCAGAGGATGGGGAAGAGTGCTGTGATATCTTCTGGGTGTGACATGGCCAGAGGATGCGGAAGAGTGCTGTGATATCTTCTGGGTGTGACATGGCCAGAGGATGGGGAAGAATGCTGTGATATCTTCTGGATGTGACATGGCCAGAGGATGGGGAAGAGTGCTGTGATACCTTCTGGGTGTGACATGGCCAGAGGATGGGAAGAATGCTGTGATATCTTCTGGGTGTGACGTGGCCAGAGGATGGGGAAGAATGCTGTGATATCTTCTGGATGTGACATGGCCAGAGGATGGGGAAGAGTGCTGTGATATCTTCTGGGTGTGACATGGCCAGAGGATGTGAAAGAATGCTGTGATATCTTCTGGGTGTGACATGGCCAGAGGATGTGAAAGAATGCTGTGATATCTTCTGGATGTGACATGGCCAGAGGATGGGGAAGAGTGCTGTGATATCTTCTGGGTGTGACATGGCCAGAGGATGTGAAAGAATGCTGTGATATCTTCTGGGTGTGACATGGCCAGAGGATGTGAAAGAGTGCTGTGATATCTTCTGGATGTGACATGGCCAGAGGATGGGGAAGAGTGCTGTGATATCTTCTGGATGTGACATGGCCAGAGGATGGGGAAGAGTGCTGTGATATCTTCTGGATGTGACATGGCCAGAGGATGGGGAAGAGTGCTGTGATATCTTCTGGATGTGACATGGCCAGAGGATGGGGAAGAGTGCTGTGATATCTTCTGGATGTGACATGGCCAGAGGATGGGGAAGAATGCTGTGATATCTTCTGGATGTGACATGGCCAGAGGATGGGGACGAGTGCTGTGATACCTTCTGGGTGTGACATGGCCAGAGGATGGGAAGAATGCTGTGATATCTTCTGGGTGTGACGTGGCCAGAGGATGGGGAAGAGTGCTGTGATATCTTCTGGATGTGACATGGGCAGAGGATGGGGAAGAGTGCTGTGATATCTTCTGGATGTGACATGGCCAGAGGATGGGGAAGAATGCTGTGATATCTTCTGGATGTGACATGGCCAGAGGATGGGGACGAGTGCTGTGATATCTTCTGTGTGTGTCATGGCCAGAGGATGGGGAAGTGCTGTGATATCTTCTGGGTGTGATGTGGCGGAGGATGGGAAATGCTGTGATATCTTCTGGGTGTGACATGGCCAGAGGATGGGGAAGAGTGCTGTGATATCTTCTGGGTGTGACATGGCCAGAGGATGGGGAAGTGCTGTGATATCTTCTGCATGTGACATGGCCACTGTACTCATGAACACACATGCATACAAGAGCAGCCCACCCCCAGGTAGGAACTGTTGGAAGTTAATGGCTGCTTGGCGGGGGGTCATTATTCTTTTTTTTTTTTTGTCCTTTGGAGACAGGATCTCCCTGTAGCCCTATCTGTCCTGGAACTCACTCTGTAGACCAGGCTGGCCTTGAACTCACAAAGATCCGCCTGCCCCTGCCTCCCAAGTGCTAGGATTAAAGGCGTGCATCACCATGCCCGGCAGGGGGTCATTATTCTTAAAGGCCATAGCCACTGGTGAACTGCCTGCTGCCCAAGGTCCAGTGAATAATCCCACACCCATATGCATGAAGGCAATCCTAAACCAAACTCAGTGGGAGACAACTGTGACATGCCCAGCAAACTATCTTTATTGGTGCAGTAGTAGCACTTTTTATCTCTGGGCAAATCAACAGCTCTCTAGTGAGACTTGAGGCCCACTCAGGAGAGAATCCATTCATAGTATTGGAAACATAGCTAAGTGCACATGGCTGGAGAGGCCACAGAAACCTAGAGAAGAACCCACACCTGTCATTTCCCTAGACTAATATCATTTTTTTTAATTTTTTATTTATTTCTGTATGTGTATGAATGTACTGTCTGCATGCAAGTCTGTGCACCCATGTCATGCAATGCCGCGGAGGTCAGAAGAGGGTGTCGAATTCCCCTGGAATTGGAGTTCTCCTGGAATTGGAGTTTCAGATGGTTCTCAGCCGCCATGTGAGTGCTGGGGATCGAACCCGGATCCTCTGTAAGAGCGGTCGGCGCTCTTAACCACTAGGCCATCTCTCCAGCCCGACTAATATCGTTTCTTACTGTGTTCTAAATATGTATCGCTATACTGGCTGGAGAGATGGCTCAGAGGTTAAAAGCACCGACTGCTCTTGCAGAGGACCCAGGTTCGATTCCCAGCACCCACATGGCGACTAAGAACTGTGTTTAACTCCAGTTCCAGGGGAATTCAACACCCTTTTCTGACTTCCGCGGCATTGCACAACACAGGTGCACCAACCTGCATGCAAACAGTGCACTCATACAAATAAAAAAAACAACTAAATATGTATCTCTATATAAACAGACAAGTATAGCTCTCACCACTCAGCCAAAAACTTTCTTCTTGCAAGAGATAGAGACTATTGCTAGGCCTGGTGGCGCACGCCTCTGTTCCCAGCACTCTGGAGGCAGAGGCAGGTGGATCTCTATGAGTTCAAGACCAGCCTGGTCTACATAGTGAGCTCCAGGCCAGCTGGAGCTACAGGGAAACCCTGTCTCAAAAAGACAAAAAAAAAAAGACTATTAAAAATTCTACATGACTGTGAGTGTCTAGCCCTAAGTGACACATCATCTATAATGCAATCTCTACACCTAAGGCTCAGAACATTTGTGGAAGAATGGGTGGAAAGAATGTCAGACACTGACGTGTCAATTTTGGTTGGGGAAAATTTCCTGGGGCCCCACCTCAAGATGAAGAGCTGCCGGTGTCAATGGATACTGAGGAAGGAGAGTCAGTTTTCTCCAGGGACTAGCTCCTCTGAGAGGTTGTCTAATCCCAGTGGGGAGCCCTAAACACAGGTGCCACTAAATGGACCCAATGAGTTATATGCATGTGATTTTTTTCTTTTTCTTTATTTTTTTTAAAGGATTCTACAATATAAGAGCACAGTTGTTTTCAGATCACATTGACGTTGCTCAGTTTGCCTACGATTAGGTAATTGGCACTAGCATCCACAGATGAGGGATACCATTTGTCGTTTGTTTTTCTGGGACTGTGTTACTTCACTTAACATGATATCTTCTACCTCCAACCATTTATTTGCAAAATTCATGATGTCATCTTTCTTTCCACTCCATAGAACTCCATTGTGTAGATGTACGACATTTTCTCTACCCACTCGTCAGTTGAGGGACACTTGAGTTGGTTCCAGCTCCTTGCTATTGTGAAGAAAGCTGCAATAAACATGGCTGAGCATGTATCTCTGCGGTAAGATGAATCTTGTGGGTACATACTCAGGAGTGGTATGGCTGGTTCAGGTGGCAAGTTCATTCCAAGTCTTCCAAGGGTTCTCCACACTGCTTTCCATAGTGGCTGAATGAGTTTACATTCCCACCAGCAGTGGATGAGTGTTCTCCTTTCCCCACAACCTCTCTAGCACTTGGTATCATTTGTTTTCTTGATCCTAGCCAGTCTTATTGGAGTAAGATGATATCTTAAAGTGGTTTTCATTTGCATTTCCTTAATGATTAGTGATGTTGAGCAGTTCTTGAGGTGTTTCTCAGACATCTCTAATTCCTCACTTGTGAAGTCTCTGTTCAGTTCTTTGCTCCATCTATTGAGCGGGTCGTTTGTTTTCTTTTTTCTTTGTTTTTTGAGTAGTTTATATATTCTGGAAATCAATGCTTTGTCAGATGTATCTGCAGTGAAGGTTTCCTCCCACTCTGTGGGATTTCTCTTCACTTCCTTGATTGTTTCTTTTGATGTACAGAAGCTTTTGAGTTTGATGAGGTCCCATTTGTCAATTGTCGACCTTAATTCTTGTGCAGCTGCTGTCTGATTTAGGAAGTCTTTTCCTACGCCTATGTCTTGTAGTCTGCTGCCAACTTTTTCTTCTATCACCTTCAGAGTTTGGGGTTTCACGTTGAGGTCTTTAATCCATCTGGAGTTGACTTTTGTACAGGGTGAGAGGTAGGGGTTTAATTTCATTCTTCTACAAGTGGTGATCCAGTTTTGCCAACACCACTTGCTGAAGATGCTGTCTTTCTTCCATTGTGTCTTCTTGGCCCCCTTGTCAAATATGAGGTGGCTGAAATTGTATGTGCTCAGGTTTGGATCTTCAGTTTTGTTCCATTGGTCAACAGGTCTGTTTTTGTGCCAGTGCCAGGCTGTTTTTATGATTATAGCCCTGTAGTATAGTTTGAAGTCTGGTATAGAGATCCCCCCTGTATTGGTCTTTTCACTCAGGGTTGCTTTGGCTATTCAGGGTCTTTTGTTTTTCCAAATGAAATTAAGGACTTTTTCCCCCAAGCATGTGAAGAAACTCTTGGGGATTTTAATTGGGATTGCATTAAATCTATACAAGAGTTTGGGTAGAGTAGACATTTTTAATATATTAATTTTCCCAATCCATAAGCATGGGAGGTTTTTCCATCTTCTGATGTCTTCTTCGATTTCCTTCTTCAGGGGTTTAAAATTTTTGCTGTAGAGATCCTTGGTGTCTTTGGTTAGGTTTGTTCTTAGGTATTTTATTGTTTTTGAGGCTATCGCGAGTGGGAAGGTCTCCTTGTATTCCTTCTTCAGTTGCTTGTTGTTGGTGTAAAGAAAGGCTCCTGATTTTTCTAGGTTAATTTTTATCCTGCCACTTTGCTGAAGCTCTTAATAGTTTCTAGGAGTTTTCTGGTGGAGTTTTTAGCATCCCTTAAGTAAATAATCATATTATCAGCAAAAAGGGATAGTTTGACTTCCTCTTTTCCAATTAGTACTCTTTTAATTTCCTTTTCTTGCCTTCTTGCCCTAGTAAGTGTTTCAGGCACTATATTGAAGAGGAGTGGTGACAGGGGGCAGCCATGCTGAGTTCCTACCTTTAAAGGGAACGCTTCTGTCGTTTCCCCATTTATGATGATATTGTGGGTTTCCTGTATATGGCTTTGATTACAATCCAATTCCCTCTAGGACTTTAATCATGAAGGGATGCTGGATTTTGTCAAAGGCTTTTTCCACGTCAATTGAGATGATCGTGTGGTTTCTGTCTTTCAGTCCATTTATATGCTTGATGATATATATTGATTTTCGTATGTTGAACCATCCTTGCATCTGTGGTATGAATCCAACTTGGTCATGATGGATGATCTTCTTGATGTGGGTCTGTATGCTATTTGCAAGTATCCTGTTTAGAATTTTTACATCTGTGTTCATTAATGAGATGGGTCTATAGTTCTCCTTTTTGATTGTATCTTTGCCTGGTTTTGGTAATAGAGTGATGCTGGCTTCATAGAAGGAATTTGGGAGAATTCCCTCTGTTTGAATCCTTCTAAACAATTTCAGTAATAATGGTCGTAAGTCTTTTTGAAATGTTTTATAGAATTCTGCCGTGAAACCATCTGGGCCTGGGCTTTTTTTTAGTTGGGATGTTTCTTATTACATCTTCAATTTCTTCAAATATTATGGGTTTGTCAATTTCTTCTTGGTTGAGCTTTGGTGATTCCCAGGATTTCAGATATTCATCCATTTCTTCTAGGTTTTCAGACTTAGTAGAGTATAGGTTTTTGAAGTATTCCCGTATGATTTTCTGGATCTTTTCATTGTCTATTGTGATATTTCCCCTTTCATCATGGATTGTAGTGATTTGGAGTTGTTCCTTCTTTCTTTTGGTTAACTGGGCTGGAGGTCTGTCTATCTTGTTTATTCTCTCAAAGAACAAACTTAGATTCATTGATTTTTTTTTGTATTGTTATCTTTGTTTCTATTTCATTGATTTCTGCTCTGAATTTTGTTATTTCTTCCTGTCTGTTGCATTTAGGGTTCATCTGTTGTTGTTGTCTCAAGTGCTTTTAGCTGCAGTGTTAGATCCTTTACTTGTGCTCTTTCTGTTTTTCTAATGAAAGCACCCAGGGCTATAAACTTACCTCTTAGGACTGCTTTTTTTTTTTTTAAGATGGTTCTTAGCCCCCATGTTGGTGCTGGGAATCGAACCTGGGTCCTCTGCAAGAGCAGTCGGTGCTCTTAACTGCTGAGCTATCTCTCCATCCCACAGAACTGCTTTTAAAGTATCCCATAGATTTTGTTGTGTTGTATTATCATTGTCATTCAGTTCCAGGAATGCTTTTATTTATTACTTTATCTCTTCCTTGACCCATTCATTATTCAGGAGTGTGTTGTTTAGTCTCCATGTGTTCTTGTAGATAGTAGGGCTTATCCTGGTGTTGATAATGAGCTTTATTGCGTTGTAGTCTGAGAGAATTATTTCAATCTTTTTGTATTTGTGGAGGTTTCTTCTGTGTCCCAGTATGTGGTTGATTTTGGAGAATGTTCCGTGGGGTGTGTATTCTCTGGTATTAGGGTGGAATATTCGGTAAATGTCTGTGAGGTCCGTTTGGTGTATTGTATCATTCAGTTCAGATGTCTCTCTGTTTATTCTTTGTCTGGTTGACCTGTCCAAAGGGTTCAGTGGTGTATTGAAGTCCCCTACTATGAGTGTACTGGGGTTCATCTGTGCCTTGTGGTCCTGGAGAACTGTCTTTATAAAGTTTGGTGCACCAAAGTTTGGTGCATATATATTCATGATTGTCAAATCTTCATGGTCAATTGTTCCTTTGATAAAAATGTAATGGCCTTCTTTGTCTCTTCTGATTTCTTTTACTTTGAAGTCTATTTTGTTTGATATTAAAATAGCAACACCTGCTTTCTTTTTGGTACCATTTGCTTGGAATTTTTTCTTCCATTCTTTCACTTTAAGGTGGTGCCTATCCTTGAAGGTAAGATGCATTTCTTATAGACAGCATATAGATGGGTTCTGTTTCCTAATCCAATCTCCCAGTCTATGTCTTTTGACTGGGGAGTTGAATCCATTAATATTTAACGTTATAACTGATAGATGTGTGTTGCTTCCTTTTACCTTATTATCCATTTGCATTTTTGGTCTAGGTTTCTACTTCTGCAGTTATGCTTTTATTAATTTCTCTTTCTAGGTGCCTGGGGATAGTTGCTCCTTTCTTCTGTCCTTTGAGTTGCTTCAAGTACTCTCTGAAGGGTTGGTTTTCTGGACATGTATTCTTTCATCTTGTTTATGTCATGGAAGATTTTACTCTCTCCTTCAACTATAATTGACATTTTTGCTGGGTATAGTAACCTGGGTTGGCATCTATTGTCCTTTAACACTGGGAATGCTTTGTTCCACGTTCTTCTTGCTTTCATAGTTTGCACTGAGAAGTCAGTTGTAATTCTGATAGGTTTCCCCTTATATGTAACTTGTTGTTTTTCTCTTGTGGCTTTCAGAATTTTGTCTTTGTTTTGGGTGTCTAGCGTTTTAACTATGATATGGTGTGGAGAGTTTCTTTTCTGATCTTGTCTGTTTGGAATTCTATGTGCTTCTTATATCTTTACTGGTTTGTCTTTTCTCGATTAGCTTTGGGGAAATTTTCATCATTATTCTGTTGAAGATCTGATCATACCATTCTCTTTGGTTTCTTCTCCTTCCTCTAGCCTATGATGCAGAGATTTGATCTTTTCATAGTGGCCCACAGTTCAATGGTTGTTCCACTTTTTGTGGTAGGTTTAATTTTCATTCTTTACCTGAGGTTTCTGTTGCTGAGTTCTCTAATTATCTACCTTATCTAACCGTGTCTGATTTCTTTCCTTCTGCTTCCTCCTTCACATTCGACTTCGGAGGCTTTTTTCCATTCTTTCCTCGTGAATGGATGAGTGTTTGATTCCTTTTTCATTTAGTCTTGGGATTTCCTTTCAGTATTTCCACTTCCTTTTCGGGCTTCGTTCTACAATCTCTCTGTCTACGTCTTTGCTTCTGGTTGGTTTCCTTTCTCTTTCTTCAGAACATGGGATTCCCTTTTTCAGTGTTTCCACGTCCTTCTGGAAATGTGCATTCTCCTCGCTCTCCTCTCTCTCTAGTCCTTCTTGAGTTTTTCAGCTCATCTCTCCTTAGTTCTCTGATTTTTTCTTAATAGTCTTTGATTTCGTTGAGTATGTCCACATTGTACTTCTGATATCTGTGTCCTGGGCCATCCCCAGGGATCCCACGGTATAGGAGTCTTCCACAGGGTTGGTAGAGCTTTGGTGTGGGATTATCCCCCAACCTTTCGTGTTGCCCCTTCTTCGTGTCCCTGGCATGGTGGTTTCTCTTTTGGCCTGTATTTCCAATGAAATCACCAAGAAATGCTGCTTCACTGTGTTGAAGGCTTGCTTTGCCGTGCCCTTCCAGATGCTTTGTTGGTTTGAACTGATTTGTTTTTCTTCGTTTGTCCTGTAGCGTATGGAGTGGTTTGACTTGTCCTGAGATTTAGGCTTTTCTATATTGGGAAGTCTAAGCTCACTCTTTCCGTTGCTGTTCCTGAGGTACTCCAAGGAAGTCGCACTAGGACACTCCCTTGGATTCAGTTGGCCTGGGGGGGAAGGGGGGGACGTGGGGTGGCGGGCGAAGTAGGTCATTATGTCTGTTTAGCCTGCGCCCCAGTACTCTGTGCTTCAGGTGGTCCTGGGAAATCTCCAATCTAAGCTCTGTGCACTCGCATGTGTATTATAAATGTACGTATGTATATATTACAGTAAGGATCTAAGAAGAGGACAAGAAATTGTGAGAGGGACATGGGAAGAACTGGAGGGGACTGGGAAAGGTAGGATGATGCACGTACAATACTCGTGCATGAATTCTCAAAAAAATTTAAAAACTCAGTGGGAGATATAAATATATCTTTGACACACACACAGACATATATATTATATATACAAAGACATGAGAGTGAGAAGGTGGGCTGGAGAGATGGCCTAGTGGTTAAGAGCGCCAACCGCTCTTACAGAGGACCCGGGTTCGATCCCCAGCATCCACATGGCGGCCGAGAACCGTCTGAAACTCCAATTCCAGGAGAACTCCAGTTCCAGGGGAATCCGAGACCCTCTTCTGACCTCCGCGGCATTGCACGACACGGGTGCACAGACTTGCATGCAGATGGTACATTCATACACATACAGAAATAAATAAAATTTTAAAAAATTTAAAAAAAAGAAAGTGAGAAGGTGATAGCGGACATGAAGGAAAGAGAGTTTTAAAGGGGAGGAGGAGGGAAGAGGGGAATGAGATGAATATGTTCAAAGTATATTATATACATGTATGAAATTGTCAAAGAATAAAAATATTTTTAAAATGCTTTTTTCCTTTTAAAAATATTTTATTTATAATTTTTATTTTTATGTGCATGAGTGTATTACTTGTATGTAGGTTATTGCACCTGTGTTGTGCAGTGCTCACAGAGGTCAGAAGAGCTGCATCAGATCCCCTGGAACTGGAGTTATAGACAGTTGTTAACTGCCATTCTGGGAATCAAACCGAGGTCCTCTGCAAGAGTAGCCAGTGCTCTTAACTGCTGAGCCATCTCTCCTACCCTGCTGCTTTCTTTTCTTTTTTTAAGACAGGGTCTTGCTATGGAGTCCTGGCTGGCCTGGAATTCACAGAGATCCTCCTGTTTCTGCCTCCTGAGTGCTGGTACTAAAGGCATGTGTCATGATACTTGGCTAAAAAAAAAAATTTTTTGGGGGGGGGTCTTTTTGAGACAAGGTGTCCCTTTAGTTCTAGCTGGCCTGAAGCTCACTCTGTAGGCCAGGCTGGCCTTGAACTCACAGAGATCCGCCTGCCTCCGCCTCCCAAGTGATTTCCCCATGCTCCCTCTCCCCTCAAAAAACCTCAGAAGCTTTCTTGTAGGCACTCTGTGCTGGGACGCTCACAGACATAAAAGAATGGCTCGTGTCACTTACATTTTTTTTCAATGAACTGATGAAGCAAGCAAGATTTGCCAGTTCCCGCATTTCCAATAACCAAGAATTTAAATAAGAAATCTGAAAGACAAAAAGAGAGATAATGAAAAATCATTTTAAAATGGTAGCTATGAATTCACTCAGATTATGGTCATAAAATTTAGTGACATGATAGTTGTTAACATAACAAGACAAGATGTAACTGAATCGTTTATGAAAAACAACACAAAAAAAAGAAAAAAAGGAAAAGAAAAAGAACACATACGACTTACCCTTTCATATTTGTGCATTCTTTTGCATCTAGCTAATTGTGATATTTACACATATGCTAATTTGGGGCTTTTCCAAACTGCTCTTTGGACAAATTATTTAGAAGGTGGAGGTTGAAGATTACTCTTCTTTATTATTTTAATTTTATGAGTGTATTGACTGCAAGTAAGTGCACCCCGTGAACTGGAGTTACGGATGGTTTTTAGCCATCATGTGGATGCTGGGAATTGAACCCCAGTCCTCTGTAAGATCAGCAAGTGTTCTGAACCACTGAGCCGTCTCCAGCCTGAAGATTACTCTTTTTTTTGTGTGTGTCTTTTCGAGACAGGGTCTCCCTGTAGCCCCAGCTGTCCTGGAACTCACTCTGTAGACCAGGCTGGCCTTGAACTCACAGAGATCCACCTGCCTCTGCCTCCCAAGTGCTAGGTTTAAAGGCGTGTGCCACCATGCCCATTTTTTTTTTGTCAAAGATTACTCTTAAAACAAATACAAATAGTCCCTTCTAGTCACTACCTAAACAGATAATGTAGACTCAGTTGCAAGCAAAATTTGCTTAGAAATTTCAAGCACCTGCTGTTCAAAAGCTCAGGTCTTGGAGACTATTAGAAACCCACCCCTTTCTTCTCTCTCTAGACAGGGGCGAGTTCTTGTACTGGTAGGTCACTTCTCATCCCTCAACTGTAATTCCTGGAAGGACACCATGGGCCAAGTTCTGGTGGCATGCTGAATGTCTGACTCGGTGTAGACAATGTCTTCCACTTCTTGCTCAGTTGTATGTTTAATTTGGGATATTATTTTTGTAAGAGGAATACAAGACTTCCAAGATGGAAATTGTCAACTATGTGAAGTACCTTCAGAGACTCACAGTCTCATGTAGCTTAGGCTGGCCTCAAACTTAATATGTAACCGAGGCTGGTATTAAATTCCCAATCCTCGGGCTGGAAAGATGGCTCAGCGGTTAAGAGCACTGACTGCTCTTGCAGAGGACCCGGGTTCGATTCCCAGCACCCACATGGCGGGCTAAGAACCATCTTAGGCTGGGCATGGTGGCACACGCCTTTAATCCTAGAACTCGGGAGGCAGAGGCAGGCGGATCTCTGTGAGTTCAAGGCCAGCCTGGTCTACATAGCGAGCTCCAGGCCAGCTGGGACCACAGAGATACCCTGTGTCAAAAAAGACCAAAAAAAAAAAAAAATTTCCCATCCTCTTGCCTCTGCCTCCTAAATGCTGGGATTACAGCGTATACCCAGCACTTTGATTGCCTTATTTATTTATTTATTTATTTATTTATATGTGTATGAATGTACTGTTTATATGTAGGTTGGTCCACCCGTGTTGTGCAATGCCTTGGAAGTCAGAAGAGGGCGTCAGATTCCCCTGGAACTGGAATTAAAGACGGTTCTTAGTTGCCATGTGGGTGCTGGGAATCCAACCTGGGTCCTCTGCAAGAGCAGTCGGCGCTCTTAACCGCTGAGCCATCTCTCCAGCCCCATTGCTTTTTCTTTAGTGAGAACTCTTGTCCTGCATGGCTTGGCACTGCACACCACCCACTCCCTCTCCCTCTGACCAGATGGACCAGGCTTAGTCTCACCTTAGCCCGGGCCCACTACAATATAAGCCCCACCCTGCCTGGCACATGTGCTGTATATTCCTGGCTCCATCCATCTATCCTCTTCCCTCTGACCCTGAGCTCCCCCACCCCCAATAATCTGGGGCTTGGCATGGCCCTGTCACATGAGTTCCTAAGAACTACAATCATCACTCAGCAGAGATGAACCCTATTCAGTTTCCCATGATGTCTAAATGGTTGCAGACAATAAACTCACAGAACAATGCCATTAGAATTGTACCAGCATTTAACAACTACCAACAACTGCAGCTTCTCTGAATGTTGTTGTTGTTGTTGTTGTTGTTGTTTGTTTTTTGAGACAAGGTCTCACTATGTGGTCCCAGCTGGCCTGGACCTCTGCTGTGTAGACTATCCCAGGCTGTACCAGGCTGGCCTCAGAGATGTCTGCCTAACTGCTGGGATTTAAAGGTGTATGCCACTACGCCTGCCCAGTGCATGTTTTTTTTTTTTAATGTTTCTTTTTTTTATTTTTTTATTTTATTTATTTATTTATTTATTTATTTATTTATTTATTTATTTATTTATTTATTTATGTGTATGAATGTACTGTCTGCATGCAGGTCTGTGCACCCGTGTCGTGCAATGCCAAGGAGGTCAGAAGAGGGTGTCAGATTCCCCTGGAACTGGAGTTCTCCTGGAATTGGAGTTACAGACGGTTCTTGGCTGCCATGTGGGTGCTGGGGATCGAACCCAGGTCCTCTGCAAGAGCAGTCGGCACTCAACTGCTAGGCCATCTCTCCAGCCCCCAGGGCATGTTGTTTTAAAGCATGTGCTGGTGTCCCCCCTTGAAGATGCCCACACCCATGTTCTCAGATGTGTTTTGCTTTCTTCTTAAGCCTTTCTTTCTCTTAATCCTCATGCTTAAAATCTATATTAAAATTTTTTTAAGGGGCTGGCAAGATTGCCTAGTGGTTAAAAGTGCCGACTGCTCTTGCAGATGACCCAGGTTCAATCCCCAGCACCCACATGGTGGCTGACAACTGTCTGAAACTCCAATTCCAGGAGAACTCCAGTTCCAGGGGAGTCCGACACCCTCTTCTGACCTCCGAGGCATTGCACAACACAGGTGCACAAACTTGCATGTAGACAGTACATTCATACACATACAGAAATAAATAAAATAAAATAAAATTTTTTTAAAGACCAAAATAATTGTAATAATAATAATAATAGAAAATAACACCAAAGAAATTAAAGGAATTGTCAGAATAAACAAATCAGTGAACCATAAGAAGAACATAGGCAGACAAGTGTGACACGGGCAGAGTGTGGCCCAACGTGGCAAGGAAGATTTGAAGGAGAGCAGGTGTCCCCGCACTGCAGGGTCAGGGCAATGGTGCGGCAGCCACTGCCTGTACAAGGTGTTCCTGGTTTTTTTGGAATCTGACAGCAAAGAAACCAGCAAGGGTGGCAGGCTCTGAAATGTGTATGACAGGCTAAGAAAGATGGTGGTCATGTCTCACACCACTGTAGAAATGTGTATGACAGGCTAAGAAAGATGGTGGTCATGTCTCACACGACTGTAGATATGTGTATGACAGGCTAAGAAAGATGGTGGTCATGTCTCACACGACTATAGAAATGTGTATGACAGGCTAAGAAAGATGATGCTCATGTCTCACACGACTGTAGAAATGTGTATGACAGGCTAAGAAAGATGATGGTCATGTCTCACACGACTGTAGAAATGTGTATGACAGGCTAAGAAAGATGATGGTCATGTCTCACACGACTGTAGAAATGTGTATGACAGGCTAAGAAAGATGATGGTCATGTCTCACACGACTGTAGAAATGTGTATGACAGGCTAAGAAAGATGATGGTCATGTCTCACACGACTGTAGAAATGTGTATGACAGGCTAAGAAAGATGATGGTCATGTCTCACACGACTGTAGAAATGTGTATGACAGGCTAAGAAAGATGATGGTCATGTCTCACACGACTGTAGAAATGTGTATGACAGGCTAAGAAAGATGATGGTCATGTCTCACACGACTGTAGAAATGTGTATGACAGGCTAAGAAAGATGATGGTCATGTCTCACACGACTGTAGAAATGTGTATGACAGGCTAAGAAAGATGATGGTCATGTCTCACACGACTGTAGAAATGTGTATGACAGGCTAAGAAAGATGATGGTCATGTCTCACACGACTGTAGAAATGTGTATGACAGGCTAAGAAAGATGATGGTCATGTCTCACACGACTGTAGAAATGTGTATGACAGGCTAAGAAAGATGATGGTCATGTCTCACACGACTGTAGAAATGTGTATGACAGGCTAAGAAAGGTGATGGTCATGTCTCACACGACTGTAGAAATGTGTATGACAGGCTAAGAAAGATGATGGTCATGTCTCACACGACTGTAGAAATGTGTATGACAGGCTAAGAAAGATGATGGTCATGTCTCACACAACTGAAGAAATGTGTATGACAGGCTAAGAAAGATGATGGTCATGTCTCACATGACTGTAGAAATGTGTACTAGGTTTACGCAAGACAGGAAGTTAGAAACGGGGAGGAACAAAGGAAGGTGATACATGTCACTTCATCTGGTCAAGTGGCCAGAGCAGTCCACGGCATATTGTACACATACTGCTGCGTCCCTGCTAGGGGTGGTGGTGCACACCCTGAACCCCAGCACAGCTGTGCAAGATGAAACGTGACAGTTGTTTACCCAAAATTGTGACTCTCCTGACTTCAAATCAGAAGGCCAATGACAGGAGGAACAGGGGTATTCTCACACAATCAAGCTCCATCCCCAAGGGCAGGTGACACCAGGATGCTGTAGGAAAGGGGCAATACCAGAGCAAGGGCGGAGAGGAGCCAGGCTGCGCTGGCGACACGGGTCAAATGGAGCCCCACAGTGGGTGATGGATGCCCTGCAGGTGTTCGGCCCACTGAGGAGTGGTGTGATTCTGCAGCAGCCACTCTGGCAGGATGCACAACAGGCTCTCCCTCCTGAGCACTAGGGCTGCGGGTTCTCAGTAGTAATGACCTCACACTTCAAGCCTGCACCACAGAGGGGCGCCAGTCACACTAGATATACAGATCTCCTCCGTTGTTTGCTGTGGCCTCTGATTTCTTCCATTTTCCCTTAAAGCATGTGGGTGGCAGATACTGGAGATCACAGATGGCATGTAGTTACTTGGTAAGTGTTCAGTGTTGAACTACAGTCACCACACGTGCCTGGAATGGTAGAATAATTAAAGGCAGAAAACCAGGCAGGCTTTGTGAGACAGGTAAGATGAGCTAGATAAGGAAGTGTACTTTAATTTGATTTGGTGTTCATTATGAGGGCTCAAAAAACACACAATTTGACTTAACAGTCCTTGTACTCATGAGGTAACAGTTTCCTCCAGAGGAATTAGTTTTAAGGCGGAGAAGTCTGTATCCCAAAATAGGAACTCTAAAACAGGTATATTATGCCTGTGTCCTCGAAACTTTCCATATGAGCAATGTCAGAAGAGATGACGGGGAAATCTATCAAGTAATCAGGCACCCTTGGGAGAGGTATTACAGACCAGAAAAGGGACGGCTGCCTAAGGGCACAGGACGTGACATTCAGCCTGCCTCACCTCCTCCCTGGACCCCACCACAGCAGTTCACAGCAGGATGAGTTAGAGAACCAAACAGCACACTTTGCTCCATAAACCAGCAAGGAACCTTGGGTCACGTTCAGCAGGTACAGCACCTGTCATGTGCGACCACTACCAGTAGGCTGGGACCCCATCCTGCTTTAAGCCTGGTTCTGTTCTCATCCTTGGACAACGGCCTCACTCTGAATCCTAGAATTCTGGTTCTGGCTGGTTTTCCTGAGCTCATTCTGGATCAGATTGTTAACAAAAAAAGTTATCCTAGGGCAGTAAGACTGCGGAGTGGGTAAACGTGCTTGCAGTCGACCTGGACCCGACCGGAGCTTGATCCCTGGGACCCACAGGGTAAGAGGAGAGAACCAACTCCAAGTTGTCTTCTGACCTACACACACCCCACAATTAACAAATAAAAAACGGGCTGGAGAGATGGCTCAGCAGTTAAGAGTGCCAACTGCTCTTGCAGAGGACCTGGGGTCAATTCCCAGCACCCACATGGTGGCTAAGAACTGTCTTTAAGCCGGGCATGGTGGCACATGCCTTTTTTTTTTTTATTTACTTACACACGGAATTCTTTTTTTTTGCATTTTTATTTACTTATTTATTTTCACATAAATTTTTTTTAACAAATCTAGACCCGTGTTCCCGCCCATTCCCCTACCTCACCAGAGCTCATGCATTCTGCCAAACATGCTTTTCATCTCTTTCTCAGTCTTTCTCAATATTCTCCATGAGGAAGTTGACTGTTTTGAGCAGAAGTTCACTGTTTCAGTCAGTTCTTTGATGTATCTTTTCTGTTGTTGTTGTTGTTGTTCTTTCCAAAATGCATTGCGCCCAACTGCTTTGTACGAAAGCTCAGGGGGCCCTACACAAGAAATACTTACAACTGGGTAATTGGCACTAGCATCCACAGATGAGGGATACCATTCGTCGTTTGTTTTTCTGGGACTGTGTTACTTCACTCAGCATGATGTCCTCTAGCTCCAGCCATTTTCCTGCAAAGCTCGTGATGTCGTCTTTCTTTACTGCTGCATAGAACTCCATTGTGTAGATGTACCACATTTTCTCTATCCACTCGTCAGTTGAGGGGCATTTAGGTTGGTTCCAGCTCCTTGCTATTGTGAAGAGAGCTGCAATAAACATGGCCGTGCATGTATCTCTGTGGTGGCGTAAGTCTTGAGGGTACATGCCCAGGAGTGGTATGGCTGGGTCGGGTGGCAAGTTCATTCCAAGTCTTCCAAGGGTTCTCCACACTGCTTTCCATAGTGGCTGTACGAGTTTACATTCCCACCAGCAGTGGATGAGTGTTCCCCTTTCCCCACAACCTCTCCAGCACTTGGTATCATTTGTTTTCTTGATCCTAGCCAGTCTTACTGGAGTAAGATGATATCTTAAAGTGGTTTTGATTTGCATTTCCTTAATGATTAGTGATGTTGAGCAGTTCTTGAGGTGTTTCTCAGACATCTCTAATTCCTCGCTTGTGAAGTCTCTGTTCAGTTCTTTGCTCCATCTATTGAGCGGGTCGTTTGTTTTCTTTTTTCTTTGTTTTTTGAGTAGTTTATATATTCTGGAAATCAATGCTTTGTCAGATGTATCTGTGGTGAAGGTTTCCTCCCACTCTGTGGGATTTCTCTTCACTTCCTTGATTGTTTCTTTTCATGTACAGAAGCTTTTGAGTTTAATGAGGTCCCATTTGTCAATTGTTGACCTTAATTCTTGTGCAGCTGCTGTCTGATTTAGGAAGTCTTTTCCTGCACCTATGTCTTGTAGTCTGCTACTTTAATCCTAGCGCTTGGGAGGCAGGGGCAGGTGGATTTCTGTGAGTTCAAGGCAGGAATGAGTTCCAGGCCAGCTGGGGCTACAGGGAGACACTATCTCAAAACAAAAACAAAAACGAAAACAAATAAATGCAATAAAAATATTTCTTTTTGTCTTTTTGAATCAGGGTCTCCCTGTAGCCCCAGCTGGCCTGGAACTCCCAGAGATCTGCCTGCCTCTGCCTCCCGAGTGCTGGGATCAAAGGCCGTGCACTACCATTCTTAGCCATAAAAACATTTCTTTAAAAAGTGATCTGGAGATCTCCCGAGAACAGCTCAGGCAAGCCCAGGTAGTTGGACAGCAGCTTCAGCAAGGCCGACTGTTAACTGAGTTCATCTAGTTAATCCCTTAATCCAGTTGTCTCTGATTGGTTGGCTTTTGTGGCTGTGGGGGCGGAGTTATCCCCCCAGCCAGTATTAAAGGCAGGGCTGTGTGACTCTCGATCTGAGATCTCCCAAGAACAGCAAGCCCAGGTGCCGGGGCGGGGGCTAAAGAGCCCACCCACAGTTGGTCGTCCAGTCCCCTCCCGCCCCCCCCAACTGAGATTACGAAGGCATCTGAAGGAGACAAGCAAAGCAAGCCTTCAACACAGTGAAGCGGCATTTAGGACCTACATTGGAATACAGGCAAGGAGAAGCTCATATGCCAGGAACACAAAGAAGAGATAACACAGGAAAGGGGCAGGATAATCCCCCATCAAGCTCTACCAACCCTATGGAAGATTCTTACAGTTGGATCCCCATGGGGATGGCCCAGGTCATAGATATCAGAAACACAATTGGGAACATATTTAAAGAACTGCAACATCATAAAGAGCAAATCAAAGAACTAAGAAAAGAGAATGAAGAACTCAAGAAGGACCTAGAGAGAGAGAATGACAAACTCCAGAAGGAACTGGAAACACTGAAAAGATCCCCTGCTGAAAAAGATAAGGAAACCAACCATCGAAGCAAAGAGCTACAGGAAGAGATTGAGAAGCTCCAAAAAGAAGTAGAAATACTAAAGAAATCAGAAGAGGAAATGAAAAAGGAAATCAAACACTCATCCAATCAAAAGAAAGGCCATGAAAAAAAGCCACTCAGAAACAAGAATGGAGGCAGCCAGAAAAAGAATATGCAGAGACAAAGAATACCTGGAAGATAACGACAGAACAACACTAAAAACCTCAAGTAGAACGGAGTTATGAAAATTTAAAAAATACCAAAAGTGGAACACCCACGGAAACTGTGACACATCTATGAAAGATCGATAACCTTCTGAATCATAGGAGTAGAGTGAAGGAAGAATCCCAAGAAAATGGAATTGATTCAGATCTTGAAGACAGAATAATAGATGAAAACTCCCCAACTTAAAAGAAAAAGCCAGGGGTCTGGAGAGATGGTTTTCAGTTCCCTAGCGGTTAAGAGCGCCGACCGCTCTTACAGGGACCCGGTTCGATCCCAGCCCCCACATGGCGGCCGAGAACCGTCTATGAACTCCAACATTCCGGAGAAACTCCGTTCCAGGGGAATTCCGGACCCTCTTCTGACTCTGCGGGCATTGCACGACACGTGTGGGTGCCCAAACTTGCATGCAGACAGTTACATTCATACACATACGAGAAATTCAAATAAAACATTAATTAAAAAAAAAAAAACAACAAACCAAACCCTAATTACCACTAACAAGACACACAGACCACTCCAAAAACCACGACAAGCATCAGAAAAGAAAGTCTCCCACACCCACAAATCATAGTTAAAATGCAGACACCAACATAAGACAAAAATCCTTATAAAGCCACAAGAGATCAAAACAAGATGACTTATAAGGGGAAACCTATCAGAATTAAACTGACTTTCTCAGTGCAAACTCATGAAAGCAAAGAAGAAACCTGTCGAGCCAAAGGCATTTCCCAGTGTCAAAGGAATAAAACATGGCCAACCCAGGTTACTATACCAGCCAAAAATGTCGGACTTCATAATTGAAGGGAGAGAAAAAACCTTCCATGACATAAACACTTGAAAGTAGTTACATGTCCGGAAACCAACTCAGAGCAATTACTGGAACCAATTCAAAGACCGAGAAGATGAGACGGCAACCATCCCCAGGCACCTAGAAAGACGAATCAATAAAAGCAATAACTGCAGAAGTTAGAAACCATAACCACCCAAACAGCAAATGGATAAACAAAGAGCAAAAGGCAACAACACAGACCTATCAGCCCTAACCTTAAATATTCAATGGACTAACATGTCCCAATCAAAAGACACAGGTCTGGGAACATTGATTACGGAAACAGAGAAATCCATCCATATGCTATGGCTACAGGAACCAACATCCATCGTTCAAGGACAGGACATCACCTTAAAGTGAAGGATGGAAAAAACAATATCTGCCAAGCAAATGGTATCAAAAAAAAAGCAGGTGTTGCTATTTTAATATCAGAAAATAGACTTCAAAGATAAAAGAAATCATTGAAGAGACAAAGAAGGCCATGCATCTTTATCAAAGGAACATTCACCAAGAATATTTCACATTTATGACTATATATAGCCCGCCCAAACTCGGTGCAACCAACTTTATAAAGACATTCTCCAGGACCACAAGTCACACACTAACCAGTACATCATTAGTGGGGAGCTCTCAACTATCCCACTGAGCCCTTTGGATAGGTCAACAGGAGAAAGAATAAACAGAGAGACATCTGGAAAACTGAACGATGTATGATACACCAAATGGAATCCCATAGACATCTTCTACCGGAATATTCCACCTCTAATACCAGAAATACACTTTCTACTCAGCCCCCCATGGAACATTCTCCCAAAATCGAACATACTAAGGACACAGAAAAAGAACCTCCACACAAATACAAAAAAGATTTGAAATACTTTCAGCATTCTATCAGACCACCGTGCATAAAGCTCAACACAAAACACAGGATACTCCTATGCCTTACAAAGAAACATGGCAGACTAAACAAACACACCTCTTGAATAATGAAGGGTCAAGGACGAGATTAAAGAAATAAAAGCATTCCTGGAACTGACATGACAATGACAATACAACCACAACAAAACCCCTATGGGTACCTTAAAAGCAGTCCTAAGATACGTTTATGCCCTGGGTTGCTTTCATTAGAAACAAACGCAAGAGCACAAGTGAATGATCTAACATTGCAGCCACAAACCAAACTTGAGAGGCCGGGCCACACAACCGATTGACACCCTACCGCACCCGATAGGAAGACCTAATAACAAAAACTCCGGCAGACCATCACCTGACAGACACCGCCACAATACAAAACAAAACACTCAATTGAAACCAAAAGTTGGTTCTTTGAAAGCATACAAGCATTCACCGATAGCAGAGCCTCTGCCCAGTTACCAAACACGAAAAGACGGAACACACTCCAAACATTAAATCCATGATGAAAAGCGGAACATATCACAACAGACGGGGGAAAAGAATCAGAAATCCACTGAAATTAGGGGAATATTACAAGAACCTCATATTCTACCAAGTTTTGAAAAACCGTAGAAGGAAAAGGATGAATATATTGAATCCTGGGAATCACCCAAGTCAACCACAGAAGAGACTTGCCAGCTTAAACAGACCCATAAATTAGGAAGAAACATGAGGATCTTGTAGTAAGAAACCTCCCAACTAAAACAAAAAGCCCAGGGCCCAGATGGTTTCACCCACCCCCCCCCGACCCCATCCCTTAAAAAAATTAGCAAAAAGGACCTACAACCATTATATTTCTGAAACTGTTTAGAAGGATACAATCAGGCAATTCTCCCAAATTTCCTTCTATGAACCCGTCACTCTATTTACCAAAAACCAGGCAAAGATACAACCAAAAAAGGAGAAACTATTAGGACCCATACTCCCTAATGAACCACGATGCCAAATTTCTAAACAGGATACTGGCAAAGCATACAAAGACTCACATCAAGAAGACATCCATCATGACCAAAATTGGATTCATACAGCGAGATGCAGGGATGGTTCAACTATGAAAATTCAATAAAACACATAACACACACATAAAAACCGGAAATCAAAGACAAACAACCACACCATCATCTTCAATTGTGCTGACAAAATCCTTTGGACAAAACTTCTAAACAATCCCTTCATGCTTAAAGTCCTAGAAGGAATTGGAGTAATCAAAGCCATATACAGGCAAACCCACAGTCAATATCCATCCTAACAAGGGGAATGGGGACACGACAAAACATTCCCTTTAAGGTAGAACTCGGGCAAGGCTGGCCCCTGTCACTACTCCTCTTCAATATAGTGCTTGAAACCTTGCCTAGAGCAATAAGGCAAACAAAGGATATTATAAGGAGTACTAATTGGAAAAGAGGAACGCAAGCTATCCCTTTGGCTGATGATATGATTGTTTACTTAAGGGGATGCTAAAAACTCCACCAGAAAACTCTAGCAAAAAAACAATAACAGCTTCAGAAAATGGCAGGATACAAAATTAACCTATCAAAAAACAAAAAGTCAATGGCTTTCTTTACACACAAAAACAAGCAACTGGAGAAAGAATTCCAATAGAGGAGCCTTTCCCACTCACAATAGCCTCAAAACACAACGAATACCTAGAACAAACAAACCAGGAAAGAACCAAGGATCTCTACAACAAAAACTTTTAACAACCTTTAACATAACGAAACTTGAAAGGAAGAGGACACATCAGACGATGGCAAAAAACAACTCTTGATCATGGATTGGGGAAAATAACATTTGTAAATAGTCCATTTTACCCAAATCTGTATAGATTTAACCCCCAATTCAATATAAAATCCCAAGGTTTTCTTCACAGGCTTGTAATGGACAAAAAAGTCCTTAAATCCATCTGGAAAAACAAAGACCCTGAACTAGCCAAAAAGCAACCCTTAGATGAAAAGGAGCTACACAGGGGGGATCTCTATACCAGACTTCAAACCATACTACAGGGCTATAGTCCATTAAGAAACAGCTATTATACTGGCACAAAAAACAGACCTGTTGACCAAAGGAACAAAACCGAAGACCCAAATCTGAGCACATTACAATTTCAGTCATCTTTATATTTGACAAGGGGCCAGAAGCCACAATGGAAAAAAAAGACAGCATCTTCAGTAAGTGGTGTTGGCAAAAAACTGGATCACCACTTGTAGAAGAATATAATTAAACCCCTACCTCTCGCCCTGTACAAAAAGTCAACTCCAAGATGGATCAAGGACACTCAATGTGAAACCCCATACTCTGAAGAAGATAGAAGAAAAAGTTTGGCAGCAGACTACAAGACATAGGGTAGGAAAAGACTTCCTAAATCAGACTGCAGCTGCACAAGAATTAAGGTCGACAATTGAACAACATGGACCTCATCAAACTCAAAAGCTTCTGTACCTCAAAAGAAACAATCAAGGAAGTGAAGAGAAATCCCACAGAGTGGGAGGAAACCTTCACCACAGATACATCTGACAAAGCGTTGATTTCCAGAATAATAAACTACTCAAAAAATACAAAGAAAAAAAGAAAAAACAAAATGACCCACTCAATAGATGGAGCAGAACTAAACAGAGACTTCACAAGTGAGGGAATTTAGAGATGGCTGAGACAAAGAAACACTTAAGAAGTGTTCAACATCACTAATCATTAGGGAAATGCAAAATCAAAACCACTTTAAGATATCTTACTCCATAATACTGGCTAGGATCAGAAGAAAACAAATGTACCAAGTGCTGGAGAGGTTGTGGGAAGGGGAACACTCATCACTGCTGTGGGGAATGTAAACTCATACAGCCACTATGGAAAGCAGTGTGGAAAACCCTTGGAAGACTTGGAATAAACTTGCACCCAACCAGCATATCACACCACCTGGGCATGTACCCTCAAGGACTCACCCCACGCGAGATTGGCACGGCCATGTTTATTTCAGCTCTCTTCACAATAGCAAGGGAGCTGGAACCAACCCAAATGCCCATCAAACTGATGAGTGGATAAGAGAAAATGTGTACATATATACAATGGAGTTCTATGCGCAGTAAAGAAAGACGACATCATGAGCTTTTCAGGAAAATGGCTGGAGCTAGAGGACATCATGCTGAGTGTAAAGTAACACAGTCCTAGAAAAACAAACGACGAATGGTATCCCTCATCTGTGGATGCTAGTGCCAATTACCAATTGTAAGTATTTCTTGTGTATTGGCACCCTGGAGCTTTTGTCCAAAAGAGTTGGGAGTGATGCAATATTGGAAAAACAAACAACAACCAGAAAGGGCTGCATCGAAGAACTGACTGAAACGTGAAACTTCTGCTCAAAACAGTCAACTCCTCATGGAGAATATTGAGAAGACTGAGAAAGAGATGAAAGGCATGTTTGGGCAGAATGCATGAGCCTGGGGGAGGGGGGAATGGGAGAAAAGTGTTAAAAAATAAAAATAAAATTATAAAATAAAAAAGAAATCGAGCACAGCAGATAATAAAAAAAAAAAAAAACAAAAAAATAAAAATAAAATAAGTGATCTGAGCCGGGTGTGGTGGTGCACACCTTTAATACTAGCACTTGGGAGGCAGAGGCAGGCGATCTTTGTGAATTCAAGGCCAGCCTGGTCTACAGAGTGAGTTCCAGGAAGGGTCTGGGGCTACAGGGAGACACGTCTTGAAAAGACCAAAAAAAAAAAAAAAAAAAAAAAAAGTGATCTGAAACTGCCCCACCCACTGAGGTGAGGGAATGCTGTGGGTGTGGCCATCTGCAGCGGGCACCAAAACTGACCTGCTCTTCACTAGAACACTGCCTACTTCCTGAGAAAGACAGGGACATGCAGCCTCCTTCCAGGCCACCAACAGCCTCACAGTGGACTGCTTCTCAACTCCATTTCTGCATCACCTTCTTAGTTTTCCCGTCATGCAACAGTTTTGTTCTTACGAGTTCCATAGGCCACAAGGGGCCACAGAGGGCCTTGACTGCAGCACTGCTCGAGGCATCTGTTCCTGGCAGGAGTGCAGCCTGGCTGACACTTGGCTTTGGGCAGGAGTGCAGCCTGGGTGACACTTGGCTTTGGGCAGGAGTGCAGCCTGGGTGACACTTGGCTTTGGGCAGAATGGAGGCATCTGGGGGCTCCTAGCTGTCCTGCTTAGAGCGTGTGATATGAAGATCAAGATACAGGACACCAAAGGTTGCGAGGGGAATCCACTCTGCGATACTGAGTGGCAGGTTCACCTGCAAACACCTGCGAGCTGACGCGGCACAATCTCAAGTTTTCAGGAAGTGACCCTCCATGAAAAGGGAAAAATAAAGGTTGCTGTTGAAGTCATTGTCCTTGAAATGGGCCGAATCCTGAGCACAGTGGGGTGATGAGCGAAGTGACCCCATGTGGAGAGAACTGGTCATTAAACAGGGACACGGTGGAGGGCGCAGGGCCAAGAAACCTGAGACTGGTAATCTGGGATGGTGGACTCCGGCTCAGGAAGCGGGAAGGGAGCAGGGAGTGAGGCAAGGGAGGAGGGGGCGGAGGAGGCGGCGGGAGGAGGGAGGGAGAGGGGGGGGAGGAGGAGGAGGGAGGAGGAACAGGGAGGAGGGAGGAGAGGGAGGGGGAAAAAAAAAAAAAAGGAGGAGGGAGGGAGGAGGGAGAGGGAGGGAGGAGGGAGGAGGGGGGAGGGGTGAGGGGCGGCAGGGAGGAGGAGGAGGCAGGGAGGGAGGGAGGAGGGAGGGAGGAGGGAGGGAGGAGGGAGAGGAGGAGGCAGTGGAGGATGGAGGGCAGGGAGGAGGGAGCGGGAGGGGAGGAGGCGAGGAGGCTAAGGGAGGAGGCAGGGAGGAGGGAGGGAGGAGGGGGAGGAGGAGAGGAGGGAGGGGAGGGGAGGGGACGGAGGGGAGGGAGGAGGGCAGGGAGGAGGGAGGAGGGAGGGGAGCGAGGGAGGAGGGAGGAGGGGAGGCAGGGAGGAGGGAGGAAGGAGGGAGGGAGGAGGGAGGGAGGGAAGGGAGATGGGGGAGGAGGGAGGGGGAGGAGAGGCAGGGAGGAGGGCGGAGGCAGGAGAGGTGAGGACGGGCAGGGAGGAGGAGGAGGGAGGAAGGGGAGAGGAGGGAGGGAGGAGGGAGGAGGGAGGAGGCAGGGAGGAGGAGGAGGAGAGGAGGAGGGAGGGGAGGCGGGAGGCAGGAGGGGAGATGGAGGCAGGCAGGGGAGGAGGGAGGAGGAGGGAGGGAGGAAGGGGAGGAGGAGGGAGGAGGCAGGGAGGAGGGGAGGGAGGAGGGAGGGAGGGAGGGAGGGAGGAGGGAGGAGCCGGCGGGAGGGGGAGTAGGGAGGAGGGAGGGAGGGAGGAGGGGCAGGGAGGGGGGGATGGGAGGAGGGAGGAGGACGGAGGCAGGCGCGAGGGAGGAGGAGGAGAGGAGGGAGGGAGGAGGGAGGGGAGGAGGGAGGAGGGACGGAGGAAGGAAGGGAGGAGGGAGGGGGAAGGAGGGAGGGAGGAGGAGGAGGAGGGAGGGGGAGGGAGGAGGGAGGAGGGAGGGATGGAGGAGGGAGGAGGGAGGGGGAGGGAGGGAGGAGGGAGGAGGGAGGAGGAGGGAGGGAGGAGGGAGGGAGGAGGGAGGAGGGAGGGGGGGAGGGAGGAGGGAGGAGGAGGGAGGAGGGAGGAGGCAGGGAGGAGGGAGGGAGGAGGGAGGAGGGAGGGAGGAGGGAGGGAGGAGGGAGGGGAGGCAGGAGGAGGCAGGAGGAGGAGGGAGGAGGGACGGGAGGAGCGGAGGGAGAGGAGGGATGGAGGGAGGGAGGAGGGAGGGAGGCAGGGAGAGGGAGCGGGAGAGGAGGGGGAGGCGGGAGGAGGAGGCAGGGGAGGCGGGAGAGGAGGGAGGAGGAGGAGGGAGGGAGGGAGGCAGGTGAGGAGGGAGGAGGAGGGAGGGAGGAGGGAGGAGGAGGGAGGGGGAGGAGGGAGGGAAGGGGAAAGGAAGGAGGGAGGGAGGAAGGGAGAGAGGAGGGAGGGGAGGAGGGAGGGAGGAGGGAGAGAGGGAGGAGGGAGGGAGGAGGCGGAGGAGGGAAGGAGCGAGGAGGAGGCAGCGGAGGAGGGAGGGAGGAGGAGGGAGGAGGGAGGGAGGAGGGAGGAGGGAGAGAGAGGAGGAGCGAGAGGGAGGGGGAGGGGGGAGGGAGGGAGGAGGGAGGAGAGGGGGAGGGAAGGCAGCTCATCTCCTGTATCTTTTTTTTTTTTTTTTAGACAGGGTCTCCCTGTAGCCCCAGCTGTCCTGGAACTCACTCTGTAGACCAGGCTGGCCTTCAACTCACAAGATCCACCTGCCTCTGCCTCCCAAGCACTAGGATTAAAGGTGTGTGCTACCACACCTGGCTTAAAGACCATTCTTAGCTGCCATGTGGGTTCTGGGAATCGAACCCAGGTCCTCTGCAAGAGCAGTCAGCACTCTTAACCGCTGAGCCATCTCTCCAGCACTCCCACCCCCCCAATCCTGCATCTTTACCTATTGGTGAGCTCCACCAGAGCAAAGGAATGGGTTGAGGTTTGCAAAACAGACAGCTGACATACAGGGAAAGAAGAGAAGAAACGATGGGGTAAGGGGATGCATACCTGTCGCCACCCCCCACAAAGCTCTACTCCTGTCCTGCGGCAGTAGGTCTGGCTGAGGATGGGGCTGGGACTTGCAACGACTGTCTGCTGGAGGCAGAGAGAAGCCAGGGGCAGTACACAAAGGACACAGACCGGGGCCTGGTGAGGAGCCAGGAACTTTCGTGTCAAGATGGATGTGCTCACAGTGACAGGAACTGGGCAGAGGATGCCCAGGGAGCAGCTGGGGAACTGAGTACCTGAAGCACAGGGAGAGCAGAAGGTGACCCCGAGGAGCTGCGCAGCTGAGGTGCTGACTAGTTCTATCTACAGATGCTTCGGGCACAGGTTAGTCAGGAACTGGGGACAAAGCAAGCTGTTCAGCAGATGACCTTGACAGTGGCTACCTCCAAGGTCATCAGATAACAGCAATTAAAAGTTGCTGGCAGGGCTCAGCACAGAGAGGATATGTATTTCAGAAAATGCAAGGTTCTAGTGGTGGCGCACGCCTTTAATCCTAGCACTTGGGAGGCAGAGGAAGGTGGATTTCTGTGAGTTCATGGCCAGCCTGGTCTACAGAGTGAGTTCCAGGACAGCCAGAGCTACAGGGAGACCCTGTCTCAAAAAGACCAAAAGAAAAAAAAAAAAAAAGGACTTAGCTGTAGCAGTTAAGAGCGCCAACTGCTCTTGCAGAGGACCCAGGTTCAATCCCAGCCACCCATTGGCGGCTGAGAACATCTTTGAACTCAGTTCCAGGGAACTTGACACCCTCTTCTGACCTCTGGGCATTGCATGACACGGGTGCACAGACCTACATGCAGCAGTAACATTCATACACATAAAAAAATAAAAATTTAGCCAGGCGTTTAGCGGCAACACGCCTTTAATCCTAGCACTTGGGAGGCAGAGGCGGCGGATCTTTGTGAGTTCAAGGGCCAGCCTGGTCTACAGAGTGAGTTCCAGGACAGCTGGGACTACAGGGAGACCCCTGTCTCGAAAAGACCAAAAAAAAAAAACAAAAAAAAAATTTTTTTTTAATTAAAAAAAAAAAAAGAAGCATCAGGTGTTGCAGTTCTAATATTCAACGCATTAGATGGCCCTGGATGGGAGGTCTGCTGCCGGTACAGAGCACAGTGAGATAGACACAGAGGTCTGATTAGAATAGCTGCCCTTAATTGGGAACAAGTTTTGAATATATTGAAGAGCAGACTGTTGAGCTGGGCATAGTGGTGGATGCCTTTAATCTGAGCACTTGGAAGGCAGAAGCAGACGGATCTCTCTGACATCAAAGCCAACTGAGTCTACACAGTAAGACATATATAATAAGACACTGTCTCAAAAAAAAAACAAAGAGTAGACTGTTGAATTTGATTAGGTTTATGGAAGGATGAGGCCTGCCAAACTCTATAAACAAATGAGGCTACTGAGTGTGTCAAGGATGTTCTGCAGAATATTCCAATTAGAGGAGAGATGGAGAGGTGAGGAAGAGGGAGAGAGACGTTGAATAGCTTTTTACTTTTATTTTTCAGACAGATTCTCACTATGTAGTCCAGGATGGATTTGAACTCGTGATTCCCCTGCCTCTGCTCCCCCCAACCTCCTGCACCCCCACCCCAGGTGCTTCTACAATAGGCATACACTCATTTTGAACAGTTAACTTGATTGTAGCTTTCTGGGAGGGCCTTCCTGATACCCCATGATGTGCTGTCAGAGTAGGCCGGCAAGCAGGACAAGGAGCACTGAGCTAGCTCCCAGCTTCTCCTTTACTGGAAGCCTCCTCTGAGATACCAGCTTTGACCACTGGGGGCAGAAACTCAAGGCCTCATCATTTTTTATGTTGTTTTTGGTTTGTTTTGAGACAGGGTTTCTCTATGGCCCCAGCTGGCCTGGAACTCCCTATGCAGACCAGGCTGGCCCTGATCTCACAGAGATCCACTTGCCTCTGCCTCCCAAGTGCTGGAATTAAAGACATCCACTTCATAGTTTTTGAAGGCTCCACTCCTATGATGAGGGCTGGGAGGGTGTTCAAGCCACTACTGGCACACACAGAAAACAAGGTCCTCCCAATCGTGGCCACGGTACACTGTACAGATGGACATCTGTGATCTAGAGATCTCCTGGGTCTGTGATGTCATTGTGATAATATGTTAATGACTGTGCCTTCACACCTCCAGCCAGTTAACCCTGGGTCATGAGAGACTCTGCTCCATATGGAACATGGTGAGCAACAGGGTCTGGCCAGGCCAGCAGGGGTGCTGAAGGCTAGCCTCTTGGTCTTCTCACCTGCATGAGGGGCCCAGGCCTTCCTCACAGTGGGCTTGAGGCCAGGCACGGGCACACTGGCACAGACTGTATGACTCCACCTCCATCTTCCATGCAGGCACACACTGCTCCTTAGGTGGGGAAAGTCTCCCCAGTGTAGCATCACCCATAGGATTGTCATCAGTGCCCAGAAGTTGGGGGCTGGAAAGCTGGCTCAGTGGTTAAGAGCACTGACTGTTCTAGCAGAGGACCAGGGTTCAATTCCCAGAACCCACATGGCAG
This sequence comes from Rhizomys pruinosus, assembly GCA_009823505.1. Classification (NCBI taxonomy): domain Eukaryota; kingdom Metazoa; phylum Chordata; class Mammalia; order Rodentia; family Spalacidae; genus Rhizomys; species Rhizomys pruinosus. The sequence goes on along the minus strand of VZQC01013973.1, from coordinate 509,826 downwards.
CTAAGAACTGTCTTTGAGCCGGGTATGGTGGTGCATGCCTTTAATGCTAGCACTTGGGAGGTAGAGGCAGGTGGATCTCTGTGAATTCAAGGCCAGCCTGGTCTACAAAGTGAGTTCAAGCCAGCTGGGGTGATAGGGAGACCCTGTCTCAAAAAAAAAAAAAAAAGCTTTAACTGTTCAAGGTGTTGAGGCCTGGCTGAGGCCTGGCAATAGCTAGAAATAGTCCATTTGTGGGCAAATGTAATCAAGGAACAGGAATATATCCCTAAGAACATACCAGAACATTTGTACTGTTTTTTTTAACTTTTAAAAAATTTATTTATTTATTATTTTTTATGTGTATGAGTACTGTCTGCATGTAGGTTTGTGCACCCGTGTCATGCAATGCTGCGGAGGTCAGAAGAGGGTGTCGGATTCCCCTGGAACTGAAGTTAAAGATGGTTCTCAGCCGCCATGTGGGTGCTGGGGATCAAACCCAGGTCCTCTGCAAGAGTAGTCGGTGCTCTTAACTGCTGAGCCATCTCTCCAGCCCCCTTGTACTGTTTTTATGACTGCTGAAAGCCTGTGCAGTGTAGCATGCTATGATCCATAAACTGGGTGTGGTGGTGCACACCTATAATCCCAGCACTCAGGAGGTGGGGCAGAAGGAAGATTGGGGTTCACGGTCGTCCTTTTCTACATATCAGTAGTTGAAGCCCAAAGTAAATCCGAGGCTGTCAAGTAGGCATGAGTGGAGGCAAGGGGAGTTCATTTGGCAAACGTTTCCTTAGTAACCATGACGCCAGGCCTGTAAACGCATAGGGACCCTCCACGGAGACCCTCTACCAGAATTCCAAGCTGAGCTCTGGGCAGGAGTGTGCTCAGAGTACCTGGACAGGTCCCCCAAGGCGTGCCTACCACTGGTCACTTCTGTGGCTGCCCAGTTTCCACCTGACCATGCAAGGCTGGCAGCTACAGAACCAGGTCCTCCCACACTCTGCTGAGGCTGGTGGGGCCTCAGATCTGGTCCTCGGCAGGGATGCTTGTTTTCCCTATTTTCAGGCTCTGTCAGGTTCCCATGTGATCTCGTCAGTTCAGGCAATTCCATTACAGAACAGATTTGATTGGGTGGCCTTGACACCAGCACAATGGAACTGACTTCCACTACAAAGACAGTAATAAAAGCAGCCTCCAAGTCAAGTTTCTATTTATTTTGGCTTTTTGTTTCATCTTCTCTGAGAGCAAAATTGTTTCTCAAATGGATTCACATCAAAGCCTGTTTTGGCTGGCTGTACCCCAGACTTTAGAAGACCATGACAGAAGGTCACCTGGCCTGTCCTTGTTCCCAGAGACAAGAGCTCTCCTTTTAGTATTGAAAGAAACCTTGCTTTGATCATAAGCAAGACCTGACAGAACTGCGGAGTGGCCCCACAGGCTGTGCACAGACCTGCCTTTACTTTGTAAGCATCCCCTAATAGCTGGCATGGGCAAGGGCAGCAGAAGACTGTGGGAGTCGCTAAACGCATACCCGGCATGCACCGCCAGTCGCTAAACGCATACCCAACGTGCATTGCCGGTTACGACAGAGGAGAAGGAAGATTTGCTCTTAGGGCTCCAATTGCTTTTCTATATGATTAAAAATTAATGTCTGAAAAAAATGATAAATGTCTCTCTAAAATAGACTTCGCATTCATAATTTATTAGTGCTTTATGAACTGCACCCTCTCTGCTGCTGCCTCCTCCTCCTCCTTTTTCATCTTTTTGAGACAGGGTCTCCCTGTAGCCCCAGCTGGCCTGGAACTCACTATGTAGACCAGGCTGGCCTTGAACTCACAGAGACTCTGCCTGTCTCTGCCTCCCAAGTGCTAGGATTAAAGGCATGCACCACCACACTCGGTATCTTGACTCCTTCTTAAGACTTAAATGCCAAAGCACAAGGTACCTATGTGGAGAAGAGCCAGGGGTGGTGGCTCAAACCAGTAACTCCAGTGTCAGAAGGTTGAGGCAGGATGATCAGGAATTCAGAGCCAGCCTTGGCTACATAGCAAGTTTAAGGCCCTCGTGGGCTACCTCAGACCCTGTCTGACAACAAGGAAACAAAAACAAAACAAGACAAGTAGAATAGAAAGAACCACCAATTGCTAGTGCCACACTGCACAGGGTGTGACCTGTGTGCCTGATGTACAGTTCTGGGGCTTGGCTTCTCCACATTCACGTTCACTGTCACCATGCATTGTGTTGACCAAATCTCTCTCACCTTAAACTTTCTAATTAATTAATTAATTAAAGACAGGGTCTCACTCTGTAGCCCTGGATGGCCCAAAACTTACTCTATTAGACCAGGCTGGCCTCAAACTCATGGCCTGAATTTGTCTCCTCCAAAGCACTGTGATCAAGGGTCTGTGCTACCATGCCCAGTCAAAATAAATCTCTTTTTTTTTTTTTTTTGTCTTTTTGAGACAGGGTCTCCCTGTAGCCCCAGCTGTCCTGGAACTCACTCTGTAGACCAGGCTGGCCTTGAACTCACAAAGATCCACCTGCCTCTGCCTCCCAAGTGCTAGGATTAAA
>VZQC01013973.1:496342-507101 GCA_009823505.1 Rhizomys pruinosus | reverse complement strand
CAAAAAAAAAAAAAAAAAAAAGGCAAAACAAAACCAAGTGCCCCACGTGAGGTATTCCATCACAGCAACAGAAAATGGACTGAGGAGGGGTGCATCCAGAACCCCAGCTCTTCCAGGCTTCCAACAAAGCATTTTAACTGGGCAACATCCTAGTCAAGTTATAAGGGAAAAGCCTACCTCAGATTGACTGTGCCCCATCAGAGGATCTGAGAGAAGAAACAACATCGACTTTTTTCTCATTTCAAAACAATGTTCGAAGCAGCCTGGTGGCTCACACTTACAGTACCAGCACTTGGGAGGCTGAGACAGCAGGACAGCTGCAAGTTGGAGGGCATCCTGGGATACATTAAGTCCCAAAATGGCTAGGGGTACAGTCTAAGACTCTGTCTCGACAACCAACCAACCAACCAACCAACCACAACAACCCAAAGCCAGGCATAGCTATCCCAGACCTTTAATCCCAGCACTTGGGAGGCAGAGGCAGGCAGATCTTGATGAGATCCAGGCTAGCCTGGTCTACATACTGAATTCCAGGCTAGTTGGGGCTACAGGGTTACTCTGTCTCAAAAAAAACCAACAATGTTCATAGGAAAGATAAACAATAAATTCACTCCCCAATCTGAATCTAACCCTTTCGAATGGAAGGTAGGTTCTCTACAACAGACCTGCACCCCTGCCTACAATGTTGAATCATATTAAGACTTCTGTCAAGGACAATTTATACAAAGTGTGAATTCCCAAAACCCAAAAAGTGACACAGTCCTGAATAGAAATCACTATTCTAGCTAGAAGAAAAATTCCAACTTATACTTACCTGAGATCGCTTTTGGGGGAGCTTGACCTGCCATGTGGGTACTGGAAACTAAACCTGGGTCCTCTGCAAGAGTACCAAGTGCTCTTAACTACTGAGCCATCTCTCCAGAACCTTTGTGTTTAACATTTCAATTTGCATTATTCAACACATGAATATGTAAACAAGGATATGGGTTTAACAGAAAATATTCTGATAATCTCAACTTTATATGTTAAACACCATAATCCTCTGTGCTATTTCCTAAGTGAGAAACAAGCATAGGTCCTACCATGTGAGTAGAATTCTCGCCTCAGGAGTTGCTCCCATGGTATGAGATATAAACTCTAATGCCTAGACCTGTCTCAAATTCTTCCTCACTGACAACCTTCCCCAGGGCTTGAATTTTAAAAAAAATGTTTTAAAATTAACTTTATTTGTATTTTAATATATATGAGTGTTCTATCTGTAAGTGCACCCATTGTGTGCAATGCCCATAGAGGCCAGAAGAGGGCACTGGAGCCCCTCAAACTGGAGTTACAGACAGTTGTTTGCTGCCATTTGGGTGCAAGAGTAGCCAGTGCTCAACCATCAAGCCATCTTGCCAGCCTGCTCAGTGTTTGAATTTTCAAAAACTGGTGTTTCTCCTCTATGTTTCTGTGACTTACTTTCTGTCACATACTTTCTGTGACTTACCATTTGGTGCCAGGAATTACTTAAAGATAGTTTTGAAGCTCCCAGGTCTTGGGTTGATGACATGAGTCCTTGGAGAGGCCCAGGCAATGCTCAGCGAGCACAGCTGTATAATGCAGTGATTCTAACAATAACTTGAAGAACTTCCCTTCAGTAAGCAACACTCTGGTTGAGAGTTTAGTGCTAGACAGTTTAGTTTGCTGGGACCAAGATGCCAGCAAGAACACAGGAAGGAAGGGTTTGTTTTGCTCACCGTTTCATAGGTGTCTGTCCATCGTGACTGGGAATGTGTGGTGCAGCAAAACAGATCACATCACAGAGGCCAGGAAGCAGAGAGATGGGACTACAGGAAGAGACTGGGGCAAGAGCTACCTCCAAGCACAGGCCCCTGGTTTCCTCCAACCATACCCACCTCTAACTTTTCACCACCTGCCAATAATTACATCAGCTCATGAGTCCATCAAGGGGTTAATCCATTGATTAGCTCAGGCCCTCGGGATATACCGATCAGAGACATGCCCAGAGGTCTGCTTCACTAATCTCCTAGGTATCTCTCAGGCCAATCAAGCAGACAAGGTTAACATATTTTGATATGTGATAGTTAACTTTTTTTTGAGACAGGGTCTTCCTGTCCCAGCTGGCCTGGAACTTACTATGGAGACCATATTGGCTTCTATCTCACAGAAATCTGCCTTGCCTCTGGCTCTGAAATGCTGGGATTAAAGGAGTGTGCCACCATGCCTAGCCTCCACTATATATATATATATTTTTTTTTGGTCTTTTCGAGACAGGGTCTCCCTGTAGTCCCAGCTGTCCTGGAACTCACTCTGTAGACCAGGCTGGCCTTGAACTCACAAAGATCTGCCTGCCTCTGCCTCCCAAGTGCTAGGATTAAAGGCATGCACCACCACGCCCGGCTAATTTTTAAAATTTATTTTTGTATGTGTATGAATGTACTGTCTGCATGCAGGTTTGTGCACCCGTGTCATGCAATGCCACGGAGGTTAGAAGAGGGCATTGGATTCCCCTGGAACAGGAGTTAAAGATGGTTCTCAGCCACCATGTGGGTGCTAGGGATCGAACCCAGGTCCTCTGCAAGAGCAATTGGCACTCTTAACCACTAGGCCATCTCTCCAGTTCCTGTGCTTAACATTTCAATTTGCATTATGATATTATGCCATCTAAAGCACAGTACTCACTATTCACATAGTTAGGGGCTTTGGAGCAAGAAAGTGCTGGACACGACTATCCGCTGTAAGGTGCAGCGACTGCTCTTCAGCCACAAGCAGCTCACTAGTAGCATTTGTAAGCACTGGCTCCATTTTTCATCATATTTCCATCAAGCTGCACAGAGCCTCCTTTCACAGCAGGGAGAAAACGAGCAGAGAAGACAAGGAACTTAAAGGTTAGGTAAACATTCCTATGCCAGCAAATGTCCGGAAGGAGACCTGGTTGTTTTATTTGGGGAAACAATACTGTGCAAATATGGCCAATGCTGACTGAAGGTGACAGCCTCCGCCTTTGTTTCGGGTGACTTTCATGCTGGCAACTTTTTTTTAAATTTTTTTCTGTGTTAAGCTAATTTTTTTAATTTTATTTATTTTTGTATGTGTATGAATGTACCTTCCGCATGTAGGTTTGTGCACCCATGTCGTGCAATGCCGCTCAGGTCAGAAGAGGGTCTCGGATTCCCCTGGAACTGGAGTTCTCCTGGAATTGGAGTTTCAGATGGTTCTCAGCCACCACCTGGGGATCGAACCCGGGTCCTCTGCAAGAGCAGTCGGCGCTCTCAACCGCTAGGCCATATCTCCAGCCCCATGTTGGCAACTTTTGAGGACACTCTTGGCTCTTTCTAAAGCTAAACTTTTTTTTCTTTATTACTTATTTTCATTTTTTAATGTGTATGAGTATTTTGCCTGCATGTATGAAAGTGTTCCCATGTCATGCAATGTCTGTGGGGGCCACAAGAGGGCATCAGATCCCCTGGAACAAACAGTTGCTAGCTGTCATATGGGTGCTGGAAACGGAACCCAGGTCCTAAGTAAGAACAGCCAGTGGGGCTGGAGAGATGGCCTACCGGTTAAGAGCGCCGGGTTAGATCCCCAGCACCCACATGGCGGCTGAGAACCATCGTTAACTACAGTTCCAGGGGAATCTGACGCCCGCCTCTGACCTCCGCGGCATTGCACGACACAGGTGCACAAACCTACATGCAGACAGTACATACACATAAANAAGGCTAGCCTGTTCTTACACAGCAAGTTCCAGGCCATCTGGAGACTACAGGGGGACCCTGTCTCAAAAAAAAACAAAATAGCCAGGCGTGGTGGTGCACGTCTTTAGTCCCAGTACTCAAGAGGGAGAGGCAGGCAGGTCTCTGTGAGTTCAAGGACAGCCTGGTCTACAAAGTGATTTCCAGGTCAGCTGGGGCTACAGGGAGAACTTTCTCAAAAAGACCAAAAAAAAAAAAAAAAAAAGAAAAAGGCAAAACAAGACAGAACAAAATCTTATATGTATGAATGTTTTGCCTGCATGTTTGTAAGTATACCATGTATGTACAATGCTTATAGAGACCAGAAGAGGGTGTTGGATCCCTTGGAACTAGAATAATAGACAGTGTTAGTTGCCATTTGGGTGCTGAGAATCAAACCCTGGTCTTCTTTAAGAGCAGTCAATGCTCTTAGAGGCTGAGCCCGTCCCCTAAACTTCTATTTATTAGTTTCTTTTAGTTTTTTACTGATTTCCTCCATTTTGTTCCACTGAAAGAAAGGATTAAATTCAGACAGTTAAGAAGCAAAAATTGAGGGCTGGAAAGATGACTTAGTGGTTAAGAGCACTGACTGCTCTTGCAGAGGACCTGGGTTGGATTCCCAGCACCCTCATGGTGGCTAAGAACCGTCTTAGGCTGGGTGTGGTGGTACATGATGACTAAGAACGCCTTTAGTCCCATCACTCGGTAGGCAGAGGCAGGTGGGTCTCTGTGAGTTCAAGGCCAGTCTGGTCTACACAGCGAGCTCCAGGCCAGCTGGAACTAAAGGGAGACCCTGTCTCAAAAAGACCCCCCCCCCAAAAAAAAGCAAAAATTGAATATAGTGATAGTGACACACTTCTGTAATCCCAGCACTCAGAAGGCAGAGGCAGGAGCACTGCTACAAATTTGAGGCCAGCGTGGGCTACACAGTGAATTCCAGGCTTGCCAGAAGTAGAGAGAGCCTGTCTCAAAAAATAAATTAAAAATTAATTAATTAAAAAGAAAATAAAAAGAAAATAAAAGCATATTTGGGAAATACCTTAAAATGAGGGGAAATACATAAATATACACATACATACAAATACATAATACTCTTTTTTGTGTTTCCTAGGGCCTTGGACATGCTAGGCAAGCTCTTGGTCAGTGAGCTTTATCTCTAACTCCTGAAATAACAGTAATGACCACACCCTCATCATCAGTGTAGACAGTGGGCCACGAAGGGCAAAACTGTAGTTAACTGCACTGGAGGTGCAGCAGAGGTATCCAGTGTGGCCTGCTTGCATACAGTCATTTCCTATGCGAGGACCGAGGTGCACTTCAGGCTGTCACCCCTTTGCCACTGCACGTGACCCTGTGAGGCTCTCTTTATGGACTCTCCACTCCTCCCTCCTACTCCTTATCTGGGTGAAAGAAAAGAAGTGTAGACGGAGATGCATTTAGAAATAAAGAAGCGTGGGGCTTGGTGGCGCACGCCTTTAATCCCAGCACTCAGGAGGCAGAGGCAGGTGGATCTCTGTGAGTTCAAGGCCAGCCTGGTCTACAGAGTGAGTTCCAGGACAGCTGGGGCTACAGGGAGACCCTGTCTCGGAAAAAAAAAAAAAAAAAAAAAAAAAAAAGATAAAGAAATAAATAAAGAAGCAAGATGAAAGACAGCTAGAGAACATATTTTGCTGGTGACATTTTCAACTGACAGACGAACCACAGACAGAGCCACAGATAGGCTACTAGGAGCCCTGACAGCACTGCTCCCTATAAAGCCAGCCACCCCATGAGGGTGCCCTAAGTTTGCAGGGGCAGACGTCACTCCCATGCCACAGGAGGAAGGCAGTGGGCCAGGCTGCTGTGTCTCATATGACACACTTCCCACGGTCTCACCCTCTCCAAGTCCAAAGCTCAGCCTCCTCTGCTGCCTCCCCACCCTCCCTATGCTGAAGAGCCCAAACAACACCCCCCCTGCCTGGGCCATCCGTCTGCCTCCCTACCTGCCCTGTGCTGACCCATCTGGGTCAGCTCTTTCTCACACACTTGCCCAGATGGAACTACTTCAGATCAGCTGCCTGGCTTTTAATTGTTCGCCGATTAAGGACACAGTGGAATTAACAGTCTCCACTGAACTGCAAACTCCACTGGCCCAGACAAGTCTCAATGATACTTCCATAATGACTGAAGCCTTCCTGGCAAGACCCAGGCCCCATCCTATAGTAGGAAAGAAGCAGGTGTCACAGCCTGGGATGACCTAGCCTGACGTCCATGCTTTCAGCCTGAAACGAATGCAAATCAAGTCAAATTGTCAATTCAGGACTAGGAGACATCAACTTACCACAATGGGTAGTACAGTTGTTTATTTGTATCTTGCAGGGGGTAGAAAAACTAATCGAATCCCATAGATGGGAAAGCTTTCACTTATAAAAAACAAACAAACACACCGCACACCCAGGCTAGCTGCTGTAGGGAACAAAGATGAAAAAAGACACAGCTCCCTGTCCAAGGCTTATGGTCATAAAAAGGAAACATGTTTATAAATAGCCATAAAGCAACCCAGAATGGTTTGGAGGGAGGAGGGGAAGGGCAGATGAGGCTCCAAGGTCTCCAGAAGAGATGGGCTCACCCACCTAAAACTGACTACAATTCCAATGCAAAGCAATGAAGGCATTCCAAACCAGGAGAGGCCCACAGCCAGGCCCAGGGACACCGAACGCAGGCGTAGCCAGGAGTCCTCATCCTTGCTGAGGGTGCTGCAGTGGGGAGGGACTGCACCCCCAACCTTGAGGGTGCTATTTAATAATCCTCAAGGAAAACACGAGTATGAAAGCCAGGGTCAAAGCAGGCGGAGACTAGGAAGAGCAGATCAGATCAGCTCTGCAGAGCTCGGGGCATCTATCTGCCGGCCCCAGAGCCGACACCCCTAGATCTTCAAGATTCCAGCCCAGCCCAAAACACCCCAGATTCTCAAGATTCCAGCCCGATCTTGACACCCCAAGAGTCTCAGGATCCCGACCCCACTCGGACGCGTATATGCTCAAGATCGCTGCCTGGACCACCACATCCTGAGATCCTACCCTGGCCAGACACCCCGGGATTCTCAAGATCCCAGCAGCTGACATCCGAGATTCTCAGTATCTCCAGCTGGCCCCCGACGCCCTGAGATTCCCAGGCTCTCAGCCCGGCCCCAGACACCCCGAGGTGCTCAGCATCTCTACTTAGCCCCGACAACTGAGATTCCCAGGATGCCAGCCCAGCTTCCGACACCCCGAGATTCTCGACACCCGCTCTGGAGACCCTAACCCCCGCCCCCAACATTCCGGGACCCCGAGGCCCGTTCCTCCATCCCCCGCCCCGACACGGACCCGCGGGTCTTACCGTAGGTCTCGGACATGGCTGTCTGCGCCATCCTGCCGCCGCAGCTCCGCGGGGTCGGTTCGCAGCTCTCGGCAGTGCCTGGGAGACGGAGCAGGGAGGGCCGGGCGCGGGCCCACGGCTAGCCGGCCACCGGCTGCGGCCCAGCGGGACTCGACTCAGCGCCTGCGCACCGCCGCCCGCGGAGGAGCCAGGCAGGGGGAGGGGAAGGAGAGGGGCGGAGCCGGGAAGGGGGAGAAGAGGGAGAGGGAGGAGAACGAGGAGGGGCGGGTATATGGAGGGGGAGGCGGAGGGGAAGGAGAAGAGGAAGATGGGGAGGAAGGAGGGGAGGGGCGCCTCCCAGATGGCACAGCGGCCGATTTATTCATCCTAAAGCCTGACCGCGCGGCCAAGGTGGACCGGAGGCCACCCTAGGGCTTGCTGCGAGGGAAGGCATGCTCCTAGCGCAGTCTAGGTCCCGCTGCGAGCAGGTGTTCCTGCTCCGTGCCCTGCACAGGACGTAGGAAAGGCAGGCCCTTTGCGTAGCTTTAGGGGACTGGTGCTTTCCTGGAAAGGGAGCAGTAGCGCCAGGCCGGTGGCTGGCGGCTAGCTTCAAGGAATGTGCGTGTTTGGTTTAGAGGACAATGCAGTTCAGAACTTACTCCCAAGGGAAACTGGAAGAACATTTACTGGAAAGCAAATTTGCGTCAGGATTTGGCCCACCTGAGCAGACCGGGGCCCAAGATCCTGCCTTCACCGTAGTAGCAGCAGGGGCCTGGACTGGACTGTGGAAAAGGCCTCTGTGCACATTTTCCCCAGGTAGTCTGGCTATGCCATGTATCTGGCATCAGACTTTCTGTCCTGTGGTGTTTGGCTCCACATTTCACTCTAGTGTTTTGTGACATGGAAAATTAAGGGGCTGTGGGAAAGGAAAAGGGCACCTCATCCTGATTCTGAAGTTTCTTGCTGGCTCAACAAAGTTTGCCTGGAGGGTGTTGTTTGCCTCTAACCCCAACATTTGAGAAGCAGAGGCCAGAGGATTGCTTTGAGTTCAAGGCCTGCCTGAGCTACATAGCAGGAGACCCCTTTTCCACTAATAAAAAAATGGGCTGGAGAGATGGCCTAGCGGTTAAGAGCGCCTACCGCTCTTATAGAGGACCCGGGTTCGATCCCCAGCACCCACATGGCGGCCGAGAACTGTCTGGAACTCCAATGCCAGGAGAACTCCAGTTCCAGAGGAATCTGAGACGCTCTTCTGACCTCCGCGGCATTGCACGACATGGGTGCATAGACCTGCATGCAGACAGTGCATTCGTACACATACAAAAATAAATTTAAAAATTGAAAAAAAAATGATTGCCTTTGGGAGGCAGAGGCAGGCAGATCTTTGTGAGTTCAAGGCCAGCCTGGTCTACAGAGTGAGTTCCAGGACAGCTGGGGCTACCTGGAGACCCTGTCTCAAAAAAAATAATAATAAAAATTAAAAATTTTAAAAAAAAGATTGCCTACAAAGAAACAATTTTTTTTTTAATTCGGAAATATTCCCAGTGAATTGCGCTTAAAGCCCATTGTAAGGTTGTAGCCCACCTAAGTCAGGAACTTCAGAAAGCCAAATGAAGCAGAAGTTCCAAGAAATAATTACCCTGGAATGTGAACCCTACAACCCAAGAAATGTTGCTGCAACATCCTGCAATCACACTTCACCCGAGACCAGAACCAGGCCTCAGTCTCTCTCAAGATGCTCCTGCTGATACCAGTCACAGGTCCCAGTTGCCCTCAAGGTACTTCTACTCATACCAGCCGTGACCCACCTATGCCCATTTCCCCATCTCCTTGCCCCTAACTTCCTTGTAAACTCACTTCCTTGTATGCCTGGGTATAAAACTGCCATTTGGGGTACATTCTAATGCCGGTCACCCTAATCCCAACATAGGCAGGCCAGCTGCCATGCTTGAAATAAACCCGACTTCCTTCTCTTCAGAGTCCTAGCATTTTCTCCCCTCTTCATGGAGTCTCACCTTAAAATTAATCTAACACCCATGAGCATGTGACCTTTGAGTTTAGCCTTATGTCCTACCTTTATTTATTTATTGGTCTTTTTGAGACAGGGTCCCCCTGAATCCCCAGCTGGCCTGGAACTCCCAAAGATCTGCCTGCCTCTGCCTCCCAAGTGCTGGGATTAGAGGTGGGTGCCACCATGCCTGGCCTCTTTCCTGGCTTTAAACCTGTGATTTTCTGAGAGTCTCACAAACAAGATTGCAACCTTGTTTCCATTCAAAACATATATCTTAACTTCTTTGTAATTTAATATAGTAAAGAATCTTTGGCCCTTGTGACCTGTTTTTATCTGAGCCTGTAATCCTATCCATACCTCAGAAACCACCTTATGATCTCACTTACCAAAAAGAGAAAGAAAAGAAAGGAAAAAAAAAAAAAACCACCAAAATTGCAAGTGTGTTGTGGCGCATTCCCCATTAACTAGCACCAAGGTCCAGGTCCAGCAGGGGGTTACATAGACCTTCGGAACTTGGCTCCAAAAAGAAGAAGAGTGGGAGGAGAGGAGGAGGTAGGGGGGTTGAGAGTTAAAGCCAACCTCAGTTACATATAAGTTTGACGCCAGCTTTAGCTACATGAGCTTCAGTCTCAAAACAGTAAGGGCCAGAGAGAAGGTTCAGTTGGTAGAATGCTTGCCACCTGTTTGGATTCTCAGCATCCATGTAAAAGCGGGGTTCAGTAGTGCACACCTGAAATCTTAATACTGAGAAGACAGGACGACGATCCCTGAGGCTTGCTGGCCAGCTACTCTCGCCAAATTACTGGTGTCCAGTTTTGATGAGAGACCTTGTCTCACTAAAGTAAATGAAGACACCTTCATCAACCTGTGGCCTCCACACATATGTGCATACGCATGCATGTGCACACACAGAGTCAGGGTCAGGGACATGGTCTGGTGAGTAAAGAAAGGCTCTGGCCACCAAGCCTAGACTTGAATTTGATCCTTGAAATCCCACATGGTAGGAGAGAACCACTCTACACAGGTGTGAAAGCATGCAAACATTCCTGCACTTACACACACACACACACACACACACACACACGCGCGCGCGCGCACACGCGCGCGCGCATTAAAAAATAAAAACAAATGGCTATTAAGACACCGAAGCTGTATTTATTTATTAATTTATTCACTCTACAAGAGCAGCCGGCACTCTTTACTGCTGAGTCATCTCTCCAGCCTGCTGTTGGGTTTGTTTCTGATATAAGGTGTAGCTCAGGCTGGCACCGGAGTTACTACATAATCCAGTTTGGCCTGGAACTCCCAGCAGCCCTTCCTTGGTCTCCTCACTGGTTCCTCTGCTGTTTTGCTGACTTGGGTCAGAGTGGAGTCAGCTGCTTCTGATTAAAGCATTTCACAGAATCTGTGGTTCTGGGACCAGGAAGAGGCCAGCATCACCCGACGACAGCCCCCCCCCCCCCCCCCCCCCCTTTAGATTGAGATGTCCTTCCTACCGCAAACTGCTACGGGCCAGGAGGAAGTCGCTGAGCAGGGTGCTCCTTTGTTGTTGACAGAAACTGGACCCAGAAATCTCAGAAGCCTGCTCAGTGTGGCAGAAACAAACACCCTTTAGTGCTTTCGTCGACAACGCTTGTATTTTTTTTGTTTTTTGGAAATGAAGCTTAAGATGTTG
>VZQC01013973.1:450820-495662 GCA_009823505.1 Rhizomys pruinosus | reverse complement strand
AAAAAAAAAAAAAAAAAAAAAAAGATTTGTCTATTCTTATTTTTTAAATATTTATTTTATGTATATAAGTGCATTGCCTGCATGTATGTAAGTGCACCCATGGCATGCAATACCCACAGAGGTCAGAAGAGGGCGTCAGGTGCCCTGGAAGTGGAGTTACAGATGGTTGTTACCTGCCATGTGGCTGGATGCTGGAAACCTAACTCAGGTCCTCTGCTAGAGCAGCCCAGTGCTCTTAACTGTTGAGCCATCTCTTCAGCCCCAATATGTCTATTAATTTTTCTTAGCTGGAGATGAGGTAAAGGCTGCTGACAGAGTTTAACACTTGGAACGCAGAAACACTCAGGTGTTTCCTCAAGGATCCAGGTTCTTGCATATGCAGATGGAAGCTTAAAAATGTGACTTGGTGGGACGGGTGCTGGAGAGATGGTTCAGGGTTAAGAGCACCGACTGCTCTTGCAGAGGACCCAGGTTCGATTTCCAGCACCCACATGGCGGCTAAGAAACATCTTTAAGCCAGGCGTGGTGGCACATGCCTTTAATCCTAGTACTCAGGAGTCAGAGGCAGGCAGATCTCTGTAAGTTCAAGGCCAGCTGGGGCTATAGGGAGACCCTGTCTCGGAAAAAAAAAAAAATTGTGTGTATGTGTGTGGGGGGGGGAGGTACATGTGCCATGACACATGTATGGAGGCCAGAGGACAGCTTTCTGAGTCAGTTCTCTCCTTTCATGTGTACATAGGTTCTGGGACTGAACTCAGCTTTGCATGGCAAGTGCTTTTACTCCTTGAGTCCTCTCACAGGCCCAGTTTGTGGTTTTTAAACTTACATTGCATAAAATGATATAATTTACAATCAGGTGTCTCCTCAAGGATCCAGGTTCTTGCATATGCAGATGGAAGCTGAGAAATGTTATATACTGGGGGGCTGGAGAGCTGCCCTAGCGGGGGCTGGAAAGTTAGCCTAGCAGCTGAGAGCGATGACTGCTCTTGCAGAGGACCCAGGTTTGATCCCCAGCACCCACATGGCGGCTGAGAACCGTCTTTGACTCCAGTTCCAGGGGAATCCTACACCTTCTTCTGACCTCCGAGGCATTGCACGACACAGGTGCATAAACCTACATGCAGACTGTACATTCATGAGCAAATAAAAATAAATAAAATTAAAAAAAAGAAATTTATATACTACTTTTAGTAAACCATGTTGTTTTTATTTAATTTTAAAATTAATATTTGCTATGCCAGGTGTGGTGGCACACACCTTTAATCCTAGAACTTGGGAGGCAGAGGCATGTGGATCTCTATGAGTTCAAGGCCAGCCTGGTCTACAGAGTGAGTTCCAGGCCAGCTGGGGTTATAGGGAGACCCTGTCTCAAAAAAAAAAAAAAAAGTGACTTGGTTAATACCCAGGCAGAGGAGTCTGTCACATGCAGGAAGATGCCTTGGAGGCCAGAAGCCCCTTTGCCTTCCACCACCAAACAAAACCCCTGTGATACAACTGCTCTCAGAGACTGCTTGGCCTGGATGGGCGGGCGGATGAGCTGAAAAGCAGAGCTGTCCGATGCACCTGTGCGTAACACAGTCCATTTCCACTCAGACTTCTGTGGCTGAGCAGGTGCATCTGAACACATTCCCAAACTGCCCAGGAAGGGGAAGGGAGTGGGATGCTTCCTGTTGCCTAGAGCTGTCTCTAGGAACCAATGAGCCCGAGTGATTATGGGGCCACAGCAAATTCCAAAGAGGACAGACAGGAAGTGAGATACTGTGTCCCTAGGGGAAGGAGAAGCTTGTGGGAAGCCATTCTAAGGACACTGGGCAGGTTGCATCATTCGGCCTTCACCTGAAGCAACGTTTTATTAAAGCATGATGGGCACTGTGGGTCAGAGTCCATGCTGTGGCCAATTCTCATTCGTGTAAACCTGTGCCCTGGTCATTTTCGTATCCGTGTAAATCTGTGCCACGAAAATGTGCCATTTCAGTGACTACAGCTGTGTCATATGATTTGGGTGGTCTCTTCTGTTGCTTCTTGGAGTAATGTCTTGTGAGGCTAATTGAGTGGTTGCTTTCAGGACTCTGCCATACATTTCGTCATCCCGGTCCACCTACAAGTGGTGTTATAGACTTCTAGTGGAGTGTGAGAACTTTGCAACAGCTATCACCCAGATCTGCCAGAAGTCACCATCTGGAGGTCACAGTCTGGAGATGCACTGCATCCTCTTATCACTGCCAGCTCTAAGCAGCCAACTCTGTGTGTGTGTGTGATAAAATACACTTAATCTCAGGCATGGTGGCACACCCCTTTAATCCCAGCATTCGAGAAGCAGAGATAGGTGGATTACTCTGAGTTCAAGTCCAGCCTGGTCTACATAGCAAGTTCCAGGCTGGCTGGGGATATAGGGAGACCCCTATCTCAAAAAGCATATATATATATATATTATATATGTAAATATATATATGCACTTAACAAAAGTTATATCTCAACCATCTTTGTGTGAAGTTCATTCATACTGTGGCATGGTCTGCCATCAATCTCCAGAACTCATTATACTGAAATTCTGTCCCACTAAACTCTGTTTCCTCCTGCTCCTTCCCAGCCTTTGCAACCCCCCTGTCATTTTATGTCTCTATGAACATGACCACTATAGGAACTTCATGTAAGAATAGGACAGTGTATGTCCTTTTGTGACTGGCCTCGGGGGTCCACTGTGTTGTAGCACATGTGAGAATGACAGCACCACCATGGAGACACAGCGCACTTGCTGACCACAGAGACATAGCGTAGCTGCTGACCACAGAGACAGAGCATAGCTGCTGACCACGGAGACATAGCGTAGTTGCTGACCACAGCGTGAAGAGTTCCCTGTTCAGGGACCTCCGTTCAGGTGACAGATGTCACCTTTGGTAGTTCAAAGTCCTCCTCTGTTGTATAGTGGGTTGGAGGCCAGCCTGGGGTACATGAAACCCTGCCTCATATAAACAAAGGCAGAGAGAAAGAGTGCGAGCAGGTAGCAAGTTAATTAAGAAGAGAAAGTAGGGGCTGGAGAGATGGCTCAGCAATTATGAGCTCTTGCAGAGGACCAGGATTCAGTTCCTAGCACCCACATGGCAGATAACAACTGTCTTTAACTCCGGTTCCAGGGATCTGACACCCTCTTCTAGCCTCCAAGGGCATTGCAGAATATGGGTACACTTACACACATGCAGGCAATACACTCATACACATAAAATAAGTAAAATTAAGAAACAGGATTAAAAAGGAAAGTCATAGTACATACCTTAGCTATAAGCATGAGTGTTATAAAAGAGACCTCAGTGTCTGAATAATATAAAAATATTTAATTATTGTGTGTATGATGTGGGGGGGTACGTGTGTCATGACACATGTATGGAGGCCAGAGGACAGCTGAGTCAGTTCTCTCCTTTCACCTTGTACATAGGTTCTGGGATTGAACTCAGGTTTGCATGGCAAGTGCCTTTACTCTTGAGCCCTCTCATGGGCTGTTTGTGGCTTTTAAACTTACATTGCTTAAAGTGATATAATTTACAATCAGGTTTAAAGATTAAGCAAAGTTTTAAAATTGGGTAATGTTTAAAGATTAAGTAAAAAAACATGAGCTGGTTTACCCGTTTGCCTGATCTTGAGGCATTTCCTGAGGATGTGAGCCCATAAGGTGAAGTGAGGTGTATTGTTTGCGATTAGGGATTAGACAGGAGTGCTGATACGCTAACTCAAAGGTCACTTTCTGGTCCCAAGGAAGCACAGTTCATTTGCAATCTTCATCATCTGTTCAGTTTTGCTGAAGCTTCTTGTCTCAGGGTGAGGGGTGTTTTCCCTTCCCTCGTCTCCTGAACTTTGCTGGTTTCTGTCTTAATTCTGTAGCCAGGCATGGTGGTGCACACTTATGATCCAAACACTCGGGAGGCCAAGGCAGGACGACTGAGAGTTCCAGGACATTCTGGGCTAGAGTAAAAATCTTTCAAAGAATCACAAGACCACCAATAGAATTGAAGTCCCCCACCCCCACCCTATGCCTGCCCTTGTTTGAAACAGGGTCTCATATAGCCCAGGCTGGCTCAAACTTCTATGTAGCTGAGGATAAACCCTAGATCCTCTGAAATTCTGACCCTCCTGTTTCTGTTACCTTGGGATTTTGATTTGCGTTTATTTTCTCCACTAATTAAAAAATTAAGGGGGGGGGGGCTGGAGAGATGGCTCAGCAGTTAAGAGCACTGGGTGCTCTTGCAGAAGACCCAGGTTTGGTTCCCAGCACCCACATGGTTAAACAACTGTCTGTAACTCCAGTTTTCTGGGTGTGCTTACACGCATGTGAGCAATATACTCATACACGTAAAACAAAAAAAATAAAAATAAAAAGGGAGGAAATATCTTAGAATCAGCAGAAAACAACAAATAATGAACTTTATTAAAAGTGAAGAAACACACATAGACACAGATACACACACATACACAGAAACCTCTCCACAAGTGGAGGGGAGACTTGGAAACAGAAGAATTCAAAGCCCCTAGAAGGGCTCCATCATTTTTAAGTGTTTTTGGTGGCATTAGGCAGGTCCCCCTCCCCTAATTAGGGGATGGTAAATTTATTGTTCTTATAATTTTTTAAATTTTATTTATTTTTTACATGTATGAATGTACTGTCCTGCATGCAGGTCTGTGCGCCCGTGTCGTGCAATGCTGCGGAGGTCAGAAGAGGGCGTCGGACTCCCCTGGAACTGGAGTTCTCCTGGAATTGGAGTTACAGGCGGTTCTCAGCCACCACGTGGGTGCTGGGGATTGAACCCGGATCCTTGGCAAGAGCAGTCGGTGCCTTCAACTACTAGGCCATCTCTCCAGCCCCGGGAGATGGTAAATTTAAACAAGAATTCCCATAGGTCACAGCTCCAAGCTGAGTGGGATATGTCCAGGTCTGTTCTTGATCTTCTCTAAAGTAGTCTTCACCAGTCAAGCAGCAATAGGGGGCCCCGTCTCCTGGCAGGGAAAAACCATTCAGGCCTTTGTTTCAAACCAAGAAGGCACAGTATGTTATTTTTATTTCTTGTCAGTGGCTTGTCTTCTTATCAGAATTTAATTCATTACCTCCACCTCCTTAGTGTTGGGCTCAGAGGTGTGAGCCACCATGCCTGGTTTTATGTGGTGCTGGGGATAGAACCTGGGCTTTGCACATGCTAGGTGAGTACTCCACTGACAGAACCACATCTGCACCCTAATTTATTGGCCAAGCAATATTAAATATGTTTCATGCATAAACTGTATTGTCATGTAGCCCTGTGTTCTAGTTCACTTCTTTATTGCTGTGACAAAACACGTTGATCACTACCAACTTGGGGAGGAAAGGGTTTATTCAGATCCCAGCTCCCAGGTCACAGTTCATCACTCATGGAGCCCAAGGTAGGAACCTGGAGGCAGGAGCTGAAGCACAGGCCATGGAGGAATGCTGCTTACTGGCTTGCTCCCCTGGCCCATGCCCAGCCTGCCCTCTTATACTCCGTCGTCTACAGCTCTTTCAGCATAACTGCTCCAAGTTCCACAGCAAGAAACCCCAAGAACTCAATGGCTTTTCCAGCCCAAAGTTCCAAATACTTCCACAATCCTCCCCCAAAACACCAAGGTCAGGTCTGTCACAGCAATAGCCCACTCTCTGGTACCAATTTCTGTTCTAGTTTTCTCTTCCATTGCTGTGACAAAACACTTTGACCAATTCCAACTTGGGGAGGAAAAGGTTTATTTGACTCACATCTCCTGGGTCACAGTTCATCACTGAGGGAGCCCACCATAGGAACTCAGGGCAGGAACCTGGAGGCAGGAGCTGAGGCACAGGCCATGGAGGAATGCTATTTACTGGCTTGCTCCAGTGGTGCATACCTTTAATCCCAGCACTCAGTAGGCAAAGGCAAGTGGATCTCTGTGAGTTCAAGGCCAGCTGGTCTATAGAGTGAGTTCCAGGCTAGCTGGAGCTACAGGGAGNTTTCTTTCTTTCTTTCTTTCTTTTCTTTCTTTCTTCCTTTTTAGTGCCATCAAGCCTAATTTGTGTTACCCAAATACTTTTGAGTGTGGAACTTGCCCTGGAGTGTGGTCAGCCTACCAGACTAAGTTTCTTGCTGACCAATAGCTTACCCATTAGGCTAATTCATTTACTTACTTTACTTTGGTTCTGGGGATCAGACTCAGAGCCTTCAGCTCTAAGGCAAGGATTTTACTGACTGAACTATCTCCTCAGAGCTCAGCCTGGAAGAGTCTTATTTTCTACTGATCTTACTGGTTCCCTGGGGGCTGAGTCCTGTTCCTCATGGGTCATGTTCTACTTCACACGTCAGATGATATTTCCTCACATGCAAGACATGGAGTTGTTTACCTTGAGATGGATGGGACAGGCTTGAGCTTTGTTCTGAAATGCAAGAAATTACTTAGAAAGAACTTAATGCCTTTTTTTTTTTTTTGGTGGATCCTGAGAGCATTATACCTAACAGTAATTATGGGGTGTTTTACCATGAACAGTAGGGCAGGAATACTTTGGTAATGAACATTTTTTGTTTGTTTGTTTGTTTGTTTGTTTGTTTTTTTGGTCTTTTCGAGACAGGGTCTCCCTGTAGCCCCAGCTATCCTGGAACTCACTCTGTAGACCAGGCTGGCCTTGAACTCACAAAGATCCACCTGCCTCTGCCTCCCAAGTGCTAGGATTAAAGGAGTGTGCCACCACACCCGGCTCAGGCAATGAACCTTTTGAACACTGTGAGTGCACTACTACTGAGCTTATAGCTCTTTATTTTTTGTATATTTAGATTTATTTTATTTTATTTTTATTTCTATTTTTTTTTCTTTTTTTTTTTGGCATTTTTGAGACAGGGTCTTCCTGTAGCCCCGGCTGGCCTGGAACTCACTATGTAGACTAGGCTGGCCTTGAAGTCACAGAGATTCACCTGTCTCTGGCTCCTGAGTGCTGAGATCAAAGGTATGTGCCACCATGCCTGGCTTACTTCTATTTTTTTGAGATAGGGTCTCCCTGTACTCCCAGATGGCCTGGAACTCTCTATGAACACCATGGTTGGCCTCAAACTCACAGAGATCTGCATGCCTCTGCCTCCTGAGTGCTGAGATCAAAGGCGTGTACCACCATGTCCAGCTTTTTTATTTTTATTTTATATGTGTATCTCTGTGTATGCTGTGTGTGAGGTCCCTTGGAAGCTAGAACAGGGTGTCAGATTTCCTTGAGCTGGGCTTACAGGTGTCTTGGGGCCATCAGACATGAGTGCTGGGAACTAAACTCAGGTTCTCTGGAAGACCAGCAAGAACTCCTAACCGCTGAGCTGTTTCTCTAGCCTAGCGCTCTCTCTCTCTCTCTCTCTCTCTCTCTCTCTCTCTCTCTCTCTCTCTCTCTCTCTCTCTCTCTCTCTCAGACAGTGTCTTTTTAGTCCCAGCTGTCCTGGAGCTTGCTATGTAGACCAGGCTGGCCTTGAACTCACAGAGATCTGCCTGACTCTGTCTCCTGAGTGCTGGGATTAAAGGCATGCGCCACCACTAAAGACGGTTCTTAGCTGCTATGTGGGTGCTGGGAATTGAACCAGGGTCCTCTGCAAGAGCAGTTAGTGCTCTTCACACTGAGCTATCTCTCCAGCCCCCGAAAGAGCACTTTGAAGGTGTATTGACACAGGTCTGCTCCTGAGTTGGCAGCTTAGTGGATGCCATTTTTCCATGGTGTGTGGATTCTGATGGGGACTCTGCTGCTTTTCTTCATTCCTTCTCATGAAACGTGTCATTTATCTCTGATTTTTATGGTTTTATTCTTTTTCTCTGTATTTAAGCAACTTGATTTTGATGTGTCTTGGAGCGCTTTTCTTCCTTATCCTTGTCCTTAATTAAGCTTTTGATCTACAAGTTTATAGTTTTTAATCTGATTTGAATTTTTTCAACCAATTTTTTTTCTGTTTTCAACCCCTCTGTTATTATTTATTTTCTTATTTATTTATTTTGACACAGGGTCTCCCTGTAGCCCCAGATGGACTGGGACTGACTATGTTGGTAGACCAGGCTGGCCTAGATCTCAAAGAGATCTGCCTGTCTCTGCCTCTCAAATGCTGGGATTAAAGGAATGAAACTCTGTGCCTGGTGTTTTTATTTATTTATTTTAAAATAATCTAACATTTTTTATTTTATGTATATGAGTGTGTTGCCTTCATGTTCCCATGTAGTGCAATGCCTGGGGAGGTCAGAAGAGGGTGTCAGATCCCCTAGAATTAGAGTTACAGTTTTTAGCTGTCATATGGGTGCTGGGAATCAAAACCTGGATCCTCTGCAAGAGCAGCCAGTGTAGCCAGTGCTCTTAACTGCTAGGCTGTCTCAACACATTTGCTGTGTATGAGTGCTTTGTCTGCATGTATGTAGGTACATTATGTGCAGTGCGTGCAACAGTCACAGAGGCCAGAAGAGGGTGTCAGATCTCCTGGAACTGGAATTATGGACAGTTTTTAGCCTGGGTCCTCTGCGAGAGCAGCCAGTGTTCTTAACCACCAAGCCGTTCTCTCTCCAGTCCCCATATAATGTACTTTAGCCGTATTTCCTCCCTCCCCCAATTCTTCCCTGATCCACCCCACCTCCCTACCCACTTAACTCACTCTTTCTTCTTTCTTTCTTTCTTTCTTTCTTTCTTTCTTTCTTTCTTTCTTTCTCTTGCCTTCTTTCTTTCCTTCCTTCTTTCCTTTCTTTCTCTCTCTTTCTCTCTTTCCTTCCTTCCTCTTTCTTTTTCTCTCTCTCTTTCTTTCCTTCCTGCCTTCCTCTTTCTGTCTTCCTTCCTTCCTTCCTTTCTCTCTCTCTCTTTCTTTCTTTCTTTCTTTCTCTCTTTCCTTCCTCTTTCTTTCTTTCTTTCTTTCTTTTCTTTCTTTCTTCCTTTTTAGTGCCATCAAGCCTAATTTGTGTTACCCAAATACTTTTGAGTGTGGAACTTGCCCTGGAGTGTGGTCAGCCTACCAGACTAAGTTTCTTGCTGACCAATAGCTTACCCATTAGGCTAATTCATTTACTTACTTTACTTTGGTTCTGGGGATCAGACTCAGAGCCTTCAGCTCTAAGGCAAGGATTTTACTGACTGAACTATCTCCTCAGAGCTCAGCCTGGAAGAGTCTTATTTTCTACTGATCTTACTGGTTCCCTGGGGGCTGAGTCCTGTTCCTCATGGGTCATGTTCTACTTCACACGTCAGATGATATTTCCTCACATGCAAGACATGGAGTTGTTTACCTTGAGATGGATGGGACAGGCTTGAGCTTTGTTCTGAAATGCAAGAAATTACTTAGAAAGAACTTAATGCCTTTTTTTTTTTTTTGGTGGATCCTGAGAGCATTATACCTAACAGTAATTATGGGGTGTTTTACCATGAACAGTAGGGCAGGAATACTTTGGTAATGAACATTTTTTGTTTGTTTGTTTGTTTGTTTGTTTGTTTTTTTGGTCTTTTCGAGACAGGGTCTCCCTGTAGCCCCAGCTATCCTGGAACTCACTCTGTAGACCAGGCTGGCCTTGAACTCACAAAGATCCACCTGCCTCTGCCTCCCAAGTGCTAGGATTAAAGGAGTGTGCCACCACACCCGGCTCAGGCAATGAACCTTTTGAACACTGTGAGTGCACTACTACTGAGCTTATAGCTCTTTATTTTTTGTATATTTAGATTTATTTTATTTTATTTTTATTTCTATTTTTTTTTCTTTTTTTTTTTGGCATTTTTGAGACAGGGTCTTCCTGTAGCCCCGGCTGGCCTGGAACTCACTATGTAGACTAGGCTGGCCTTGAAGTCACAGAGATTCACCTGTCTCTGGCTCCTGAGTGCTGAGATCAAAGGTATGTGCCACCATGCCTGGCTTACTTCTATTTTTTTGAGATAGGGTCTCCCTGTACTCCCAGATGGCCTGGAACTCTCTATGAACACCATGGTTGGCCTCAAACTCACAGAGATCTGCATGCCTCTGCCTCCTGAGTGCTGAGATCAAAGGCGTGTACCACCATGTCCAGCTTTTTTATTTTTATTTTATATGTGTATCTCTGTGTATGCTGTGTGTGAGGTCCCTTGGAAGCTAGAACAGGGTGTCAGATTTCCTTGAGCTGGGCTTACAGGTGTCTTGGGGCCATCAGACATGAGTGCTGGGAACTAAACTCAGGTTCTCTGGAAGACCAGCAAGAACTCCTAACCGCTGAGCTGTTTCTCTAGCCTAGCGCTCTCTCTCTCTCTCTCTCTCTCTCTCTCTCTCTCTCTCTCTCTCTCTCTCTCTCTCNTCTTTTTGAGACAGTGTCTTTGTAGCCCCAGCTGGCCTGGAACTCACTCTGTAGATCAGGCTGGCCTTGAACTCACAGAGATCCACCTGCCTCTGCTTCCCAAGTGCTAGGATTAAAGGTGAGCACCACCATACCTGGTTTAAAGACCATTCTTAAGCCGGGCGTAGTGGCGCACACCTTTAATCCTAGCACTTGGGAAGCAGAGGCAGGTGGATCTCTGTGAGTTCAAGGCCAGCCTGATCTACAGAGTGAGTTCCAGGCCAGCTGGGGCTACAGGGAGACACTGTCTCAAAAAGACCAAAAGAACAAAAACAAAACAAAACAAAAAAGACTGTTCTTAGCTGCCATGTGGGTGCTGGGAATAGAACCCAAGTCCTCTGCAAGAGCAGTCGGTGCTCTTAACCACTGAGCCATCTCTCCAGGCCCCCATTTTTTTTAGGCCCCCATTTAAAAAAATTTTTTTTAATTTTTATTTATTGTTTATGTGTATGAACGTACTATCTGCATGTAGGTCTGTGCACCCGTGTCGTGCAATGCCTCGGAGGTCAGAAGAGGGTGTCAGATTCCCCTGGAACTGGAGTTCTCCTGGAATTGGAATTGCAGATGGTTCTCAGCTGCCATGTGGGTGCTGGGG
Source organism: Rhizomys pruinosus (assembly GCA_009823505.1). Lineage (NCBI taxonomy): Eukaryota > Metazoa > Chordata > Mammalia > Rodentia > Spalacidae > Rhizomys > Rhizomys pruinosus. The sequence continues at coordinate 484,750 of VZQC01013973.1, read as the reverse complement.
ATCGAACCCGGGCCCTCTGCAAGAGCAGTCAGTGCATCTAACTGCTAGGCTACCTCTTCAGCCTCAGGCCCCCATATTTTGAGACAAGGTCTAATTCTATAGCCCTGGCTGGCTTGAACTCTGATTCTCTAGGCCTGTGCTGCCTGAGTGCTAGAGTGAAAGGTGTATACTAGGATGCTGTGTCGATTTCCTGTGAATGGTCTTGCTGTCAACTCCTGGGCTCAAGGATCCTCCTGCCTTGGCCTCCTGTCCCCGTCAGCAGTCAAGCTTGTGTTTCCATTCATGTTCTTTGTACCCAGACAATAGTCAATGCCACCTTTACCTACCAGCTTGGTGAACTGTGCTCTTCATTGCTGGGAATTTAACCTAGGGCTTCAGGACAGCAGAGAGGTCCAGGTCAGAGTCATTGAGATGTCCTCTCCTCTACCGATCGTGTGTGGACCAGCTGCCAGCCAACACACGGCACAGAGGAGACACTGTGTAGTCTCCGTACCCTGTTGCTCTTCAGTGCTAGTCTGCTCTAGCTTCCCCTGGGGAGTCGATTTAACATGCTGTCATGTGTCACCATGGGCCAGGGCACTACCCCAGGCTAGGTGTCACAGGGCTGGTGTCTCAGGGCTGAGAGGTCTGCCCAGCCCCTCCCCCCCCAGCTCCTGAGCCTTTATTGCTGTGTTGATGACTCTCAGGTGGCTCCAAACTGCCCTCAGCCTCACATGCCATACTTAGCGGGGCGTGGCGGTGTACACCTTTAATCCCAGCACTTGGGAGGCAGAGGCAGGTGGATCTCTGTGAGTTCAAGGCCAGCCTGGTCTACAGAGCAAGCTCCAGGATAGCTGGGACTAAAGGGAGACCCTGTCTCAAAAAAATACCAAAAAAAAAAAATCTCACTATGGTCCCTCTGGTCTGGTCCAGTCCCACCTGTGGGTCCCACTCCATTATGAGCTCCACGCAGTTTAACAAGGGCTCTTGGCCAAGGTGAAGAACCAGCTCCCGTCTAAATATGATTCCGCAGAAGGAAGCTGAACTCTTTAGCTGGATGGAGAAACTCAAGCGGCTCTTCATAGGACCTGACTTCTAGAAGGGTCTGAACAATAGGGTTATCCTGTACATACTCATGAAGCTGCAACTGGGCTCTGTACCCAGATCAACCGGTCCCAGCTGGCACCAGCTAGAAAAGCCGTCCAACTCCACTGAGGCCGTGGTGAGCTATGGCTTGAACCTGTTTGAGAGAGGGAAGCCGCCACAGGTGCAGGTGTCCCTTCCGGTGCTGGGTGGACACTGGGGTCAATACCCAGAGAAACAGCAGAGGAACTTTGGAGGCACGTCAGTATGTCGTCAGGCTGAGGATGGGGACCAACAAGAAGGCCTGCCAGTCAGGCACGACGACTCCAGGTGCTCACAAAAGCTGGCCAGAGACAAGGCTGACAGATCTTCTCTGTTACTGCAGATGGGCTACAGCCATCAGGTCTTCAGTCTGTGGTGACAGATCTACAACTCCAAGTATTGCCCATAGAGCCTGTCGGCTGATGCTCAGTTGGGAGCAGGGAGAAGGCCCAGATGAGACCTTGGAGTTCCCTGCCTGCTACCAGGAAGAAGTCCTGAGCACCCCAGTGCCAGGACCCCAGTCAGTGCCCTGGGGGAGTATTTGGGGTTTCTATTTTTCTGGTGTGTGTGTGTGTGTGTGTGTGTGTGTGTGTGTGTATGTGTGTGTGATTTGTTTTTTTGAGACTGGGCCTCACTCACTAGGACTTCCAACTCACAGCAATCCTCCTGCCTGAGTCCCTGAAGTCTAGGTAATAGATCTGTGTTATCTATGCCTAGCTTTTTTTCTCCCATCATCCCTTGCTTCCTTCTTAGGGCTAACCCACAAGATAGGGGACCAAGGTGTGTTGGGGGGGTCCTTGTGGGAGAGCCAGGCTGTGTGTTCCCCAGCAGGGTATGTGTATGCCCCCCAGCAGGGTACGGGGCAAGCTTTGTGTACTTTGGAGGGTGAGGCTGGCCCTTATAGTTTCCTGTTTCTTCATCTCTTCTGCATTACTTTGTGGTTTGTGAACCCACAGAAACTTTAGGCAGTTTCAAGGAAAGAAAATGTGTTTTCTGTTTAAACCCCCGGGAAGCAGATGGAGGACTGAGCCCTGCAAGACACACCCAAGCAAGGCCTTGGGATATTTAGGCATTTTGAGGGACTTTGTTGGTTTCCCTAAGATTCTCAGACCTGGGGAAACCAAGGCCTAGATGATCCCTCTGAGTTTAGAACCTATAACTGTCCTGGGTCTGTGCCACCTTGCAAGTGCTGCACGTGACCGTCCCAGGGGCTCCCCACAAGTGCTGCACGTGACCGTCCCAGGGGCTCCCCACAAGTGCTGCACGTGACCTTCCCAGGGGCTCAGTGCACTCAGAAGATAATGTAAAAAAACAAAACAAAACAAAACACTGTGCAAACACATTTTTAACAGAAAAAAAATCTCACTATGTAGCCCTGTTTGCCTGGAACTTGCTATGTGGACTAGGTTGGCTTTTAAGCCACAGAGATCCACTTACCTCTTCCTCCAGAATGCTAGGATTAAAGGCATGTGTCACCACACTGGGCCGTCGTATTGCACTGCGGCATGTCTGTGGAGCATTTTCTTAATTGCTAATTGATGTAGGAAGGCCTAACCCATGTGGGCGGTGCCATCCCTGGGCAGGGTGGCCCGAGCTCTGTAAGAGAGGTAGCTGAGCAAGCCAGGGAGCAAGCCACTGAGCAGCACTCCTCCATGGTCTCTGCTCCAGTGCCTGCCTCCAGGTTCCTGGTTGAGCTCCTGCCTTGGCTTCCCTCCATGATGGACTGTGAGCTCTGAGAGGAGCTAAACCCTGTTCTCACGAAGCTGCTTTGGGTTGGAATGTTTTTTTCACAGCAATGAAAAACTGGAACACACCAGCTCTCTTCTCCCTTCATGTGGGATGAACCCGGAAATCATTTATTGCCAAGGTGTCTTTGTCTCTGTGCAACACAGCTCACTGTGCTCTGTCAAAGACAGTTACTGCATGTTTTATAACTTAATTGAAAAATAATGAAGCAGGCTAAGTATGTGGAAGTGAGTAAATTCAAAAGAAATGGAGATATGTAAGGTACAGGTTCTTGGCAGCCAGGAAGATGAGACTGAGCCTCCAGCAGATGGAGCCTACCTGGCCCAGCAGGCCTCGTTCTGCCAGCGCCACTCTGATGTGATTCCTCCAGCACAGGTGGAAACCCCATCTCTAATACAGTTGTACAATGTCTAGATCGTTTGATCTTGCATCTATTTTTCTTTTTGAGATAGGGTCACCCCTGTAGCCCCAGCTGGCCTGGAATTTATCATGTAGAGCATGCTAACTTTGATCTCACAGAGATCCTATTGCCTCTGCCTTCTGAGTGCTGGGATTAAAGGTGTGCACCATCATGCCCGGCTTGCAACTGATTTTTTTTTTTTTTTTGAGACAGGGTCTCCCTATAGCCCCAGCTGGCCTGGAACTCACTCTGTAGACCAGGCTGGTCTTGAACTCAAAGAGATCCGCCTTGCCTCTGTTCCAGTGCCAGGATTAAAGGGTGTGCCCACACACACCCGCTTAGAAGCGGTTCTAGCCGCCATGTGGGTGCTTAAGAATCAACCCAGGTCCTCTGCAACGGAGCAGTCAGTGTTCTAACTGCCTGAGCCATCTCTTCCATCCCCCGAAAAACTGATAAAAAAAAAAAAAAAACTTCTTTAAACATCTTACATGTATGAGGTTTGCTTTCTTTGTGTGTATGTAGTACCATATGTATCACAGTGCCTGAGGGGCCAGAAAAGGCATCTGACACCCTGGAACTGGAGTTCTGAGGCCCTGTATGTGCTGGGAACTGAATCCAGTTCCTCTGCAAGAGCAGAAAAATTCACTCTAAACTCCTGCGTCCAGCCATTCAACATATCACGAGTCTCCCATAGCTCCAGTAGTGTGTGAACTCCTTGTGACCAGGTGGCCTCCAATCTCAGAGACACCCTGCCGCCTCATGCCTCCACATCTATGCTCCACCACGCTTAGCTTAATTTGATTTTTTTTTTTTTTTTGGTATTTTTGAGGACAGGGTCTTCTCCTTTATCCTAGGCGGCCTGGAGCTTGCTATGTAGACCAGGCTGGCCTTGAGCTCAGAGATCCACCTGCCTCTGCCTCCCAAGTGCGGGATTAAAGGCATGCACACCATGCTGCCTGGATCTTATTTTATTTTTTTTTTTTTTTTTTGTCTTTTCGAGATCAGGTCTTCCCTTAGCCCCCCTGTCTAAAGACTCACTCTGTAACCAGGCTGGCCTTAACTCACAAAATCTGCTCCCATTCCAGATTTGCCTAGAGTTAAGGATGTGCCACCACGCCTGGGTATTTTGATTTAAAAAAAAATTTTTTTATTTATTTTTGTATGTATATATCTGATATGTACTGTGCTATGTAGTTTTGTACCCATTACTGTTGCTTGTAGGTTTGTGCACCTGTGTCGTGCAATGCCACGGAGTCAGAAGGAGGGTTGTCAGAATCCCCTGGAACTGGAGTTTTTAAGTTTTTTTTTAGCTGCATGTGCTGGGGTACGAACCCGGGTCCTTGGCAAGGCAAGTCGGTGCTTAACTGCTAGGCCCTCTCTCCAGCCCCTCATTTGATTTTTTTTTTAATTTATTTTTATTTTTTAACAAATCTAGACCCGTGCCCTTCTGCCCTTCCCCCCCCCAACCAGCGCTCATGCATTCTGCCAAACATGCTTTTCAACTCTTTCTCAGCTTTCTCAATATTCTCCATTGAGAAGTTGACTGTTTTGAGAAGTTCACTGTTTACCGTCACGTTCTTTGATGCAGTCCTTCTTGTGTGTTGTTGTTGTTGTGTTTCCAATATGCATTACGCCAAACTGCTTTGGACACAAGCTCAGGGGGCCTTATGACAAGAAATACTTACAATAGGTAATTGGCACTACATCAACCAGATTGAGGGACTACCTCGTCTTTGTTTTTCTGGGACTGTGTTAACTTCACTAGCATGATGTCCTTAGCTCAGCCATTTTCTGCAAAGTCATGATGTCATTTCTTTTACTGCTGCATAAGAACTCCATTGTGTAACCGTACCACATTCTCTCTTCTTTTTTTTCACAAAATTTATTTATTTATTTATTTTAAACAATCTAGACCCGTGTTCCCGCCCATTCCCCCCCCCCGCCAGAGTCATGCATTCTGCCAAACATGCTTTTCATCTTTTTCGGTGTCTTTCAATATTCTCCATGGAAAGTTGACTGTTTTGAGGCAGAAGTTCACTGTTTCACGTCAGTTCTTTGATGCAGTCTTTTCTGTTGTTGTTGTTTTGTTTCCAAAATTGCATTACGCCCAACTGCTTTGTACAAAACTCAGGGGGCCCCACACAAAGAATATTACAACTGGTATTGGCACTAGCATCCACAGATGAGGGATACCATTCATCTTTGTTTTTGGGAATGGTGTATAATCACTCAGCATGATGTCCTCTAGCTCCAGCCATTTTCCTGCAAAGCTCGTAGATGTCGTCTTTCTTTACTGCTGCATAGAACTCCATTGTGACGATGTAACCACCATTTTCTCTATCCATTCGTCCAGTTGTAGGGGCATTTAGGTGTGGTTCCCAGCTCTTGCTATTGTGAAGAGGCGGCATAACCACAGGCCGTGGGCATGTATCTCTGTGAGTGGCGTAAGAGTCTGAGGGTACACTGCCCAGGAGTGGTTATGGCTGGGTCCAAACCAAAATGGGCAAGTTCATTCCAAGTCCTCCAGTGTTCTCCACACTGCTTTTCCATAGTGGCAGGTACGAGTTTACATTCCCACAGCATGGATGAGTGTTCCCTTCTCCCCACACCTTCCAGCATTTGGTATCCTTTATTTCTTAATCTTGATCCTAGCAGTCTTATTGGAGTGAAGTGATATCTTAAAGTGGTTTTGATTGCATTTTCCTTACTGATTAGTGATGGTTAAACACTTTTTTTTCTTGTAGTGCTCCAGAATTTCTTTGTTCACGTGAAGTCTTTGCTCCAATCTATTGGGGGTCATTTGGTTCTTTTTCTATTGTTTTTTGAGTATTATATATTCTGGAAATCAGATTGCGTTTGTCAGACGATCTGCTGAAGGTTCGTCGTTCATCCCACTCTGTGGAGATTTCTCTTCACTTCCTGTGATTGTTTCTTTTGATGTACAGAAAGCTTTGTGAGTATTCTAGTCCCACTTGTCATTGTCACCTTACTTCTTGTGCAGCGCTGTCTGATTTAGAAAGTCTTTTCCTATGGCCTATGTCTTGTCAGTCTGCTGCCAACTTTTTCTTCTTCACCTTCAGAGTTTGGGGGTTTCACACGTTGAGGCTTTAATACATCTGGAGTTGACTTTTACAGGGTGAGAGGTAGGGTTTAATTTCATTCTTCTACAAGTGTGGATCCAGTTTTAGCCACACCACTTGCTGACGATGCTGTCTTTTCTCCATTGTGGCTTCTTGGCCCCTTGTCCAAATATAAGATGGCTGAACTTGTATGTGCTCAGATTTGGATCTTCAGTTTTGTTCCATTGTCAAACCGGTCTGTTTTGTGCCAATACCAGGCTGTTTTTATGACTATAGCCCTGTAGTAGGTTTGAAGTCTGGTATAGAGATCCCCCTGTGTAGCTCTTTTCGCTCAGGGTTGTTTTGGCTATTCGGGGTCTTTTGTTTTTCCAAATGAATTAAGAAACGTTTGTTTCCAAGCCTGTGAAGAAACTCTGGGGATTTTGATTGGGATTGCGTTAATCTATAGTATTTTAGTTGTTCTGTGTATCTGCTAGGTCTGATATTCTTTGTTCTGCTTCCTCCATTCTGCTTCTGAGGCTTTTTCCATTCCTTCCTCTTGAATGGATGAGTGTTTGATTTCCTTTTTCATTCCTCTTCTGATTTTTTAGTATTTCTACTTCTTTTTGGAGCTTCTCGATCTCTTCTTGTAGCTCTTTGGTTCGCTGGTTGGTTTCTTTATCTTTTTCAGCATGGGATCTTTTCAGTGTTTCTACTTCCTTCCAGAGCTTGTCATTCTCTCTCTCTAGGTCCTTCTTGAGTTCCTCATTCTCTTTTCTTAGTTCTTTAATTTGTTCTTTATGATCTTTAAATATGTAGTTCTTTAAATATGTTCCCAATTGTATTTCTGATGTCTGTGTCCTGGGGCATCCCCAGAGGGATCCCACTGCAGGAGTCTTCCTTGGGTTGGTAAAGCTTGGCACGGGAGTATCCTGCCCCTTTCTAGTGTTGTCTCTTCTTCGTGATCCTGGCATATGGGCTTCTTGCCTGTATTCCAATGTGAGTCCTAAATGCCTCTTCACTGTGTTGAAGGCTTGCTTTGCTTGCCTCCTTCAGATGCCTCTTCATATTCCCAGTTGGGGGGGGGGGCTCTTCAGCCCGCACCCTGGTACCTTCCGCTGGGCTCAGGAGATCTCAGCTCATTTGATTTTTAAAAACCATTCCTGAACTACATCACTCATTTCCTGCACTGAACATCCTGTGACGTCCTCTACTTCTTTTCTCTGGGAATTCTTTGTTTATAAATGATGCAATTACTTTTGCTTTGCTTTGTCTTGTTGGTACTGGGAATTGAACCCAGGACCTTAAGGACGTTAGGTAAGTGCTCTACCACTGAGCTATATACCAGCCTTTTTTGCCTGCTTGATTTTTGAGACAAGGTCTCACTACATAGCACTGACTGGTCTGGAATTTGCTATGTAGACCAGGTTGGCCATGAATTCACAGATATCAGCCTGCCTCTGCCTCCTAAGTGCTGGCATCAAAGGCATGCATCACCACGCCTGGCTCTTGCATGTATTTCTGGGCAAAATCAAGACGTGTGGTGGAAGAATGCTGCCTACACCGGTCAGTTCACAGCTAAAGCCAAGTATCTGATAGCTTCAGCAGCCCCTGAGCCTGGTCACAGCATCCGAGGTCACCCATCAGGGCCTCTGATGGGGCTGAGTTGCTGATCATCTCTCTGAGGCCGTGGCCTCCTCTGGGACTTGGTCCCCGGCGGCACTCGAGGCCAGGCCTGGGTCACTCAGGAAGTGGTTTTGCTACTGGGCACTGGGTTCCGGCTCCTTGTGGAGAATGGAATGGGGAGAGGGCGGAGCTGGACGAGTGGCCCTGGAGTGCAGACAGCTGCGGATGGGAGCAGTGAGGACGTTTTTCAGGATGAGTCACCAGAAGAACGGATGTTTAAAAACATGAATGCACTAAGTCTCAAATCCTCTCACTATTTTATATGGGCAGCTAGCTTCCTCTCAACAGGAACCACTTCCGCAGTCCTCTTTCCATTCAGAGGATGCTGGAGAACGCAGGCAGTGAAGGCACTCAGGAGCTGGGAGGAAGAGCTGAATTGTCCTGAGTCCGCCCTGTATCTCCTGGGGACGGTCTTGGCTGGGAGCTTCCTTTGTCCCCTAGCCCCCATTGCAATAGCTGGTGGCTATCTGCCCCCTCCCCCCTCCCCCTTCAGTCCTCTTCTTCAGGACAGATCTGTTCTCAGTTGCTGGCTCTAGATGCAGACTCTACGGACAGAGACCCGGTCTTTGTTGTTCTTTTTCCCTCTTTTCCCTCTTTGAAAACCTTCCCGGGGCTGGAGAGATGGCCTAGCGGTTAGGAGCGCCGAACACTCTTGCAGAGGACCCGGGTTCGATCCCCAGCACCCACATGGCGGCCGAGAACCGTCTGAAACTCCAATTCCAGGAGAACTCCAGTTCCAGGGGAATCCGACGCCCTCTTCTGACCTCCGCGGCATTGCACGACACGGGTGCACAGACCTGCATGCAGACAGTACATTCATACACATAAATAAATAAAATTAAATTAAAATTTAAAAAGCGTGTGCCACCACGCCTGGCAGTTAAAAAAATAAAGAAAACCTTCCCTAGATCCACACGTTTTAGGTGCCCAAGTAAATATTTGTGGGATGATTAATTAATGAGTACTGTCGCAGCCATAGCAGCAGAGGGCGTAGTGGAGTTTGTGTAGGTCATGTTTGAGGCTTTGCCCAAGAGCCTGGACTTCTGTCAAGGCCAAGGACTGAATATCAAGAAACAGTTTTCTACTGGGGAGACCACGAAATCTGAGATCGTGTGTGTATGTGTGTGTGTGTGTGTGTGTGTGTGTGTGTGTCTGTGTGTGTCTGTGTGTGTGTGTGTGTGTAGACACACAGGACCTAGTGGGCTACGAAGCTGCTCAGAAACAGTGACTGAGAACCCACGTTGCCATCATCTCTCTGTTTTATCAAAAGTGAAGACCTGAATTTCAGAAATAAAATGAAGGAACAAATTCATCCAGAGAAAATGTGATACTGTCTCTTTCTGGTCCTGTGGTGCCCTCTGGTGGCCTGTAGCATGCTCTTCCAGAGTCTAGGTCCAGGCTGTGCTCTTCAGGCAATGGACATGGGGACCACGTGGCTATCCTCTGAGGCACTCTATGTCTGCTAAGCAAAGGTGCAGTTTCATAAAGTGTTACGAGTTGAATTCTGTCCCTCCAAAGATGTTACTTTATCTGGAGAAAAAGAGTCTTTGCAGATGCCATTAACAGGAGAGCTGGATGTGGTGGTACATGCCTTTAATCCCAGCACTCCAGAGGCAGAGCCAGGAAGATCTCTGTGAATTCAAGGCCAGCTTGGTCTATCTACATAGTGAGTTCCAGGCTGGCCAGTGCTATATAGTGAGGGTCTGTTTAAAAAAAACAAGAAGAAGAAGAAGAAGAAGAAGAAGAAGAAGAAGAAGAAGAAGAAGAAAAGGAAGAGGAAGAGGAGGAGGAGGAGGGAGGAAAGTCATGGGTTGTTGAGATGACTCATTTCATAAAGGTAAGCTTGGTGTGATGTCTGATATCTGAGTTTGATCCCTGGGATGCACACAGTGCAATGAGCTGACTTCTGAAAGTTATTCTCTGATGTCCACATGGAGTGCACACACACACACACACACACACACACACACACACTATAAAAATAAGGGAACACTTATCCCTCATGTAGGCATTTAATCCAGTATGTCTTGGGTCCCAAGAGAAGGAGATGGACACACTAAGGGAAACACCAAACCCACACGACAGAGTTTGGAGTGACGCAGCTACAAGCCAAAGAGAGCGAGGCTTATTAGCAGCCCTGGGAGCCCAGGAGGTGGTCGGACAGTCCTGAGCCACAGAAGGCGCCAGCCATATCCTCATGCTTATTGAGGACTTCTGCCTCCAGAGCTGTTGTTGAAGCTTCTTTACAACCTAGCAGATGTGTGTGTGTGTGTGTGTGTGTGTGTGTGAGAGAGAGAGAGAGAGAGAGAGAGAGAGAGAGAGAGAGAGAAAGAAAGAATGAGAGACGAGGGGGAGAAAGAACAGAGATAGAAGACGGGACAAAGAGGAAGAGAGAGAAAACTGTGGAGGGAAGTGAGAGAGAGAAATAGACACGGAAAGAGAGAGTAGAGAGGGAGATGTAGAGAGGAGCAGAGAGAAACATACACAAAGAGACAGACACAGGGACAGAAAGTGACAGACACAGAGAGATTTAGAGAACAGAGAAGGAGCTAGAGACAGATATAGAGACAGATGTAGAGAGAGACAGAGGTAGAGATAGACATAGAGACAGAGAGACATGGAGAGAGAAAAAGACAGGGAGATGCAGGCAGAGATACCTATGTAGAGAGATGAGAGACTGGGACCGAGCTGGAGGACTGGCGTGTATCCCAGCTGCCGCTTGGGCAGGTTGTTGCAATTTCTCTGAGCCTCAGTTTGATGAACTGCTACCGGGAGAAATAAAGCATCCTCCTGTCAGGAGCAGCAGCGTGGGAAGCCGTGATGGGGCCATGGCGGAATTTGCTAACTGCAGAGCCCTGTGCTGGCCGTGCTGGCCACACGCAGGGGCGCGAACACGAAGTTGATGCTGAAAGAAACCGTGCGCACGCTTTCCCTGCCCCGTCTTGGTTATCCATCCGAGTGCACCATTCTGAAGCAGCAGTGTGACTCCAGTTTCTGAATGTTCAGGGGGTTAAGGAGTGGCTCAGCCGAGTGGCCCTGGGTCAGGGTTCCTCAGGAGGTCAAGCTGTTGGCTAGGCCTGTGATCATCTGGGGGCTGGACAGGGGCTGGAGGCCTCCCAAGGGTCCTTACACTGTGATAGCTGGTGGTCTTCTGAGCAACTGGGAGCGAGGGAGATAGAAACAGCTCTGTGCTTTCTTGTGACCTGGTTCCTCAAACCACACAGATCACTGCTGCCTTGATGTGCTCACTAACAGTAACCACCTCACAGCCACACGCCAGAGGAGGGCAGTTGAACCCTATGTTTCCAAGGGAAGTGTCTCCAAAGTCAGGATCCGCCCCCCTCCCCTGCTCCACACATACCATGACCAAAGCTCCTCCTATGAGTATATGGCTTGCATGTAGAGGTCAGAGGACGATTTTTTTTTTGGGGGGGGGTCTTTTCGAGACAGGGTCTCCCTGTAGCCCCAGCTGTCCTGGAACTCACTCTGTAGACCAGGCTGGCCTTGAATTCACAAAGATCTGCCTGTCTCTGCCTCCCACCACGCCTGGCTTCACATCTTTTTTTTTGTCTCAGAGGACGATTTTTAGGGCTGGGTTCTCTCCCTTCACTTTTACGTGGATTCTGGGGATAGGACTCAGATCACATAGCTTGGTGGCAAGCACTTTTACCCGCTGAGCCATCTCACCAGCCCTACTCGCTCTATCTAAATAAATAAAATAAACAGCCTCTTGAACTCTTTTAATCTAGGTAGCCTTTGGTTTAAGCAAAATGTATCCCAAATTCTGCACAGAAGAAACATTTTCGGAAATAAAACCTTGCTTTCTGTGCTAGGGCTGCCACTCTGTGGGGAGAGGGCTTGCCTAGTATACACAAAGCTCTGGGAGCACACAAATTCGGTGTAGTGATGCATGTCTGGTATTCGAGTACTTAGGAGGTGGAGACAGGACTGATACAGATTGAATTTCTATGGAGAGGCACAGAAGAGAAAAATCCTAATTATGCTATTCCGTGACCAGAGATCGATAACTGTGGTCAACACCAGGACACACACCCTTGCTCTTTTGCACTCCTATGAATACGAGCACTCGCTGTTGCACAAACTATCTGGACTATTTAATAATCTTTTCTTCCGGGCTGGAGAGATGGCCTAGTGGTTAAGAGTGCCAATTGCTCTTGCAGAGGACCTGGGTTCAATCCCCAGCACCCACATGTAGGCTGAGAACCATCTTTAACTCCAGTTCCAGGGGAATCCGACACCCTCTTCTGACCTCTGGGGCACTGCATGACACGGGTGCACAAACCTACATGCAGACAGTACATTCGTACACATAAAAAATAAATAAAATTAAAAAAATCTTTTCTTCCACATTGGCACTTTGTGGTGAAGGTTTTTCAGGCTAGCATTTTCCTATACATATTTTCATTAGTACTTATTTTTAAATTTTGTTATATAATATGTCAAAATTTACTTATTTTTATTATTACATATTTATATTGTTTTGTTAGTATATATTTATGTTATTTATAAATTAATTGTTTTATTTATATTACTTTATTATTATTATTATCTGCTATTATTGGACATTTAAGATATGTCAAAAAAATCTTTTCTGCCATCAGAGATAGCAAAATGTGGAACATTCTGGTGCCCAAATCTTTACCCACAACCATTTCTACTTCCCCAGCACAAATTCCTAGATGCAGCACAGCTGGATTAAAGTTGTACATCTTGAACCAACCTGGTGCCCAAATCTTTACCCACAACCATTTCTACTTCCCCAGCACAAATTCCTAGATGCAGCACAGCTGGATTAAAGTTGTACATCTTGAGCCATCGAGCTGGCTCAGTAGGTAAAGGTGACTTCTGCCATGCCTAACAACCTGAATTTGATTCTTGGACTCACATGGTGAAAGGAGAGAACCAACTTCCACAAGTTGAAGCTCTGGCCTATTGTAATATAAATCTTTTCGTTATGCTTGTTAGAGTTGCTCTTAAAAAAAAAATATATATATATATATATATATATTTGAGGGGGCTGGAGGAATGGCCTACTGGTTAAGAGCGCTGACTGCTCTTGCAGAGGACCTGGGTTCGATCCCCAGCACCCACATGGCGACTGAGAACCGTCTGTAACTCCAATTCCAGGAGAACTCCAGTTCCAGGGGAATCTGACACCGTCCTTTGACCTCTGCGGCATTGCAAAAAAAAGAAAGCACAGACCTACATGCAGACATTGTACATATCATACACATAAAATTTTTTTTTTTAAAAAAATCTTAAAAATAATATATTTAAGCTGGGCGTGGTGGCGCACCCCTTTAATCCTAGCACTGGGAGGCAGAGGCAGGTCGATCTGTGTGAGTTCAAGCCAGCCTGGTCTACGAGTGAGCACCAGGCCAGCTGGGACTAAAAGGAGACCCTGTCTCAAACCACACACACAACACACACACACACACACACACACACATATATAATATATATCTTATATCTATTATATATATATATATATATTCTAGCTGGGCATAGTGGCACATGCCTTTAATCCCAGGACTTGGGAGGCAGAGGCAGGTGGATCTCTGTGAGTTCAAAGTCAGCCTGGTCTACATAGTGAGTTCTAGGACAGCTGGGGCTATAGGGAAACTCTGTCTCAAAAAGACAAAAAAAATTTGTTTTATCTTTTTTGGGGCCAGAGATGACTCAGTAGTTCAATGCACTGGCTGCTCTTCCAGAGGACCCAGATTCAGCTCCCAGCACATACATTTTAGCTAACAACTGTTCTTAATTCCAGCTCTAGGGGATCCACTGCCCTCTTCTGGCCTCAGTGGGCATTGGACAACATGGTGCATATTTGCAGAGAAAACACTACACACATAAAATAAAACTAAGTAAATAAACATTTCAGAAGAACTGAAGACAGAGCTCTTGTCTTGTGCAGGGCGTAAGTCCCATGCCCAGCTCACAAGCACAGCGCAGTCTGCTTTATTTATTTAAAACCAGTCCTTTGTGCCACCATGGCCCCACAACATATGCTGTAAGCCCCACAGTGTGCTGAGCCTTTTGTTTTAGGCCAGAAATGGCACAAGTTCTGTAAGATGCAGGCGGCAAACACTCAGGCCTCCGGGGCCACCCAGCCTGGGGTTGAAGTTGCTCACTTCTGCCACGGGACACCAAAGTAACAAAAATACACCTCAAAGTTTCTTGTGCTCAGAAGCAGACAGGCAGGATTCATCCTGCTTTTAAAGAATCCTATCTGAGGGGGCTGGAGAGATAGCCTAGTGGTTAAGAGCACTGACTGCTCTTGCAGAGGACCCGGGTTTGATCCCCAGCACCTACATGGTGGCTAAGAACCATCTGTAACTCCAATTCCAGGAGAACTCCCAAGACCCTCTTCTGACCTCCGGGGCATTGCACGACACGGGTGCACAAACCTACATGCAGACAGTACACTCATACACATACAAAAAAAGAAATAAAAATAAAAAAATTAAAAAGAATCCTATCTGAAGTGCAAGATTTAAAAGTATCTGCTAGCCGAGCATTGCAGTGCACACCTTTAATCCTAGCACTCGGGAGGCAGAGGCAGGCAGATCTTTGTGAGTTCAAAGCCAGCCTGGTCTACAGAGTGAGTTCCAGGAAAGCTGAGGCTACAGGGAGACCCTGTCTCAAAAAGACCAAAAAAAAAAAACAAAAAAAAAAAAGCATCTGCCTACGTGTCATCATGCCTCTCTGTCCTTTCCTCTTCATCATTTCCTTCTTCTTGAAGAACTTCGTTGGCCATTTCTACAGCACCTGGATGCCAGGATTACAAAGCTCAGCCCTTGCTTATTTGAAAACCTTATTTTGTTCTTGGCTTTGACAGGTGTTTCTTGGCACAGGATTCTGGGTCAGCAGGTTTTCTCTCTGTGCTGTGACGTTACTCTGTTGCCTGCTGACGTCACTGGCTTCTATTGGGAGCCAGGTGCAGTTATGACCACTTTTATTCCATGCAAGTCATTTTCTTACTGGTTGCTTTCAAGATTTCCCTCTGTAATTTTGAGTTTTCAGTGGTTTGACTGCGATGCGGCAGGTGTGCGGTTGCATGTGGGCCTCAACTCACAGTCTCTGAACTTCTAGGATCTGTGCTTTTACAACCTTAGAAAATTCTTACACATATGTTTTCTCAGAGAGCTCTCTACTGTATTGTCTTTGATGCTGTTTGGGATTCCAAATGTGGGATGGCAAACTATTTGAAATTGTTCTGTGGTGCTCGGGTATTTACATTCTCTTTACCTCCACCACCACCATCACACACCACCATCTCACACCACTCACCCCACCTACCAACTTCCTTCACACCACCACCACCACTCCACCACCACCACCACTCCACCACCTCCCCACCTCCAACCACCCCCACCCCCCACCACCACCACCTCCACCACCACCACCACCACCACTCCACCACCACCTCCACCACCACCACCTCCACCACTACCTCCACCTACCACCACCACCACCACCTCACCTGTCTACACCTCTACCACCCCGCTCCCATCACCACCTACCACCACCACTCACACCATCTCCACACCGGTCTCCTCCACCACCTCCACCACCACCACCCCACCACGCACCACCATCCACCACCATCTCCACCACCACAACCACTACCACCCCCACCANGAAATAGCCCTCCCAAGACTAGGATCTGCAAATGACAGTCACCTCACTTGTCCACAGAATCAGCTCAACAGAGAGGCAGAGCCACTGTCATAAACAACCTGGGGACCTCATGGGAAGGGAATGTGGGGAATGTAGCCACTCCAAGAAGGATGAAACTGCTGATTAGCATCTAGAAATCATCCAACCTAGAATCAGCTCCTCCATCAGCCCAATACAAGAGTAATGTGGATCCACAGCTCATGGTTGGAGTCTGCAGGTCCAGGTTCATAGAGAGGGGACCATAGCTTCAAGCTCATGGAGGGGACCACAGCCTCAGGTTCAAGGAAGGGGACCACAGCACCAGTTCGCAAGAAGTAGCCAAAACTCTGACTAATGGGAGAGAAACGCAGCTGCACCTCACAAGAAGGGACTACAGCTCCTAGCTCATGGGAGACAACTACAGCTCCAGGCTCACAGGAGTGGACAGCAGCTTCAGGGCCACTGGAGGTGACTACGTTTCTGGTTCTTGGGACAGGTAATAATTCTAATTATATTGGCTTCTGCTATTTTCCTGTCTCCATCACTCTCCTCATGAGTCTGTTTGAATTTATGGAGAGCATGTTGGCCTCTGCTCAGGAAACATGGGCAACAGTGACTTGCTCTCTTGAATACTGCACTAGAAGACACAACATTGGAGAAAAGCACTTTTCACTTTTGCACAAAAATACAGAGGAATTGAGGATTTTCTCTCTTGTAAACAAGGATCCAGTTAGCATTTTTGTTGTCTACTGTTGACACATCTTCCCCCATGGCCAGGAGGAACAAACGATGAAACATTTTCTTACTGGAGTCACATTTTAAGTCCTCTGATAGAAACATGGAAGGCATTTTCCACTTATATATACCTCACTTTCAACATGCCCCAGATTAGGCCCTTGGGGAGTGCACAGAAGGGTCTGATGAACATAAAAAAGCTCTTTGTGCCTTCCCTCAAGGCAACAAGAGCCACCATCACAACACCATCAACGCCACCACCACAACCACCATCACTACCATCACCACTATCAGTACCACCACCACAATCGCCACCATGCCCATCACCATCACCACCATCAACACCACTACCCCCATTGCTATCACAATCACTACCACCATAATCACCACCACCACTACTAACTACATCACCACTACCACCACCATCTCCATCACTACCACCAACCTCACAACCACCATTACTACCATCACCCCATTATCAACACCACCACCACAATCACCACTATCACCACCACAATCACCATCACTACCACCATCACCACCACCACCATCAACACCACCAACACAACCATCACCGCCACCACCAGCACCATCACCATTACCACAACTACCACCATCAACAACACCCTCACCAGCACCATTATGACCATCAACATACCACCACCACCTCCACCACAACCACCACCACCACCACCACCACCACCTCTACCACCATCACCACTACAACCACAACCATCAGCACTACAACCACAACCATTTCCATCACCACCACCACCACCACCACAACTACTACGTCCATTGTCCACCGGTCATCATCTCAGCATCTCTACAATCACCATCACCACCTACTCCTCTTCCACCTCCCACCATCACTACCATATCCACTTATATGCGGAGAAGATATTATTCTAAAGTTTTAATTTATTTAAAAAAATTTTTAATTTGTAAAAGCTGGGCATGGTGGTGCACACCTTTGATCCTAGCACTTGGGAGGCAGAGGCAGGTGGATCTTTGTGAGTTCAAGGCCGGCCTGGTCTACAGAGTGAGTTCCAGGACAGCTGGAGCTATAGGGAGACACTGTCTTAAAGAGACCAAACCAAAACAAAACAAAACAAAATGCAACCGACTGCATTGGTTGTGTCTGTTCTATTCCTGGGACGTGTACTCAACCACATTCATCAAACATGAGTGTCTCTTTTTATGTCCAGAAGACAAATAACTGGCAAAGGCAATGAACTTGCTTCTTGTCCCTCCTTTCTTCCTCATTAACACTCAGTAGGACCTTGAGAACTCAGTTTCTAGCATCCCACCTCACAGCACGGTGTAGGCTGTGCTGTGGCCTGACCTGTGGGATCGGGAGCTCATGGATGTCAGCTGCCTCTGCTTAGTGAGGGCTCCCTTCTTTCCTCAGAGCTTCCGCTTTGGAATCCCCTTGACAGGTGGGCGGGAGAACCCTGCACCCCAGACCAGAGCCCAGAAGTTCAGTTACTTCTTCTTAGGGACCTGTGAGCTTTATGCACAGCACTCTTTTCTCTGCCTCTTACACTCCTAAGTCCCAGGCCGCCACCTTATGCATATTTGACTTGCTGAAAATCATGTGGGTATAATATTCTTCACCCTAACTCCTGTATAGAATTCTGGGTCCTGGAGATAAACCAAATAAACCTACTATGCAAGCCCTCTGCCAGTGCCCACAAGCCCAGACCCCAGAAGGGAGGGCTTTAAAGTGAGAACTGGTATGTGTCTGAAAGATTTTGATCTGTATGATAGGAGTACTTATTAATTAGATGAAAAATTATATGGCCATCTGAAGTTAAAAGACAACTATTGTAGAGGATCGAAAGGTTATTCCTGGACAAACTGTCAGCCCATGAAAGGAAACAGCCAGAATTGACCAGAGTCCAAGTCAACAGCTCCAGAGAGAGTGGACTGTTTTACCTCTCATCCACCTGTGCCCCTTTTCTAAGCCTAGGGAACAACCTGCGGAAGAGGGGGCGTGGTAGAATGTAAGGGCTGCGATTGGGGTGAATGGTGAAACTACAGCAATGTAGTCTGGACACTCATTTGATCAACTTGATTGAACAAACAACCTGTCACCCCCCACTGGATGGTGGGGCTGTAGGTGTTTGGGCACAACAGCCTGCAGATAGGTTTTGCATGAAGGATGCTTGTACTCATGGATTATCACTTATAGCTAAAAATGAAAAAAAAAAACTGAGAGAAAGATGCAGGACAGTTATGGCAGAATGCATGATCTGGGATGGGGGGGGGAGGGAAAGGGAAATAAGCCTGAACTGAATTGGAAAAAATGTATGAAATGCACAAAGCATCAATAAAAACTAATTTAATTAGAAAAAAAAAAAAAGAAAAATTATATGGCCATCTGAAGTTAAAAGACGTGATAACCAGTTTTATTAGAGCTTAACCCGTTTTCCACATGTTAAATTAAAACAGTTCTCATAAACCTTATGAAGTAAGAGAGAAGTGAGGAAGACCTGGTTTGAACGTACTAGAAGAAAGCAACCTCAGACACCTCAGGCAGCTCATGGTTGTGACTATAATTTTCTTGTGCCTGTTGGCCTGTGACCTACTCAGATTTAGGAATTAGCTAACACTTTGTTAGAATAATTTTGTACATTTAATAAAGTAGTCTTATGAATGTAAGGATTTGGGGACATGCTGTTTCTTTTTCTGAAGATCTAAAATTGTACTTATTTGTTTTTGCTCAGTCACTGCACCTCTCTGGAAACTAGCCATTGTGGAGCTAGCCAAACTGCAGAGCACCAAGCCTAAGCACAGGTCAGTTCTCGGCTGCTTCCTGTGCAGAGCTGAAGTTCATTAGTTCATCTGTAAAAGCCCAGATGGTACTTTTGTTTCTGCTGGTCTGTGTTGACAACTCTTACCTGGTCCCAGAAACCTAAAAGGCGACAGGAAGTGAGTATTAACAAATGGAGTGCCTGTGTCAATAAAACTTTATTTGTGCCAGGTGTGGTGGTGCATGCCTTTAATCCTAGCACTCAGGAGGCAGAGGTAGGCTGATCTTTGTGAGTTCAAGGCCAGCCTGGTATACAGAGTGAGTTCCAGGACAGCTGAGGCTACAGGGAGACCCTGTCTCAAAAAGACCAAAAAAGAAAACAAAAACCAAAAAACTTTATTTGCAAAAAGACCCTGGGCTATCTGTTGTTCAGGCCCTGGTCTGGCCCATCTTCTATCTTGTCAGAGGTGTCAACACTGTGAGGCATTACATATCTTCCTCACAGCCAATTGCCACCTCTCTTTTGGTAAGATGGGCCTCTCTTAGAATGCTGGTTTGTAGCACAGACTTCCTCATTGTCAGCCAAAGACATAAGATCCTGAGTACTGACGAGACAGCAGGCACGGGCTGTGAGGCAGGGTTAAGTAGTACCTGGCTCACAGCTTGGGGTGGGCAGAGCCCTGAGCAGTTCTCCCCCTTCTCTCTTCTTCATACTGCTGTACATGTTTCATGTCCCCCTATTCATTTTTTTGAGGGGAAAAGATAAAAAAGATCATTGCTTTCCTGGGGCAGCCTGTCCCCGGAGGAACCACCTGGGGAGGAAAGGGGTGGGGTGTGAGCCAGGCACCAGCTGTGTGGCACCAGCTTTGTGGCACCATCTGGCAGAGTACCCAGGCTCGGGGCCTCGGGCTCACTCAACTCCCCTCACAGTTGGCTTAGATGGCTCCTTGGCTGTCACTGTGATCTGGACCTTCAAATGCCTTCTCTGTTTGGTACTCCCAGGCCCTCAAGACCTGGCCTATTTAGGGTCCTATGTGTCCTTCAGTGAGAGATTGACCAGGTGGTGATCAGGGCAGAGATAATTGACCCTTGTGTCACTTGTCCTAAAAGGTATGACCAGTCACTGGTGGGTCCATCAGAATAGACCAGTGGTGGGTCTTTTCTTTCAGTGTCCCTTAGGCTCTATCCCAGGGTCACATCCCTTGGGTCTGTCCAGGATCAGCAGAGGGAATGGTGGACAGGGTGGCTGTTGGCAGCAGGGTCTTTGAGCAGGACTCTCTTCGCTGCGACAGAGTCAGAGTCATTCTGACAGTGCATGTGTATCAAGGCCATGAGTCAACATGGGTCAGTTTGGACCTGGGTGTCCTCTCACACAGACAGTGCCTGCTCAAGGCAAAGCAGGAGACAGAAGGCTATAGTTCAGCTGCAGTGAACAGAAGTCACGTGTGCTGTGAAATCTGCCAGCGGAGGAGCCAGCACTGGGAACCTCATTCTGCTTGGGCAGCAGGAACTCCCACCTTCTGGTACCTATCCCAGTGACTGAGAGGCTGGAGCGTCGGGCTGAGGAGAAGGAAGGGCTGAATGAGGCAGCTGAGGGGCTGAGTGAAGATGAGCCCCATTTCCAGTTCTCAGCCGCAAGAGGCCTGTGCTTTTTAACTCATCGATACTTAAATACCTATTTGTATACAGTTTAGAGAATATAGACAAACAGGAGGAAGAAAACGTGACTATTCCACTTTTTGAGTTTGCTTTCTGTTGCTGTGATAATCACTGGCCTAAAAACCACTTGGGGAGGAAAAGGTTTATTTCATCTTACATTTCCAAGGCACAGTGCATCTCCGAGGGAATTCAGGGCAGGAGCCGAAGGCAGGAACCTGAAGGCAGGAACTGAAGTAGAGTCTGTGGAGGAATGCTGCTTACTGGCTTGCTCCTTGGCTTGCTCAGGTACCAGGCCCATCTGTCCAGGGATGGCACTGCTCAAAGTGGGCTGGACCCTCCTACTAATCAATTGCTAATCAATCAGCAATTAAAAAGATGCCTTGTGGGGCTGGAAAGATGGCTCAGCACTTAAGAGCACTGGCTTCTCTTGTGGAGGACCTGGGTTCAGTTCCTAGCACCCACATGGCGGTTAACAACCTTCTGTAACTACCTCCGGTTCCAGGGGCTCTGACCCCCACCCCTTGTGGCCTCTATGGGCATTGTACAACATGGGTGTACTTACATACATGCTGGCAGAACATTTATATGCATTAAAAAAAAAATGCTGCCTGGCATGGTGGGGCATGCCTTTGATCCTAGCACTCAGGAGGCAGAGACAGGCAGATCTCTGTGAGTTCAAGGCCAGCCTAGTCTACAGAGTGAGTTCCAGGCCAGCTGGGGCTATAGGGAGACCCTGACTCAAAAAAAAAAAAATGCCTTACAGAGAAGGCTAGGCTACTCCTATGGAGGCATTTCTCAACTGAGGATCCCCTTCCCAGGTGTCACTAGTTTGTGTCAAGTTGACAAAAAACTAACCAGCATGGTTGACCCATTGTCAACTTGACACACATACCATTTTAAGCCATAACCTCTTCTCCTATGGTCTCATGTTAATATCATAATATAAAATACAGTACAGATTTAAAAATCCCACAGTCTTTAAAGTTTTAAACACTTGGGGCTGGAGAGATGACTCAGTGGTTAAGAGCACTGGCTGCTGTTGCAGAGGACCCACGTTTGGTTCCCAGCACCCCACATGGTGGCTAACAACCGTCTGTAACTTCAAATCCAGGGGATATAACTCCCTCTTCTGACCTCATGGGAGCACTTGCATACATGTAGGCAATACACTCATAAACATAAAAATAATACATTAGGGGCTGGAGAGATAGCCTAGCTGTTAAGAGCGCCGACCGCTCTTACGGAGGACCCGGGTTCGATCCCCAGCACCCACATGGCGGCTGAGAACCATCTGTAACTCCAATTCCAGGAGAACTCCAGTTCCAGGGGAATCCGACACCCTCTTCTGACCTCCGTGGCATTGCACGACATGGGTGCACAAACCTACATGCAGACAGTATATTCATACACATATAAAAATAAATAAAATTAAAAAATAATACATTAAAAATATTTATATGCTGGGCGTGGTGGCACACACCTTTAATCCCAGCACTTGGGAGGCAGAGGCAGGTGGATCTCTGTGAGTTCAAGGCCAGCCTGGTCTACAGAGCGAGTTCCAGGCCAGCTGGAGCTACACGGAGACCTTGTCTCAAAAACACCCAAAAACCCCCATATATATTTATATATGTATATGTAAATATAAAAATTCAAACATTTAAAAGTCATTTTAAAAATTCAAAGTCTTTTAACTGTGGGCTCCTGTAAATAAAAATAAAAATCAAGTTAAATACTTTCTTATTTCAAAGGAGAAGAACCAGGCACATTTAAGCAAAGCCAAAGTCCAGCAGTGCAGCTCAGCGTCAGACGTCTGATACTCAGTCATGATCTTCTGGCCCCCACAGGCTCAGGCAGCTCTCCCTTTCCAGCTCTGCCATTCACAGCACACATAGCTTGTCCCACAGGCTCAGGCAGGATCCATTCCATACCTGCTTCTTCCCAGGTAGTTGTTCCATGGTCCTGGCATTCCAATGTACTGGGGTTAGCCATTTGGCGTCTCTGCAGGACTCCGACCCTGCCAAATGGTGCCAAGCCTTAGCTGCTCTCCATGAACCCTTCATGACTTCAAAACCAGTACTACATGGGAAAGACTTTTATGGATTACCAAAGTCAGCTGCTGCTGGAGATGCAGCCTTGGCCTCCTCAGGACCACAGCTTCTGCTGACCCTGAAGAAACACTCCCCAGAAGATTTTATCTCAATGATATTAGTTTCTTCTTAATCCCAGCTGATCT
The DNA here is from genome assembly GCA_009823505.1 of Rhizomys pruinosus. Taxonomy (NCBI): domain Eukaryota; kingdom Metazoa; phylum Chordata; class Mammalia; order Rodentia; family Spalacidae; genus Rhizomys; species Rhizomys pruinosus. The sequence continues at coordinate 461,690 of VZQC01013973.1, read as the reverse complement.
TTCAGTCCCAGTACAGCACTGATTGCATCAGCAAAGCAAAGGGCTCACTCAGTGCTATTGGTGGCTTGTGAGTCACAACTGATTCTTTAGTCTCAGCAGACCAGAAACCACAGATCCTCAGTTCAAAATATACAAATGGTGCTGTTAGGGTTTTTGATGGACTCTCAAATTTCCTTCTGAAACTTTGCAAGCCAGGCCTCCATCATCTTCATTTCTCTCACCTTTATCTTCCGGGCTTCCACAGAGCATCCCAATGAGCTCTAAGCACTCATTGGCTTTTCTAGCCCAAAGCTCCAAATACTTTCACAATCCTCCCCAAAGTAACATAGTCAGGTCTGTCACAGCAATAATTCACTGTCTGGTACCAACTTCTGTTCTAGTTAGCTTTCTGTTGCTGTGATAAAAACACTGTTTGAAAAGCAACCTGGGGAAGAAAAAGTTTATTTTATCTTGTAACCCCCAGGCCACACACAGTCATCACTGAAAGAAGTCAGGGCAGGAGCTCAAGCCAGGAACCCAGAGGCAGGAACTGAAGCAGAGAACATGGAGGAGCGCTGCTCGTTAGCTTGCTTCCACTGCCTTGCTCAGCTACCTTTCTTTTTCTTTTCTTTTTTTTTTTTTATTCTTTTATTTTTCTTATTTAATTTTTTTTTTTTTTTTTTTTTTTTTGTATGTGTGTATGTGCCACTGTGTTGTGTAATGCTGGTGGAGTCAGAAGAGGGTGTTCAGATTTCCCCTGGAACTGGAGTTAAGACGGTTCTTGGAGACTTGCCACTGCTGGGTGCTGGGAATCGAACCCAGGTCCTCATCGCAAGACGCGGTTGGTGCTCTTACACACTGAAGGCCATCTGCGGTCCAGGCCCTGCTACCTGTCTTATACAGTACAAGCCGCCTCATGCCCCACGCATCATGCCTCAGATGGCACCTACCACAGTAGGTGGGCCCTCCTACGTTCAACCAGCAGCTAAGAACAAGCCCCTGGCCACCAGACATGGCAACAGGACCAGTCCCATGGGAGCTCCCTTCCCAACTGAGGTTCCCTCTTCACCAACGTAACATAGTTGTGCCAAGATTGACGGAAAGACTTACCTGCAACCCACCTTCCAGAAGGTGGGTAACCAGGAAGTCCCTGCGGTTCTCGATATAACTGGAATGTTCTGAAGAACTGAGTCCTTGCCTGTGGAGTNGACCTCCATGGGTTTTCCAAATGAAATACACATGTTTAAAGTATCAAAGCTAGCATCTACATATGAGGTAAAACTTGTAACATTTGTCTTTCTGTAGCTGGGTATTTCATACTGAATGATGGTTTCTAGCTCCATCCATTTATTTACAAATTTTTCTGTTTTTTTAATTTTTTTTTTTAATTTGTATGAATGTACCGTCTGCAAGTAGGTTTGTGCACCCGTGCCGTGTAATGCTGTGGAGGTCAGAAGAGGGTGTCAGATTCCCCTGGAACTGGAGTTAAAGACGGTTCTTAGCTGCCCTGTGGGTGCTGGGAATCGAACCCAGGTCCTCTGCAAGAGCGGTTGGTGCTCTTAACCACTGAGCCATCTCTCCAGCCCTGCTACCTGTCTTATACAGTACAGCCCCTCATGCCCCCCATCATGCCTCAGGATGGCACTACCCAAAGTAGGCTGGGCCCTCCTACGTTAACCAGCAGTTAAGAAAATGCCTCACAGACATGGCCACAGGCCAGTCCCATGGAGTCCTTCCTCAACTGAGGTTCCCTCTTCCCAAGTAACACTAGTTTGTGCCAAGTTGACGGAAAGCTTACCTGCACACCCACCTTCCCAGAAGGTGGTACCAGGAAGTCCTGGGTTCTCTGATACTAACTGGAAGTGTTGCTTAGACTGAGTCCTTGCCCTGGGTCCCAACAGTCAGAAAGGATCAGGCTTTTTTATTTTATGTGTATGAATATGTGCACCCATGTCATACAATGCCTGCAGAGGCCAGAAGAGGGTATTGAACTTCAGGTAGTTGATAGCCACCATGTGGGTGCTGTGAACTGAATCTGGGTCCTCTGCAAGAGCAGCCAGTCCTCTTAACCCCTGAACCATCTGGTTTCCTCTTTAAATTTCAAATTTGATGTCTCTGGATTGTCACGGCCCTTTGGAAGCAAACTTCTAGGTTTCTTGACCCATTGAAATGTAAACTCTCTGTCCCAGCAGATAAACCGTTAGCCCTTCCTGGGAGAAATCCTCTGATTGCTGGGGTCTCCAGCATTCTCCAGCTGGTGGAAAGTGCGGAATCAGAGGCACACTCACAGGAGAGGAGGAGCACAGAGAATGTGGTTTTGCTGCTCTGAGCTGTGAACCTGCAGGTTGAGAGATGGGGGTAAAACTGGATCAGAAAAACAATAGGGTCTGCGGCCATACCACCCCAAACAACGCAGGGTCAGTGGGTGCTGTAGGCTATTAAACAAACAAACAAACAACAACAAAACAATAGGAAGCAATGGAGGGCTCAGAAGCCAGGAGATGCCCCCCCTTGAGTGGGTATCTGCGTGGCTCCCATTGTGTGGTGAAAGGACTTAGGTGGGTGTGAGTGCGCAGGGTGTGTCTTCAATGGACACACACCCACTTTGTGCTCAGTATCTACCCAGAAGGGGAATGCTTAGGTCAGACCGAGGGTGTGTGCGTAGCTTTAGTAGATAATGTCAAATTGTTGTGTAGGAAAAAAAAAGAATTTCATTGTAGCCAGCAGGGTACCGCAGTGCGTGCCGCTGAAGATCTTCCTGGACTTGGTGTTTCCATTCCTCTGAGTTTAGTCACTGCTTGCCTTTTTTTTTTTTTTAAAGGCAGGGTGTAATGTAGTCCAGGCTGGTCTCCATTGCTGGGATTACAGGCAAGGGTACCATGTCTGGTTCTGTCGGCTCTTGTACTTTGTTTCTCTTCTCCTTCCTTTCTTTTTCTTTCTTTCCTTTCCCTTTCCTTCATTCCTACCCCCCTTTTCTTTCTTAGATTGGCCTTAAGGGCTTCACGTATCTGAAGATGATCTTGAACTTCGGCTTCTCCTGCCTCTACCTTCTTCATGCATGCTGTGTAAGCATTCTACCAATGAGCTACATTGCAAACCCAGGGTTTTTTTTGTTGTCATTGTTGGGTTTTTTTGTTGTTGTTTTTTGTTTGTTTTGTTTTGTCTTTTTGAGACAGGGTCTCCCTGTAGTGCCAGCTGTCCTGGAACTCACTAAGTAAAGCAGGCTGGCCTTGAAGTCACAGAGATCCACCTGTTTCTGCCTCCTAAGTGCTAGGATGTACCACCATGCCTGGTGCAAACCCTGTATTATTTTTAAATAGGCTAATTTGATAGCACATATCACATTAAATTTTGGTTTTTGTTTTCATTAAAAAATTTTTATTTTATTTTTTTGGTATTTTCAAGACAGGGTCTCCCTGTAGCCCCAGCTGTCCTGGAACTCACTCTGTAGACCAGGCTGGCCTTGAACTCACAAAGATCCACTTGCCTCTGCCTCCCAAATGCTAGGATTAAAGGTGTGAGCCACCAGGCCCGGCTCATTTAAAAAAAATTTTTTTTAATTTTATTTTTTTTTATGTGTATGAAAGCATGTAGATCTGTGCACCCATGTAGTACAATGCTGCGGAGGTCAGAAGAGGGTGTCGGATTCCCCTGGAACTGGAGTTAAAGACAGTTCTCAGCTGCCATGTGGGTGCTGGGCTGATCGAACCCGGGTCCTCTGCAAGAGCAGTCGGCGCTCTTAACCACTAGGCCATCTCTCCAGCCCCTGATTTAAAAAATTTTAAAGCATATCTTTTAATGGATTTTTATGGTCTATAGACACATTTTCTAGAAACATCCCATTTCCAAGATTTTGCCTAATACTTGGCTGTCCTAACTTCTTTTCTGTTGTTGTGATAAAATACTCTGACAAAAGCAACTGAAGAGAGAGAAGGGTTGATTTGACTCACAATTCTAGGTTACAGTCTATCACTGTGGGAAAGTCAAGATGTTAGGAACTTACAGCTGCCAGTCCCATCCACAGTCAAGAACAGAGAGGATGCACACCTGCTTGCCCTCAGCTACTTCCCCACTCTTAAATAGTCCAGGACCCCCTGCCTAGGGAATGACCACCCAGAATGGGCAGGTCTTCCCACCTTAATTAATATAATTGAGACAATCCCCCACAGGCATACCCACAGGCCAGCCTAATCTAAATAATCCCACATTGAGACTGGGTTCCTAAGTGATTCCAGATCCTGTCAAGTTGACAGTTAGAACTAACCATCACTCTTGGTAATAAAAATCCTGGCCAAGCTGCCTACGTGATGATTGCATTTTCTGCTTATTATGTCTGCATGGTTCCTCTTTGCACACACATGCATTTTTCTTCCTGATCATGTCTTCTAGTTTAGCTTGGGAAATAGGGCTCCAGACCTTGCTCACTGCAGAATTTTGTTTTGCCTACTCTATTAAAACAATAATGCAGCTGGGCCTGGTGCTGCACACCTTCCCTCGGGAGGCAGAGGCAGGTGGATCTCTGTAAGTTTGAGGCCAGCCTGGTCTATATAAGAAGTTCAGGCCAGCTGAGACCCTGTCTCAGAAAAAAAAAATAACCCTTCCCCTCAAAAAATAACCCTTCCCCTCAAAAAAAAAAAAAAACTCCTAAAAATAAAAAAAAAAACTAATGCACAAATATTCACTGGATTATACAAATCCCCATGGATTATTCTTTTTAAAATTGTTTTTATTTTATGTGTATGAATGTGTTGCTTGCATGTAATGTGAGTGTACCCATGTCATGCAATGCTGCAGAGTCAGAAGAGGATGCCAGGTCCCTTGCAGCTGGAGTTACGGACAGCTTTTAGCCACTATGTGGGTACCGGGAATCAAACCCGGGTCCTCTGCAAGAGCAGCCAGTGCTCTTTGCTGCTGAGCACCTCTCCAGCTCCCCCTATGAATTATTCTTAAGCCTCCTGTTTTCGGCAGTAAGTCATAGTACAAAGAACACAGCTCTGGGGGCTAGAGAGAGGCTCAGCAGTTAAGAGGCCTTGCTGTTCTTGCAGAAGACTGGAGTTCAGTTCCCAGCACCCATGTGGGGTGGCTCACAACTGCTTTCATTCTCTTCTGGCTTCTCGGGGCATCTGCAGGTAGGCCTAGCCCACCTCCGCATGCACATAACTGAAAAAACAAAATAAATGTTAAAAAAATATTTAAATGGCTGGAGATATGGCTTAGCAGTTCAGAGCACCGACTGCTCTTGCAGAGGACCTGGGTTCAAGTCCCAGCACCCACATGGCAGCTAAGAACCATCTTTAACTCCAGTTCCAGGGGAATCTAATGCCCTCTTCTGACCTCCGCAGCATTGCACGACACGGGTGCATAAACCTGCATGCAGACAGTACATTCATACACATAAAATTTTTTTAAAAAAAATTAAAAAATATATATTTTAAAAATATGGGGCTGGAGAGATGGCCTAGTGGTTAAGAGTACCAACTGCTCTTGCAGAGGACCCAGGTTCGATCCCCAGCACCCACATGGCGGCTGAAAACCGTCTTTAACTCCAGTTCCAGGGGAATCCAATGCCCTCTTCTGACCTCTGCGGCACTGCAGGACACAGGTGCACCAACCTACATGCAGACAGTACATTCATACACATATGAAAATAAATAAACAAATAAATAAAAAATTTTAAAAATATTTAAAAAATAAGAACATACATGGCTTTGTAACCAGACCGAGCAGTTCACACCCTGCCCCAAGACTAGCCAGTCATTGCCTGATAGCTGTGAGTTCACCTGGGGACTATGATGTGTCTTCTATATTCAGGAATTGAAAAGGAAATTTTCACTAAGCAGTACCAGATGCTTCAGATATCAGAGAACCCTGTATGTAGAAAAGCTGAGACAACTCAGAGCCAAATTCTGATACAAAGCTGAAACCCACGATAGAGTGGAAGGCGATACATCCTAACAGAAAGTGCTTGCCCCACCGTGTGGAAAGCAGCTTGCCTGAAGAGGAAGTCACCCCAAAGCCCCCTTCCCTGTCGCTGGCTTCCTAAAGCCCCCTCCAGTCTCCAGCTGGCTGTGCTCCTATTTCCCGCCTGCTTTCTACATTCCCTGACTGCAGCCACCTGAGGTGCCATGCTCCGCGGTGTAATCCGGCTTCCTGGAGCGCTGGCTTTTATTTCTTTTTCTTGGCATTGGCTTCTAAGGTTTGATCTTGTGTATGAAGACAAGGCAGAAATAAAGGAACACAGAGATCTAGGCCACTGGAAAAATACTTCTGACCCAGTAGGGTTCATGTGTGAGTGGACCTTGTTTAAAGAAGAAGGTCTTGGGTATTGAGGAGATTTGTTTCCTCATCTCCAGCAGATGTTGACTTCAAGGCTCAGTGATAGGCAAGGCCTGTGAGCCATTTTTGCCAAATGTTTTCTTTTTAAGTCCTGCAGTCTTTCAGTTTGTGGATCTCTCTCTCTCTCTCTCTCTCTCTCTCTCTCTCTCTCTCTCTCTCTTTCTCTCTCTCCCCGGCCTTGTTCATGCTAAGCAGTGTTGGGACAGCTGAGGCGCAGGATGAAGGTAGGGGTCTGAGGGTAGCAGCAGCTGTCCAGGGCTCCAGAGTGCCCAGCTGAGTGGTTGCTGAGACTGAAGGCAGGGCCACCATGGCCGCATGCCTCTCAAGGCTCCCCTCCCTCTAGGATTGTGCTGTGTGTGAGGTGCTTGCTCTGTTCAAGGACCGGAGTCTGGGTCTGAGGATTTGACTTTGACAGTAGGGCCACCAGGGAGCTTTTTAACAGAGCACATTCTGTCGTGTTGGGCAAACATAACCAGGCTTAGCCTGTGCAGGGATGGGACGGCTTGCTCCTCCTCTGCCCTTTGTGCTTTGTCAACAGAATGTCCCTGGCATGCTGGGCTCTAGCCTGTGCCAGCTTAGTTTGGCCCTTGCCTCTGGCTGGGCTCTGTGAGAGCCGGGGTCCTTCCATGGAAGGCAGGTGTGCCTGCCTGACCTGCCAGGTTTTTGGTTTCAAGGTGCAAACTCATTCTTCTAGCGTCTTCCTGCCACATCCCATTCATCGACTTCTCCCCCTAACTGGGATGAGGACAAGGTTCCAGGGTGCCCTTGATGTCCCTTGTACAGCAAGCAGCAGCCACCACCCTAATGCCAGGAGTCACTTGGTGACTTCTGCCTTGACGGTGGGGTGGCTTGGCTTGGAGAACAAGTCTCCTTAAGCCAGCTGAGGTGATTTTGCCGTGAGCTCACTGTGTCGCTCCCATTCAGGCGGGGCAGAGCACCTTGCAGGGTAGTGTAGAGCTGGGAAACATGAGCTCCCGGTGGCTTTGAGAACCTGGAGCAGGATTCAGGTGTCTCTGCCCCCCTGCCAACTTTCCTTCTTGCCCTTGGCAGGACCAAATTCCTTTTAAAAACCAGAAAGACAACTCACAGGGAACCTACCCAAGCCTTTGGTTCCCACTGCCTTGCATAGCAGGCTCAATGGTAAGGTGGTCCTGGTGGGGTACAGATGTTCCACCTGGGGGTGGCGGGGGCTCAGGGGGTCTTCATGTGGTAAAGCCAGACACAGCAACCCTAACCTGGAGTTATGTGTGTTCTTTGTTTGGTTGCCAGGGGAATAAGGATAAAGATGAGTACTCGACAGCCGGGTTAGTCCTGGGATGATGCTCTGCCCCTTGTCATACATTGGGAGTTCAGCGTTCTATAATCTGCTTCCCAGTGCCTGTGGCTCACCACAGTCCCTGCTGTTCACCACAGTTTCTGCTCTGGTGCTTTCCAGCTATGCTGCTTTGTTCAAGTTTTTTTACATCTCTGTGCCCAACAATAGTATCACAGGAGGTGCTGAACCTAAGAGCACCTGGCACATCCTGAGACTCAAATATTATTGTTTTGTTTTGCTTTCGTGACAGGGTCTCATGTAGTTCAGGCTAGCCTTGAAAACTCTATGTAGCCAAGGCCAGCCTTGAGCTGCTGACCCTCCTGTCCTATCTCCAGTTCCTCACTGCTGGGATTGCAGATGTGTGTACCACACATGGATTCTCAAATATTATTATTAACCTTTTCTTTGTGTGTATGTGTGTGGTGTGTGTATATGTTTGTGTGCAGGTGCATGTTCACATGTGTAAGCATGCATGAGGAGGCCAGACTGGGTTGACTTCAGGTGTCTTTATCACTCTCCATCTTGTTTTTAAGATACTCTCACTGAACCTGGAGCTTTCCAGTTCTTTACAGACAGAGCATTCTCTATACATGCATGGCTTTGTTATTCTCTCTTTGGTCAAGGACTGGCCTCTTCTGTGCACTTTGATATCAGGCTGTTTAAGCGCACCCTGCCTGATGAGAGCATTTGCATCACAGCAGCGACTCTGTTACTTTGAGCTGCCACTCCTTGCTCTTGCATCTCCATAATCCGGTGCTCCAGCATGGCGGCCCAAATGCAGCCACAGCCTTTGAGAAGCTGTAGGAGACAGCACCATGGAAGCAACCAGCAGGGGGCGCAAGCTAGCTTTTGCTTTCAATAGGAATAGGTTTCCCTCCCAGTCCGACTGCTCATGGCTCAAACAGAAGCTTGAGTGCAGAAAGCAGCCTAGAATGGATGCAGTTGTTCCACCGTCAGTGAGTCTCTGGACCTCTTGAAGTCATTGTTTTATAAGGAGCCCAGCTTACCTCTAGGGCTGCTGAAGTCACAGCCTACTGACACCCACGGTGATCCCAGCCAGTTGGAGTCAGGGCATGGTGGCCTAATGCTACTCCGTGGACATTGAGGCATCTTTGGGGCACCCCAACCTTCCCTCGCCTTCCATGTTCATTCCCTGTGTTGGAAGTCTGAGGTTCCTGAAGAGTAGAGCTGAGATGGCCCAGAGGGAAGCTTAACCACCAGAGGTGGGTAGGAGCTGTCCGGGTCTCAGATCCATCTATGCTTTACCTGATCTCTGGTCACACCCCATCCTACCCTGTCTGCCTATTTACTAGCTGTGACAGACTCCCTGTGTGCTCTCATTACCCCTGAGCAGCTACCTGGGCAGAGGTCTGGGACCCCTGGTGTGGGGGGTGGGGTGGGGGGGCGCAGAGTCCTGGGTGTTCTGAGGAGAGTTGGGCTCTGTGCCAGAGACTAAGCTCTGGGTTGATGTCTATGATTCACTGGGATCAGCCTCAGAACTCTTGCTTCTCCTTTAGACTTGGCTGGACCTGTCCTTTGAGTGGACAGTTGACCTGATCCTTTCCATCCACCCATAGGATCCATCTCTGAGGCCCTAGGTGTCCTAGTGAAGAGACAAGGCCATATAGTCATCGTGGGTATGGGGAGGCCGCCATCTTGTGACATGTGGCACATGAGGAAGGAATCTCAGTCAGGATCCTGGAGAGAGCCACAGAGTGTTAGCTGGGATGAGAGCTGCTAGAGGAGGAAGAACCAACTGCCTCTTCTCACCCCAGAACCAAGGTTTCATGCTGATTTAGTCTTTAGACCATCGCAGGCCTGAAAGATCCAGCCAGCTGCCTCTGGGGAGGCCTGAGTGGGCTCACAGTAAACACGTGCTGGGGGCAGAGAGACCCTCACTTTTAGTCTCTGTTCCCTCCCAGTGACTTGGTTCTCCCCACCACCTATCGCATGGAATGGGAGGAGTAAGCTGCTGACTACTGGCTGCAACTCTGCCGAGTGTTGGTTGCTTCACTGTCAGGCTCCAGGGCATGCAGGTTTTGCAGGGAGGAGCGGCCAGATGTTCCTCTTCCACATGCAGATACACATCATCACACAAACACACACATACAAACATACATGTATAACAAAACAGATAGATGCACGTGCATATATTTACAGACATACTTGGATACTTACCAACCCACAAGCAGAAAGACATATACATTCTAATCTACTCCACAAGGCACCCTCAACATGTATGCACAGACATGTACAAACACAAATGTGTACATGAACACACTATACGCATGTGTGTAAACACATTATCACACATATGAAAACATATACATTTGGAACAAACGTGCACACATGCCTTCTGTAGAGGGGTTGAGAAATGAAAAGAGATGTGAACTTTTCACCTGTGTTTAATCACTCCATGCTTTTAGCAGAGGTATTCCCTACGATTCTCGATGTGTCTGATTGAAGGGCCTGTTTTACTTCATAGCAATACCTCACTGCTATGAAAAGCATTCACTTTCAAAGGCTCAAATTTTCCAAAACCCAGTCATCAGCTCTGGGTTTGAAGGCCTAAAGGCTATGTTGTCCTGAAAGCTTTCTTGGGCCTCACTGGCTTCTCAGGCTGGTTTCCAGGTCCCAGCCACTCACACAGTGTCATGTCCTTAGGACATTTCTGACTATGACCAACCTAGCACACTGAGACCACGGTCGTTGACGAGCACCAGCATCTCCAGCAGGGGGACTGAGCTCTCCCTGTAACCACTGCCTTCACTTTCAGGGATGCTCCCCAGGGCCTGGAGGCTAAGAGCACCTAGGGACCTGCTCCAGCTCGCCCATGCCCTAGGTGCCTCAGCTCTTTCTGCCTCTTGTACCTGGGCACAGGCAGGACTTGCCTCAGGACTCTTTTGAGGAGTAAACGAGCATTTGGTAAGAACCTGGAACTAGTGACAATCTGAAATTGTCACCCACTAATGAAATAAGTGTGTAGGTTGTGACCAGCATTTAAAAACATTAACGATCTGGGGCTGGAGGGATGGCCTAGCGGTTAAGAGCACCGACCGCTCTTGCAGAGGACCCAGGTTCGATCCCCAGCACCCACATGGCGGCTGAGAACCGTCTGTGACTCCAGTTCTGGGAGAACTCTAGTTCCAGGGGAATTGAGACCCTCTTCTGACCTCTGCGGCATCGCACGACACAGGTGCGCAGACCTGCATGCAGACAATACATTCATACACATAAAAA
>VZQC01013973.1:436999-450789 GCA_009823505.1 Rhizomys pruinosus | reverse complement strand
AAAAAAAAAAAAAAAAAAAAAAACATTAACGATCTGGAGAGATAGCCTAGCAGTTAAGAGCACCGACTGCTCTTGCAGAGGACCCAGGTTCTATCCCCAGCACCCACATGGTGGCTGAGAACCGTCTGTAACTCCAATTCCAGGAGAACTCCAGTTCCAGGGGAATCCAAGACCCTTTTCTGACCTCTGCGGCATTGCATGACACGGGTGCACAGACCAGCATGCAGACAGTACATTCATACACATACAAAAATAAATTTTAAAAAATTATTAAAAAAAACATTAAGTAGGGGGTGGAAGGGATAGCTTGCACAGCAAGCACAAAGACCTGAGAACCTGAATTCAATCTTCCGAACCCACATAAGTGAAAAACACTGCAAGTGGGGATGGAGAGGTGGCTCAGTGGTTAGGAGCACAGGCTGCTCTTGCAGAAGACCTGCCTGGGTTTGGTTTGCAGCACCCACATGGTAGCTGACAACCATCTGAAACTACAGTTCCAGGAGATCAGCACCCTCTTCTGATCTCTGTGGGCATTATGCTCATGTGATGCACTTACATACAGGCAGGCAAAATACCCATACGCATAAAAAAATTAAATTACACCCCCCCCCAAAGCTAGAGGTGGTAAAATGTAACCCCAGCACTGGGGAGAGAGAGACAGGAGCATTCCTGGGGTTCACTGGTAAGCCTAGCCTACTTGGTAATTTCCGGGCTAGCCAGAGGATAAAAACAATATCCAAGATTGCCTTCTGGCCTCCATACACAGCCTTATACATGTTCACATGCATTTCCCGCCACCCCCATGCACACACAAGCACTAAATAGAATAGATTTTGGATATGAGGTTCTAAAGCCAGTTATGACAATAGGTGATAACTCTGGAAATACACTAAAAGTTATTGTAACCTGGGGAAGCTTTCCTGGTAGGTACAGGCCCCGCCTTCTCTCCTGGAGATACTCTGCTTAGCTATCCTTAGGCAGGACCAAGTCAAGGCCAGCAGAGCGACCTCAGCCAGTGTCCTACTGGGACCAGGACCTGTCCTCAATCAAGGTAAGCAGATGCTGTTGCCTGGGACTGGCGGCCTTTTGAAGATGCCCTGGCTGTAAGCGGCACTGAGGGATGTGTCACAGGCGGCAGGACTCGTTTTGCTACTTTTGATCATCCTTTGGCTCATTTACTGCAGAACAAGTACATCTGGGAAACACTGAGTCAAAGTTAGAGTTTTCATAGCCTGCAGCCTCTATCCTGGACCTAGTTTCTGGCCTATACTTGTATCACCTGTCCATTCCTATGTGGCAAGGTATCTCACAACTCTGACTAAAAATAATCATTGACTTCTTCTCAGTCAGTCCCTGTGGGTCAGGTGTTTGTGTGTAGTGTGGCTTGAGGGTTCTGGGTGGTTCTGGTTTAGGTGTCCTGAGCTGTAGGGGGAGTGCGGGTGGGTGGCCGCCTCATCTGCAGCCCGGCTGGTGCTGGAGGAGCTCTTCTTGCATAACTGCCCCCACTGGGCTGCAGGTGGCACTTGGAAGGAGCTTGGTTCTCTGGGGACCCCTCTCTGCAGGATGGCTGGTGGCCCTCAAGGAATAGAAAGGCCTCTCCCAGTGAACAGGTCAGAAACTGCAATTCCCGTCAAAATGAGACTTGGCCACACACCATCAGTTTGACTAGCACTGCATCAATGTGGGAGTCTACATTGCAATGAGGATAGTCTCTCCAGCTGGAGGCTGCGCAGCCTTCAGTAGACCTGGGCTAAGTCACCGTTCTAGTCTAGGCTCCCCAACTCAGCTCCTTCCCTGAGGGATGGGCTGCCAGTATCCTCCCCAGCTCCAGAGCATCCTCTATATTATGTTTGTGTATGCTTATGTGGGCTGTGTGTATATGTGTGGTGTATATATATATACATATATATGTATGCATATGTGCATATGCATGGTGCATGGTCCCATGCATGTGGTATGCATGCTTGTATATGCTGTATGGTGGCACATGTGCATGTGCTGTGTATCTATGCAGGGTGTGTGTGAAACCAGGATTGTGATGAGAGGCTGAAGGGTACACCGGGTGGGCACGGTAAAGCCAGGCTTTGTGGCACACCCTGAGCTGGGGGAGTCCTTGGGCATCTCGACAGCATCCAGTCTGTACTGCAGGTGGCTGTTCCCATGCTAGAGCAGTCAGTGCCATGCCTGGTCCACCCTTGCTGTTGGTCACTGTGTCCCCAGTTGTCTCTTCTCTCCACTTCTCAATCCCTGCCTCACTTGCCACTGCTCTCCTCAATTTCTCCTCATAAAGCCATTTTCTTGGTTTTTTTCTTTTTTTTTTTTTCACAGAGAAGGAGCCGGTAACCAGATTTGGTGATTAGCAGTCATTTGCTCCCCTGGGCTGAAAAAGGTGCTTTGTCAACACAACCCAAAGCCCTTCTGGGAAGGCAGTTGTGCCCTGTGCAACCAGAATGGGTAAATCTGGTTTGGGATTTCCCCCAAGTGGGCAAAGGAACAACGAAGTGTCCACGTCAAGTTAGGCATGGGGTTTTCCCTCCAGGCCCATCACCTCATGCATCCTTACTTGAAGGGAGATGCAGAGTTGTTGCTAAGGACTGATCTCCTTTGCAGTGTCCTTGCCTTGTCCCCCAAAGTGTGTCCTTCCTGCTATGCCCCAGTGTTGGCTGTCAGAAGCTCCCCCTGCCCCAGCCACCTCTTGGGTTACTGTTTACTGGGCTCAGCTGATGGCCTGTAGCCTGTCCCAGAGGCTGTGTGCAGTAGCTCAGCACCTGCAAACATGGCCTGGGATACTCTGTACCAGCATGTGATGCACAGACACGTTTGGACAAACAGGTCCCTGTCTCTGAATGGGGCCCAGGAGAGTGGATGTGTGCAACAAGCTCACTGTGCAGTTTTGGATCTGTTGGGCATGAGGTGACGCAGGCCTGTGATTATCTATATTATGTCCGAGATTGTTTAATAACCTGCTGGTGTTTTATACCGTGGTATGAGTTCATTTCTGCTTGCCAGATGGTGGTGTTACTTTTCAAAGTCATGAGTTTATGAACAGTTTTTCTGTGTGTTGAGAACTGGGAGGCCTGGTCTCTGATAGCTCAGGATCCAGAATCTTACTTTCACACATGACACCGTGGGCATCCCATGTTTTCAGGCCTCTGGTCCCCTTGCCTAGTTCAAGGACACAGATGGTCTCAGGATGCTCCACTCTGCAGCAAGACCACTGTCAGGGCCCCCTTTCCCTTGAGACACAGCCAGCACAAATGGATGGCTGAGTCTGGGATGCAGGACAGCTGGAAGAGGGGGTGGGGCTGGAGCTCTGTGGCCAGGGGAGTGAAAGGGGCCAGAGGTTACCACAGGGGAGGTAGCCACTGGGGGGAGGTGAAGCAGCTGCTCTGTGGGTAAGGATCCAGTGCAGCCTTTAGATAGCAGCGAGCCTCCAGGGCCCTACTTAAAGGAAGGAAGGGGAGTTCCTGGCAGAGTGAGGCCAGTCTCCCCAGGTGTCTATGGTCACAGAGCCTTGGTGACCAAGGACAAAGGGTGGGGACCAGAACACTGGACACCACTCACTGAGCCTGATCGGTGGAATGCGAGGAAACCAGGACAGTCCAAGCTCTGCCCTGGACTTTCAAAGCCTAGGGAAGCTTGTGTCGAGGGTTGCAGGCGAGTCATTCTGTGGGCACTTGGAGTCTGCATACATCATGAGCAATTTTTAAAATTATCCTTTAGGGGCTGGAGAGATGGCCTAGCGGTTAAGAGCACCAACTGCTCTTACAGAGGACCCGGGTTCGATCCCCAGCACCCACATGGCGGCCGAGAACCGTCTGAAACTCCNTATGAATGTACTGTCTGCATGTAGGTCTGTGCACCCGTGTCATGCAATGCCTCAGAGGTCAGAAGAGGGTGTCGGATTCTCCTGGAACTGGAGCTAAAGACGGTTTTCAGCCGCCATGTGGGTGCTGGGGATCGAACCCAGGTCCTCTGCAAGAGCAGTCGGCGCTCTTAACCACTAGGCCATCTCTCCAGGCCTGTATGCTGATTTTTAAAACTAACAAATAATTTTAGAAACTGTACCTGTCATAGTGTTCATTGGCATTCGAGCTAAGATCAACCATAAAAAAATGCCCTTTGCTTGTCAATTCAGGAGCCTCTGTCATCTTCCTCCTCATAACCCTTTTGTCCAGTATCTCTGTAAAGTGCTAAAGATTCATTTCCTTCTTGGCCCTGAGAACAGGGGCCTATTAAGGACTTGCTTCTCAGCATTCCTGTATTTGGGTCTTTTCTCTCTCCTCTCTCTCCATCTCCCTCTCCATCATGAAAACTAAGCAAAACTAAGCTATTCTTTTTCATTAGGCCTTATTTTCAGCTAATCCTTGTAGTTAGAAAGTAATTTTAACTATCTTTACATTACACTGATACTCCAAGACATGCACAGGTTAAGAGATCTGAAGGCCACAGAGCCTTCAAAACTAGTGTCTCTCCAACCCCACCTGGGGCAAGAATGAGCTGATTTTTGATAAACCAAGAAAAAAAATTATAATACTTCATCTTTTATTTATTTATTTTTTTATCTTTTTGAGTCAGGGTCTCCGTGAAGCCCCAGCTGTCCTGGAACTCACTCTGTAGACCAGGCTGGCCTTGAACTCAGAGAGATCCACATGCCTCTGCCTCCTGAGTGCTGGGATTAAAGGCGTGCACCACCAGGCCTGGCTTTGAATCTTTTTAAATGGATTTTTAAATTTTATTTTACCAAGCATGACACACACCCAGTACTCCCAATACTTGGGAGGCAGACACAGACTGAGGCTCCAGATGGACAAGTGCCCATTCAAAGCAAGAGGCAAAGCCAGAGTCAGGTCCTGCTTGCTGGATGTCAGTGCTCATGAGCAGGAGGGCGGGGAGGAGGGCAGAGCAGCCAGTACGATGTTGATCAGCTCCTGACTCACCACGGTGGTTTCCAATCACCTGAGACGGTTGGTTGCTGTGTCTGGTGTGGGCTGAATTATGTCCCCAGAATTCACATGCTGAAGTCCCAGTTCCTAGAACTCAAGATGTGATTGCTCGTGGAAAGGGCCTTGGGCATGGGGGTCAATCCCCGTGTCCCCTGAATGTCAGCTGAGGGCTGTAAGCAGCCATAAGACTTCTCTGCTGTAGACCTCAAGCATGGACAGACCATCATGGTGACCCCAGTGGGCAGAGATTGGAGTGAAAACTCCCTCAAACTCTACTATCCTAGAGGGCTTTCTAGAGAACTCCACTGTCCTAGAGGGCTTTCTAGAGAACTCCGCTGTCCTAGAGGGCTTTCTAGAGAACTCCGCTGTCCTAGAGGGCTTTCTAGAGAACTCCACTGTCCTAGAGGGCTTTCTAGAGAACTCCACTGTCCTAGAGGGCTTTCTAGAGAACTCCACTGTCCTAGAGGGCTTTCTAGAGAACTCCACTGTCCTAGAGGGCTTTCTAGAGAACTCCACTGTCCTAGAGGGCTTTCTAGAGAACTCCACTGTCCTAGAGGGCTTTCTAGAGAACTCCACTGTCCTAGAGGGCTTTCTAGAGAACTCCACTGTCCTAGAGGGCTTTCTAGAGAACTCCACTGTCCTAGAGGGCTTTCTAGAGAACTCCACTGTCCTAGAGGGCTTTCTAGAGAACTCCACTGTCCTAGAGGGCTTTCTAGAGAACTCCACTGTCCTAGAGGGCTTTCTAGAGAACTCCACTGTCCTAGAGGGCTTTCTAGAGAACTCCACTGTCCTAGAGGGCTTTCTAGAGAACTCCACTGTCCTAGAGGGCTTTCTAGAGAACTCCACTGTCCTAGAGGGCTTTCTAGAGAACTCCACTGTCCTAGAGGGCTTTCTAGAGAACTCCACTGTCCTAGAGGGCTTTCTAGAGAACTCCACTGTCCTAGAGGGCTTTCTAGAGAACTCCACTGTCCTAGAGGGCTTTCTAGAGAACTCCACTGTCCTAGAGGGCTTTCTAGAGAACTCCACTGTCCTAGAGGGCTTTCTAGAGAACTCCACTGTCCTAGAGGGCTTTCTAGAGAACTCCACTGTCCTAGAGGGCTTTCTAGAGAACTCCACTGTCCTAGAGGGCTTTCTAGAGAACTCCACTGTCCTAGAGGGCTTTCTAGAGAACTCCACTGTCCTAGAGGGCTTTCTAGAGAACTCCACTGTCCTAGAGGGCTTTCTAGAGAACTCCACTGTCCTAGAGGGCTTTCTAGAGAACTCCACTGTCCTAGAGGGCTTTCTAGAGAACTCCACTGTCCTAGAGGGCTTTCTAGAGAACTCCACTGTCCTAGAGGGCTTTCTAGAGAACTCCACTGTCCTAGAGGGCTTTCTAGAGAACTCCACTGTCCTAGAGGGCTTTCTAGAGAACTCCACTGTCCTAGAGGGCTTTCTAGAGAACTCCACTGTCCTAGAGGGCTTTCTAGAGAACTCCACTGTCCTAGAGGGCTTTCTAGAGAACTCCACTGTCCTAGAGGGCTTTCTAGAGAACTCCACTGTCCTAGAGGGCTTTCTAGAGAACTCCACTGTCCTAGAGGGCTTTCTAGAGAACTCCACTGTCCTAGAGGGCTTTCTAGAGAACTCCACTGTCCTAGAGGGCTTTCTAGAGAACTCCACTGTCCTAGAGGGCTTTCTAGAGAACTCCACTGTCCTAGAGGGCTTTCTAGAGAACTCCACTGTCCTAGAGGGCTTTCTAGAGAACTCCACTGTCCTAGAGGGCTTTCTAGAGAACTCCACTGTCCTAGAGGGCTTTCTAGAGAACTCCACTGTCCTAGAGGGCTTTCTAGAGAACTCCACTGTCCTAGAGGGCTTTCTAGAGAACTCCACTGTCCTAGAGGGCTTTCTAGAGAACTCCACTGTCCTAGAGGGCTTTCTAGAGAACTCCACTGTCCTAGAGGGCTTTCTAGAGAACTCCACTGTCCTAGAGGGCTTTCTAGAGAACTCCACTGTCCTAGAGGGCTTTCTAGAGAACTCCACTGTCCTAGAGGGCTTTCTAGAGAACTCCACTGTCCTAGAGGGCTTTCTAGAGAACTCCACTGTCCTAGAGGGCTTTCTAGAGAACTCCACTGTCCTAGAGGGCTTTCTAGAGAACTCCACTGTCCTAGAGGGCTTTCTAGAGAACTCCACTGTCCTAGAGGGCTTTCTAGAGAACTCCACTGTCCTAGAGGGCTTTCTAGAGAACTCCACTGTCCTAGAGGGCTTTCTAGAGAACTCCACTGTCCTAGAGGGCTTTCTAGAGAACTCCACTGTCCTAGAGGGCTTTCTAGAGAACTCCACTGTCCTAGAGGGCTTTCTAGAGAACTCCACTGTCCTAGAGGGCTTTCTAGAGAACTCCACTGTCCTAGAGGGCTTTCTAGAGAACTCCACTGTCCTAGAGGGCTTTCTAGAGAACTCCACTGTCCTAGAGGGCTTTCTAGAGAACTCCACTGTCCTAGAGGGCTTTCTAGAGAACTCCACTGTCCTAGAGGGCTTTCTAGAGAACTCCACTGTCCTAGAGGGCTTTCTAGAGAACTCCACTGTCCTAGAGGGCTTTCTAGAGAACTCCACTGTCCTAGAGGGCTTTCTAGAGAACTCCACTGTCCTAGAGGGCTTTCTAGAGAACTCCACTGTCCTAGAGGGCTTTCTAGAGAACTCCACTGTCCTAGAGGGCTTTCTAGAGAACTCCACTGTCCTAGAGGGCTTTCTAGAGAACTCCACTGTCCTAGAGGGCTTTCTAGAGAACTCCACTGTCCTAGAGGGCTTTCTAGAGAACTCCACTGTCCTAGAGGGCTTTCTAGAGAACTCCACTGTCCTAGAGGGCTTTCTAGAGAACTCCACTGTCCTAGAGGGCTTTCTAGAGAACTCCACTGTCCTAGAGGGCTTTCTAGAGAACTCCACTGTCCTAGAGGGCTTTCTAGAGAACTCCACTGTCCTAGAGGGCTTTCTAGAGAACTCCACTGTCCTAGAGGGCTTTCTAGAGAACTCCACTGTCCTAGAGGGCTTTCTAGAGAACTCCACTGTCCTAGAGGGCTTTCTAGAGAACTCCACTGTCCTAGAGGGCTTTCTAGAGAACTCCACTGTCCTAGAGGGCTTTCTAGAGAACTCCACTGTCCTAGAGGGCTTTCTAGAGAACTCCACTGTCCTAGAGGGCTTTCTAGAGAACTCCACTGTCCTAGAGGGCTTTCTAGAGAACTCCACTGTCCTAGAGGGCTTTCTAGAGAACTCCACTGTCCTAGAGGGCTTTCTAGAGAACTCCACTGTCCTAGAGGGCTTTCTAGAGAACTCCACTGTCCTAGAGGGCTTTCTAGAGAACTCCACTGTCCTAGAGGGCTTTCTAGAGAACTCCACTGTCCTAGAGGGCTTTCTAGAGAACTCCACTGTCCTAGAGGGCTTTCTAGAGAACTCCACTGTCCTAGAGGGCTTTCTAGAGAACTCCACTGTCCTAGAGGGCTTTCTAGAGAACTCCACTGTCCTAGAGGGCTTTCTAGAGAACTCCACTGTCCTAGAGGGCTTTCTAGAGAACTCCACTGTCCTAGAGGGCTTTCTAGAGAACTCCACTGTCCTAGAGGGCTTTCTAGAGAACTCCACTGTCCTAGAGGGCTTTCTAGAGAACTCCACTGTCCTAGAGGGCTTTCTAGAGAACTCCACTGTCCTAGAGGGCTTTCTAGAGAACTCCACTGTCCTAGAGGGCTTTCTAGAGAACTCCACTGTCCTAGAGGGCTTTCTAGAGAACTCCACTGTCCTAGAGGGCTTTCTAGAGAACTCCACTGTCCTAGAGGGCTTTCTAGAGAACTCCACTGTCCTAGAGGGCTTTCTAGAGAACTCCACTGTCCTAGAGGGCTTTCTAGAGAACTCCACTGTCCTAGAGGGCTTTCTAGAGAACTCCACTGTCCTAGAGGGCTTTCTAGAGAACTCCACTGTCCTAGAGGGCTTTCTAGAGAACTCCACTGTCCTAGAGGGCTTTCTAGAGAACTCCACTGTCCTAGAGGGCTTTCTAGAGAACTCCACTGTCCTAGAGGGCTTTCTAGAGAACTCCACTGTCCTAGAGGGCTTTCTAGAGAACTCCACTGTCCTAGAGGGCTTTCTAGAGAACTCCACTGTCCTAGAGGGCTTTCTAGAGAACTCCACTGTCCTAGAGGGCTTTCTAGAGAACTCCACTGTCCTAGAGGGCTTTCTAGAGAACTCCACTGTCCTAGAGGGCTTTCTAGAGAACTCCACTGTCCTAGAGGGCTTTCTAGAGAACTCCACTGTCCTAGAGGGCTTTCTAGAGAACTCCACTGTCCTAGAGGGCTTTCTAGAGAACTCCACTGTCCTAGAGGGCTTTCTAGAGAACTCCACTGTCCTAGAGGGCTTTCTAGAGAACTCCACTGTCCTAGAGGGCTTTCTAGAGAACTCCACTGTCCTAGAGGGCTTTCTAGAGAACTCCACTGTCCTAGAGGGCTTTCTAGAGAACTCCACTGTCCTAGAGGGCTTTCTAGAGAACTCCACTGTCCTAGAGGGCTTTCTAGAGAACTCCACTGTCCTAGAGGGCTTTCTAGAGAACTCCACTGTCCTAGAGGGCTTTCTAGAGAACTCCACTGTCCTAGAGGGCTTTCTAGAGAACTCCACTGTCCTAGAGGGCTTTCTAGAGAACTCCACTGTCCTAGAGGGCTTTCTAGAGAACTCCACTGTCCTAGAGGGCTTTCTAGAGAACTCCACTGTCCTAGAGGGCTTTCTAGAGAACTCCACTGTCCTAGAGGGCTTTCTAGAGAACTCCACTGTCCTAGAGGGCTTTCTAGAGAACTCCACTGTCCTAGAGGGCTTTCTAGAGAACTCCACTGTCCTAGAGGGCTTTCTAGAGAACTCCACTGTCCTAGAGGGCTTTCTAGAGAACTCCACTGTCCTAGAGGGCTTTCTAGAGAACTCCACTGTCCTAGAGGGCTTTCTAGAGAACTCCACTGTCCTAGAGGGCTTTCTAGAGAACTCCACTGTCCTAGAGGGCTTTCTAGAGAACTCCACTGTCCTAGAGGGCTTTCTAGAGAACTCCACTGTCCTAGAGGGCTTTCTAGAGAACTCCACTGTCCTAGAGGGCTTTCTAGAGAACTCCACTGTCCTAGAGGGCTTTCTAGAGAACTCCACTGTCCTAGAGGGCTTTCTAGAGAACTCCACTGTCCTAGAGGGCTTTCTAGAGAACTCCACTGTCCTAGAGGGCTTTCTAGAGAACTCCACTGTCCTAGAGGGCTTTCTAGAGAACTCCACTGTCCTAGAGGGCTTTCTAGAGAACTCCACTGTCCTAGAGGGCTTTCTAGAGAACTCCACTGTCCTAGAGGGCTTTCTAGAGAACTCCACTGTCCTAGAGGGCTTTCTAGAGAACTCCACTGTCCTAGAGGGCTTTCTAGAGAACTCCACTGTCCTAGAGGGCTTTCTAGAGAACTCCACTGTCCTAGAGGGCTTTCTAGAGAACTCCACTGTCCTAGAGGGCTTTCTAGAGAACTCCACTGTCCTAGAGGGCTTTCTAGAGAACTCCACTGTCCTAGAGGGCTTTCTAGAGAACTCCACTGTCCTAGAGGGCTTTCTAGAGAACTCCACTGTCCTAGAGGGCTTTCTAGAGAACTCCACTGTCCTAGAGGGCTTTCTAGAGAACTCCACTGTCCTAGAGGGCTTTCTAGAGAACTCCACTGTCCTAGAGGGCTTTCTAGAGAACTCCACTGTCCTAGAGGGCTTTCTAGAGAACTCCACTGTCCTAGAGGGCTTTCTAGAGAACTCCACTGTCCTAGAGGGCTTTCTAGAGAATTCCACTGTCCTAGAGGGCTTTCTAGAGAACTCCGCTGTCCTAGAGGGCTTTCTAGAGAATTCTACTATCCTAGAGGGCTTTCTAGAGAATTCCACTATCCTAGAGGGCTTTCTAGAGAACTCCACTGTCCTAGAGGGCTTTCTAGAGAATTCTACTATCCTAGAGGGCTTTCTAGAGAATTCCACTGTCCTAGAGGGCTTTCTAGAGAACTCCGCTGTCCTAGAGGGCTTTCTAGAGAACACAGGTGGCTGTGCTTCCCACAGTGGTCTCACTTTGTAAGGATTCTTTTTGGGGGTAAAAAGTCATCCGTTGCTTTAGAAACAAATGACTGTCTGATTACATGGGGGAAGGGTGGGGTCGGGAATTGCTTGACTGTGTTTCAGGAAGTTGCAGAATCTCCAGAACTAGAGAACAGAAATGGATGCCACCCACCCAGGAGTGAAGAAGCTGGGGCTGTGCCTTAGAGCCACCAACAGCAGCCAGTCCCCATCTCAAGACCTCAGGGTCACTAGCTGGGGAGAGGCTGCATTCAGCAGCTCATCACGAATGCAACTCAGTATGGAGTCTGAGCACACACAGCCCCACCTCACCCCTGCTCCAGATGAGCCCACTGTCAGCCCTCACCCACATTGTTTCTTGATATCTCCACACCATGATGGCATGCGAGCTGCCAGGAATGAATCTGTGGCACTTGGTCACAGCCTGCAGAGGTCCCTCTCCCAGGAGGAAATGACTCTGGCCTGAACTGTCATCAGGACTTCTGAGGACTGACTTAATGCACAACACAGAAGGGCTTAAAGGTGTGTAAGGCTGAAGAAAATTAGCAGCCCTTTGCGTGCCAAACATCCTTTCTGAGTACTGTAACCAGAAAGCGGCGGCTCCACCCACATGTGCTGGCACGGAAGGATGAGACTCTAGTGACAGTGAAACGAAGTGAGGCTGTAAGTGAGCCAGATAATATCCGTGATGGGGAGGAAGCCCTCAGCTGCTGCAGGTGAGTTTGGTGGGGAGGACAGGCAGGCGGGAGGCTGTGAGCCATCAGCCTTCGGCAGACTGGGAGCATGGATTTCCTCCAGAGAGTCCCACTCCCTGCAAGAAGGTACAAAGTATGTGAGCCATCTGGTATTAAACATGGAGGCTTCTGCTCCCAGAGAGGCTGGGGGCTCCCACCATACCTTATACTGTTACAAAGCCTGAGGCCCCACAGAGAGCCCAAAAGTGTGTTGCTGAAGCTACTATCTGGGGTGGTGGCCTCACCTTGGGGTGTCTGGGTGCCCCTCTGTGGGAAGGAGGAACGGGAGATGTTAGTGGGAAGATGAGGTCCCCGGCTGGGTACCTGACTGCTCCAGTTTCTCTCTCTCTCTTGCCCCGCCAGCCTCACCTGGTTCACAGGCCTCACTCCAGAGCTGTGAAGCAGCACTCTAGCCCTAGGCCTGAGAAGCTGGCTGCTCTGACCTCTCCACACGGCCCCTGCTTCCCCCTGCTTGCAGATCCAGTGACAGGCAGCTAGAGTGGCCTTGCCTGGCTGGAGCCCTCTCCTGCCCTGTTCATCCAGCATCCTAGCTAAGCAGCTGCCCTAATTGCTTTGCTTCTGTGTTATTCCTCATTCTCTACTTTTCCAAAGCTCTTCTGGTTCTTTCAAGTCTAGGACCTGGGCCTGGCTGCTTCTGTGCCGGTACCCTGCATGTACCAGAGGTCCTCACATGGTAATAGGGCCCCATAAGTCATTCTCCTAGGGGAAGTGCAGGACCAAGCCCGGACTAGCTTTTCCCCAGCTTCTGGGAAGTTCCCAGTCCCCATATCAATTGGCAGGGGTCTAGGGAACATGGTGGGAGGGCCCAGAGACACCAGGAGAATTGGGGTGACTGCTTACATATGTGGAAAGGGTGCGGGGGAGGGAACAGAGTGTTCCCTTTGGCTCTTCAAGGGAAACGTTATCATTATGGCCAATATCCTTATATGTAGGGACAGCTATAGGGTCCTTCTTCAGTCCCCTAACCAAGGTGGGAGGGCCTGGCCTCCTGTGGAGGTGAAGGAAAGGCATCAAATCCCAGGGGTCAGGGATTTGGAGGGAGCTGATCTGCTGGACTCATGGGGCACCCAGCATCCCAGCGGGGCTGACAGTCCCATAGGCACATCATTCTTTCTGGATTCTGCTTCTGCTCTGGAATACCAAGGAGAAGGAGAAGACTAGGATAGGGGTTGCTGGACCCACAGCCCTCCTAAATTACTCCAGCTTCTGCGGTCGCCTCTAGTAGCATGAGGCTTTTCGAGAAGCTAGGGTGATTGGATGGGGTGGATCTGGGCTGACCAGGACTCCCAGCTGAGAGCTGGCCGTAGGAAAAGCAGCCTTCCCTTCTCTGTTGGTTCCTTGCTTATCGCTCCCTCAGCTTTGGACAGTCGTAGGAGCAGGAACCATACATGATACGTGCTGCAGAAGTCCATCCTGCCCTTCAGCTCCTTTCTCCCAAAACATTCCAGAGTTAGGCTGTGTCTCCCAGGAAGGAGAAATTGTTTTGGCCTGTGGCATAAATAAACCCAGGAACCAGTTCCAAGAATCACAAGGACAAGCCAGCTTGCAGAGCTCTGAGACAGAGGCAGAAGTAGCTGAACAGCCCCTGCTTACTTCGGAAATAGCAGGAACTTTTATTTAAAATTACCAAGGGGTGGAGAGATGGCTCATTCAGTCTTGTGATTGCCTTGGAAGCATGAGAACTTGAGTTTGACTCCCAGAACCTGCACAAAAAAATAAAGAAAAGGAAGCTGGGCACAG
The DNA here is from genome assembly GCA_009823505.1 of Rhizomys pruinosus. Lineage (NCBI taxonomy): Eukaryota > Metazoa > Chordata > Mammalia > Rodentia > Spalacidae > Rhizomys > Rhizomys pruinosus. The sequence goes on along the minus strand of VZQC01013973.1, from coordinate 437,279 downwards.
TGTGGCACACGCCTTCAATCCCTGCACAGGGGAAAGCTGATCTCTGTGAGTTCAAGGCTAGCCTGGTCTACATAGTGAGTTTCAGCTAGCTGGGGCTCCAAGGAGACCCTATGTCAAAGAAAGGAAGGAAGAAAGCCGTGCGTGGTGGCGCACGCCTTTAATCCTAGCACTTGGGAGGCAGAGGCAGGTGGATCTTTGTGAGTTCAAGGCCAGCCTGGTTTACAGAGTGAGTTCCAGGACAGCTGGGGCTACAGGGAGACCCTGTCTCCAAAAGACAAAA
>VZQC01013973.1:251703-436878 GCA_009823505.1 Rhizomys pruinosus | reverse complement strand
CTCCAAAAAAAAAAAAAAAAAAAAAAAAGGAAGGAAGAAAGAAAAAGAAAGAAAAAGGGGGGAGGGAGAGAAGAAGGGAGAAAGAAAAGAAGGAAGGAAGGAAGGAAGGAAGGAAGGAAGGAAGGAAGGAAGGAAGGAAGGGAAAAAAAGTTGGGTATGTTTCTTGTAATCCCAGTGCTGGGGAGGGTGAGACAGGTGGGTTTGGGGGCTTTCCGGCCAGCCAGGCTAGTTGCTTGGCAGTGGGAGATCCTGCCTCAAAAAACAAAAATTAAAATGGCGGATAGCACTGAAGAATGACAGCCAAGGCTATCATGCTCGCATGCATGCACACACCTTTATATACATGTGTACCTGCATGCACATGAGCACAAAGACACATACCAATAAATGAAATAAAATAACATTTCCAAGTTCTAATGAATGGAAAAAAGGAAAATGTTAAAGTGTGCCCCATTCACTTCAGGTTTTAAGAACAAAACGGTGGTCCTTGCCACAGATCGTGTCATCGTGTCGCCTTCCTCATGTTTGCCTTGGTGTCTGTGCTGCTGACCATGCGCCTGGAAATGGACCAGATGACACTGATTCCTGTTCTAAGCTTTCTTTAACTCATCTTCTACTGCACATGTTCCTGCAAGTTGCTTTTATAAATGGTGGAAAAAATACAACAGAAAATTCACCCTTCTGATTTCCAAAGGCCAGGTGTTGTCAGCCACAGGACAGGGCCTCTGTAACAGGCCCTGCCTGCGTGAGGGTGGCTGTGCACCACTGAGGAGCATCTCCTTGCCCTCCCCAGCCCTGCGCGGCTGCTTTGGGCCTGTAGGCTCCCTCTGGATGGCTCTTGTGAGTGAAGTCATACAGGGATTGTCTTCTTTAAAATTACATTTACTTAATTAGTGTGTTGTTTGTGTGCATATAGAGTCAGAGAACAATTTGCAGAAGTTGGTTTTCTCCTTCAGCCATGTGGGTCTTGGGGCACGAATTCAGGTCTCCTGGCTTTGTGGCAAGTGCCTTAACCTGATGAGCCATCTCTCCGGCTCAGGAATTGTCTTTTCTGGGGGCTTGCTTCCTGTTTTGTCTTCCAGGCCCATCCATTTGCTGCATGTGAGAGGATGCCCTCAATCTAAGGCTGGTCACGCTACATTGGACGGATACTCCTCTTCTCTCTTCCCAGCCACTGCTGGCCGCTGTGACGGTTGTGATGGTCACTGCTGGGCAGTGGTGCTTAGATAGCTCTGTTGTTGCCTTTTTTTTTTTTTTTTTTTTTTGATACAGGGTTTCACAGAGTAGACCAGGTTGGCCTCAAACTCAGAGAGACTTGCCTGCCTCTGCCTCCCAAGTGCTGGGATTAAAGGTGTGCAGTACCATGCCAGGATCTTGGCTATCTCTTGGTGACCTTGATTTTGGTTCTTTGGGTGCATATTCTGAAGCAGGGTTGCTAGATCATGTTTTATTTTAAAAATGTTTTGGAGGAATCAATGTACCTTTTTTCAAAATTGCTTACTTCCAGTAGCAATGTATAAGAGTTCTAGTTTCTTGATGTCCTTACTGCTACTTTGTGTGTGTGTGTGTGTGTGTGTGTGTATGTGTGGTGTGTGTATGGTGTATTAACATGTGTGTGGTATATAGTTGTGCGGCATATGCATATATGTGTGTTGTATGTGTATATTGTATGTATGTGATGTGTGTATAATGCATGTAGTGGCATGTGTATATTGTATGTATGTGGTGTGTGTATGTTGTATGTATGTGGGTGTGTACATTGTCTATATGTGGTATGTGTATATATTGTATGTATGTGATATGTCTATATTGTCTGTATGTGGTGTGTATATATTGTATGCATGTGCTATGTGTGTATTGTATGTATATAGTGTGTATGTGTATATTGTATGTATGTGGTATGTGTATATTGCATGTATGTGTTATGTGTGTATTGCATGTATGTGCTATGTGTGTACTGCATGTATGTGGTGTGTATGCATATATTGTATGTATGTGGTGTGTGTATATTGCATGTATATGCTATGTGTGTTGCATGTATGTGGTGTGTATGTGTATATTGTATGTATGTGGTATATGTGTGTATGCCAGAGATTGATGTTGGGTGTCTTCCTCAGTTTTTCTCCATCTTAGTTTTAGAGACACAGTCTCTCACTGAATGGGGAGCTCACTGATTCAGCCAGGCTGACTGTCCAATGAGCCCCAGAGATCTGCCTTTACCTTCCCAGGGCTGGAATTCTAGCCCTGTGCAGCCACAACCAGCTTTTCATGTGGGTTCTAAAGATTTGAACTCAGGGCCTTATGCTTGTGCACCAGGGCCTTCTCCCCAACTTTTAAAAAACAAGGTCTTGCCAGATGTGGTGGCACATGCCTTTAATCCCAGCATTCAGGAGGCAGAGGCAGAGGCGGAGGCAGGCAGATCTCTGTGAGTTCAAGGCCAGCCTGCTCTATATAGCGAATTTCAGTCCAGCTGGGGCTACAGGGAAGACCCTGTCTCAAAAAGACCAAAAAAACCCCAAGGTCTTTTATAAGTCAGACTGGCCTTGAACAAGTCCTAATCTGCCTACCTCTTCCTCCGAGTGTGGCCCTCATAGGTCGCCACCCTGGCTTGCACTGTGCTTTGGTTGGATTAGCGTCCCCAATGATCAGTGCTGTGCCTTCTGATGTGTTTCTCCTTGGCCGTCCACATCTTTTCTTAGGGGGAATGTCTGTTCAAGTCCTTGTGCTGGTTAGTTTTTGTCAAAACCAACTAGAGTCACTTGGGAGGAAGGAACCTCAATTGAGGAATTTTCTCCATCAGAATGGCCTGTGGGCATGTCATTTTCTTCACTGGTAATTGGGTCATTTTCTTCATTGGTAATTGATGTAGGAGGGCCCAGCTCACCATGGGTGGTGCCATTCCTGGGCTGGTGGGCCAGGGCTGTATAAGAAAGATGGCTGAGCAAGCCAGGGAGACAAGCTAGCCATAAGGAGCATTCCTGATGGTCTCTGCTTCAGTTCCTGCTTGGAGTTCCTAACTTGAGCTCCTGCCTTGGCTTCCCTTGATGATGGACTATGACTTGAAAGCTGAAATAAACACTTTCCTCCCCAAGATGGTTTTGGTCACTCTTATCACAGCAATAAAAAGCAGACTAGACAGTCCTTTGGCCCCCTTTTATTCAGGTTTCTTATTCATTTAAGGATTTTTTTTTTTTTTTGTCTTTTCAAGACAGGGTCTCCCTGTAGTCCCAGCTGTCCTGGAATTCACTCTGTAGACCAGGCTGGCCTTGAACTCACAAAGATCCACCTGCCTCTGCCTCCCTAGTACTAGGATTAAAGGTGTGTGCCACCACGCCTGGCTTAACGTTTTTTTGTTTGTTTGTCTTTTTGAGACAGGGTCTCCTTGTAGCCCCAGCTGGCCTTGTAGACCAGGCTGGCCTTGAACTCACAGAGATCTGCCTGCCTCTGCCTCCTGAGTGGTGGGATTAAAGGCATACGCCACCACACACGGTTCATTCAAGTTTTTTTTAAGATTTATTTTTGTTATTTTAAATTATGAGTGTGTGTATGTGTATGTGTGTGTGTCTATATGTGTGTATCTGTGTGCACAAACATATAGGTGTCTGCAGAGGCCAGATATGTTGGAACCCCCTGGAGCTGGAGTTATAGGTGGTTGTGAGCCATAAAACATGGGTGCTGGGAACCTAACTCAGGTCCCTTTGTGAGAATAGTGCATAATCTTTTTTTTTTTTTTTTTGTCTTTTTGAGAGATGGTCTCCCGTTAGTCCCAGCTGGCCTGGCACTTGCTATGTAGACCAGGTTGGCCTTGAACTCACAGAGATCTACCTGACTCTGCCTCCTGAGTGCTGGGATTAAAGGTGTGCACCACCCCACTTGGTTCATAGTATGTGCTCTTAGTCAATGAACCATCTCTCTAGCCCTTCCTTTTTTATTTATTTTTTATGTGTGTGAATATACTGTCTGCATGTAGGTTTTGTTTTATGTGTATGAATGTACTGTCTGCATGTAGGTCTGTGCATCCGTGTCATGCAATGCCGCCTAGGTCAGAAGAGGGTGTCGGATTCCCTTGGAACTGAAGTTGAAGACAGTTCTCAGCCACCATGTGGGTGCCAGGGATTGAACCCGGGTCCTCTGCAAGAGCAGTCGGCGCTCCCAACGGCTAGGCCATCTCTCCAGTCCCATGCATGTAGGTTTGTGCACCCTTGTCGTGCAATGCTGCAGAGGTCATAAGAGGGTGTCCAATTCCCCTGGAACTGGAGTTCTCCTGGAATTGAGTTACAGACAGTTCTCAGCTGCCATGTGGGTGCTAGGGATCGAACCTGGGTCCTCTGTAAGAGCAGTCAGTGCTCTTAACCGCTAGGCCCTCTCTCCAGCCCCAAAGCCCTTCCTTTTTAGCAAGTTGTAGTGAAGGAAGATAGAAAAATAGAAAATTAGGCTTGGAGAGATGGCTCAGTGGTTAAGAGCACTAGGTGCTCTTTGAGAGAACCTGGGTTCAATTACCAGCATCCACGTGGCAGCCAACAGCCATCTGTAACTCCAGTTGCAGGGTGTCTGACACCCTCTTCTGACTTCTTCACACATTGTACGACATGGGTGCCCTCACCTACATGCAAGCAATACACTAATATAAAAGTAATAAATAAAATATTTTAAAAAGCAGAAAATTAGAGGGACTTGGGCAGAGTGATGGTGGTGCATGCCTTTAATCCTAGCACTCAGGAGGCACAGGCAGGTGGATCTCTGTGAGTTGGGGGTTAGCCTGGTCTACACAGAGAATTCCAGGCCAGCAAGGACTATAGGAAAACACTGTCTCAAAAAAAAAGAAAAGAATTTCTGCACAATTAAAAAAAAATTTGCTGTGGGGTTTGTCTACATAAAGTCAATGGTTAGGTTAGTGTCATTAACTTGACAGGATACAGAATTACCTAGGAGGATTACTTAGCCTATGGGCATGCTTTGAGAGATAATCTTGATTAGGTGAATTGGATCTTAACTGTGTATGTGTGTGTGTGTGTGTGTGCGTGTGTGTATTTGTGTGTTTGTAGGTGTGTGTATTTATGTGTATGTGTGTATCTCTGTGTATTTCTCTGTGTGTATCTCTCTGTGTGTATGTGTATGTATCTCTCTATGTGTATGTGTGTGTAACTCTGTGTATGTGTGTATGTATGTATGTGTGTATGTATCTCTGTGTATGTGTGTGTATGTATCTGTGTGTGTGTATTTCTGTGTATGTGTGTGTGTATCTCTGTGTATGTGTGTGTTTCTGTTTGTGTATCTCTGTGTGTATGTGTGTGTATCTCTGTGTGTGTACCTCTGTGTGTATCTGTTTGTGTGTATCTGTGTGTGTGTCTGTGTGTATCTCTGTGTGTATGTGTATCTCTGTGTATGTGTGTGTGTATCTCTGTGTGTGTGTATCTCTGTGTATGTGTGTGTGTATCTGTTTGTGTGTGTGTATCTCTGTGTGTGTGTATCTGTGTGTGTGTATCTCTGTGTGTGTGTGTATCTGTTTGTGTGTGTGTATCTCTGTGTATGTGTGTGTATCTGTTTGTGTGTGTGTATCTCTGTGTGTGTGTGTATCTGTTTGTGTGTGTGTATCTCTGTGTGTGTGTGTATCTGTTTGTGTGTGTGTATCTCTGTGTGTGTATGTGGGGGAGATGATGGAGGGCAGGGGATGCGGAACGTATAAAATTGGGAGGCAAAGTGCACACTAGCAGGCCTTCCCTGCTCTCTGCTTCTTAACTGTGGATTCCCACGTGACCAGCTGCTTCAAGCTCTTGCACCTTGACATCTCTTCCATAATGGGTTGTATCATGAGCTGTGATTCAAAATAAATCCTTTTCTCTCTTAAGCTGCTTTTGTTACAGTATTTTTATCACAGAAATGTTTAAGCAGCCATGAGCCATGCTTAAAGGCCCGAGCATGTTGTGTAATCTTTGAATGTGGCTGTACCCCTTATCATATGTGAACCTATACTTTTCTGCAGCTCTCATAAATAAGACTTTAGAGTAAAACAATTTCTTAAAGTTGTTTGATGTATTTATTTTTATTTTATGTGTATAAGTGTCTTGGCTGCATGTATGTAAGTGTACTACCTGTCTGCAATGCCCACAGAAGACAGAAGCCAGTGTCATCTGAACTGGAACTGGCATTAAGGGGCCTGGGGACTGAACCCGGGTCATCTGCAAGGACAGCCAGAGCTGAACCATCTCTCCAGCCTCAAGTTAAAGCATATCTTAACTCTCTGGGTGCAACCCTTCTGATGTAGGGTTTTACCTTATCACCTGTAATCCTATTCAGTGCACTCAGTATCCAGCCAATGATCTAATTTAAGTTCCTTAGTGCCACCCAAATCCTTTACTGCCTATTGTAAAGAGACTTAATCTTGGCTCCCTCTTGGGAAGCCTACGCCCATGCCTGGGTGTGCACGATCCTTTCTGAGAGCCTCTCTTTTTGTTGCACCTCCACCCCCATTTCAAGTTTCAATCTAAGTTAAACCTCAGCTTAATAAACTCCTGCTTCATACTGACTGGTCCTGAAATTCTTTTTCTGCTGTGTAGTCAGGAATCACCGCTTCACCTGATGGGCGGTCTCTGAGCGGAACTGGGGCTGCTGCAGGTGGCAGTGTGGAGTTGAGTCGCTGGCTCCCACCCCAGACAGTGGGAGTTAATATACTCTGGCTATTAGCCCTTCGTCAGTTATGTAGCTAGCAAACACCTTTCCTCTTTTCACAGAGTCTTGGCGCTGTTGACCGTTCGTGGTTTCTAAGTTTTTCTACTTTTGCTCTTGCTGTGTGGGCTTTTGGTGTGAGAGCCAAATTCAAAGAAGATTCTTAATAGGCAGGCTTTCATAACCTACCCCGCTGTCACTGAGCTCGCCCGGCAGGCAGAGCTGCCACCCAGCAGGGAAGGTCAGAGTGACTCACGGTGACTGACTGAGGGTCAGCTGGCAAGGGTTCCTCGCTCTGTTGCTCGGCTCAGGGTCATTCTGGGAATTTCTAGGGAGTGTCAGTAAAGTTGAGAGCTCCCTTGGTCCTCTGGTCAGAAAACGCTGCTGTTTGGCTTCCTTCCTGCTCTAGGATGACACAGAACCTCACAGAGTTTGGGAACAGGCACAAAAGGGCATAAAGATTGGAGACGGTGGGGGTGGGGTGGGACACAGCCTCCCCCAGCCGAGGTGGCTTCCATCCTACCCGGGACTGTTTTTAGAACAATATAACACAGACCATGTGGGCGCTCCTTCTGAAAGCTGCCACTCGGTAGCAATCTGTGTGTTCTCCTTTTGCATAGTTTGATGTCTTGTTAGAAAGATTTCAAATTTAGAATCAACACTCGAGAAGAAATAAAATCTTCCCATATGCTGCTGAGCTTGGGTGGCATCAAAATGACAAACTGAGCCCCTTCTAGGTGAGCCGGGACCCAGCACCTTCTGTGCTCCCCAGTGCTCCTCCTCCTGCGACGGCCTCATTTCTGCCTCCCGGTTCCTGCCTGCCGCTCACCCCACGATGCTCTCTCCAACATGTGCTTCATGCTTTCCTCCTAGATACACTCTTGCCCTCCGGAGGAAGGGTCAGTGACCTGGGACCGTCCCCCCTGTGCCCTGGCACCCTGCTTCCTCCTATCCCACTGTCCGAGGATGGACAGTGTCCTCTCTTCTCTGGGGAGCCAGGTCATGCCTTCCCTCTCACTCAACAGAGACAAGGGACATTGGCCCAGCATCAGTCCAAAGAACAGAGATCCCAGGTCAAGGCAGTCACAAACCTTAGGGCCGTCTTGATGGCAGAACTCTGTTTCCTAGCTCACTTGGGAAACCTTGTCAAGGTACAAACCAGCTGCTGAGCAGACACAGGCCTGTGGGCTTGGTCAGGAAAAATCTTAATCTTAGACCTTGACTTTTTTTTTTTTTTTTTTAGTTTAATGTCTCCCAAGGGCTTCAGCTGGCTTCTCATCATCTTTCTTGTTCATAGGAGCCCAGTAGTGAGAGTTTTCCCACACAGAGAATTTGTCAGCAGGATTTCAAGCCTTGAGGACATCACCATCTGATGTGGTAATCCATCTTGGAAAGTGACAAACTGGTCCCAGCTGGGTAAGAATTCTGAAGAGCTGGGCCCTATCTTCCTAGTCAGCCTTTGGAGTCTTGGGCCACACTTAGTGCTTATCCTTGTGCTGTAGCCTTGGGTCTTTTTATTTTATTTTATTTTTTCCTCTCTGTGTTTTCTTTTTGGGTACCTCGAGACAAGAAAAATACATCAAATTTAATACTTATGTGATCTGTGAATCTGACAGACTGCAGCAGGAGATGGGCAAGCTGTCCCTCAGAGAGCATATCCTATGGTCCTGCTTTGGCTTCCAGATCAAATTCTCAGCAGAACTCAGAATCCAAACTCAGTAGGTCATGTGGGGCTGAGATGCCAGTCTCCAACGGCTCTCGTGTGGCATGTGTCCCCTCGCTGGCCTCTGGCTGCAGATGGTTGGGCAAAACCTTACACAGTTGCTTCTGGGAAGGTGGTTCTCTAAGAATGACTTTTAATCAGTGGAGCTTGGGTTCTGCAAACAACCCCTGAGCCCAGCACTATGGGTGGCCTCATCCATCTGACCAAAGGGGTTGGGAGATAAAACCCATGTTCTGGAGGAAGCAGGAGTCTGCTGGCTAATGCCCGTGTTTTCGCAGTCAACGTAATGTATTATAATGTAACATATCCCCCCACACTGTGAGCTCCGTGCATTTGGTTCACTTCCTAGCTCTTCAGCCTCAGTGAGGTCTGGCTAGGCTAGCCCAAATCTTTACTTCCTTCTCCAGCTTTGTGGAGGTCACATATCTGCCCAGTATCTGACACTTGGGCCACTCATAATTTATTGCTTCCTCCAGGTGTGATGGGTAGTCTTTGCAGCCCGGGTCGGACATGAGAGACCCTGTACGTGGGCCACCCAGCCATCTGCATTGCTCCACCTAAGCTCTGAAAAGCTCAATGAACCAAGACAGTGGGACCCTTTCTGAAGAACCCAGGACAGAGTCCCGTCCATAGCTGCCTGCCCAGGTCAGCTCCTGGCACGAAGGGTGGGTGGGCCAGCTGGCGTCTCCCTCTTCCTTTACTGCCGGCAGGCGGGAGACACAGCCAGTGGTTTCGAGTCAGGACATCTTGCCTGGGTCAGAGCCAGCTCTTCCTTCCTGTTTTAATTGGCTTCAATCTGTTTATTATCTGTACAGTTCTCTGGAGAAAGAACAGAAAGCTGATTTCTTCTCCAAGTAGCCTGGAGTGCTGAGCCCTTTCTGTTCTCAGGTCTTCAGAACAGATTCCAAATGTTCAGCGACCACCCCTCCCCCGCCCCCTTGAGTGGGACCTGGAGACCTGGCTGGTGTGAGGACCAGGCATAGGGGTTCATAGGAAGGATGTGGGGTGCAAAATGTGTGTGATGGGATGTGGTGTATGTGGTAGACATGTGGGGTATAAGTTGTGTGTGGTGTGTAATAAGAGTGTGGGTTACAAAGTGTGTGTGGTGCCCAATGTGGTGGCGCGCGCCTTTAATCCCAGCACTCAGGAGGCAGAGGCAGGCAGATCTCTGAGTTCAACGCCAGCCTGGTCTACAGAGTGAGCTCTAGGTCAGCTGGGACTAAAAGGAGACCCTGTCTCGAAAAGACCAAAAAAGAACAAAAACAAAAAACAAAAAACAAAGTGTGTGAGGCATGGGGGTGTTGGGTACAGCAGGTATAGGGCACATGCTGGACACGCGGGACATTGGGTGGGTGCACAGGGCATGGCTAGGGGTGGGGTGTGAGGCACAGGGAGAGCTGCAAGGGTACAGAGCATGGGGGTGTTGGGTACAGCAGGTATAGGGCACATGCTGGACACGTGGCACATTGGGTGGGTGCACAGGGCATGGCTAGGGGTGGGCTGTGAGGCACAGGGAGAGCTGCAAGGGTACAGAGTGTGGGGAGGTGTCTGAAGGGGTCCTACTGACCAGTAGAAGACGAGTGCTGAGGAATACCAAGGATCAGGAGGAGCGCTGAGGCAGACGAGAGCATCTAGGAAAACAGAAACACTAAGTCCAGGGAGTAACTGCAAAAAGGAAGAAGGTTGAGGTGGCCGAGGTCAGCACCCAGAGGAGGGTCGTGGTTTTCCACTTGTGTCCTGAGCTCTGAGGAGAGCAGCACTGTCCCTCCTCTCAGAACCCAACCAGTCATTTTCCAATAGGGAAAGACAGAGTAGCCTAGAAGAAGCACCTAAAAGACAGAGTACCTGGGGCTGGAGAGATGGCCTAGTGGTTAAGAGCGCTGACCACTCTTGCAGAGGACCAGGGTTCAATCCCCAGCACCCACATGGCGGCCGAGAACCGTCTGAAACTCAAATTCCAGGAGAACTCCAGTTCCAGGGGAATCCGACACCCTCTTCTGACCTCCGCGGCATTGCACGACACGGGTGCACAAACTTGCATGCAGACAGTACATTCATACACATACAGAAAAAAAAGAGTGCCTGTGGGAGCACCTAGAGAGCAGAGCACCTGTGGGAGCACCTAGAGAGCAGAGCACCTGTGGGAGCACCTATAGGACAGAGCACCTGTGGGAGCACTTAGAGGACAGAGCACCTGTGGGAGCCCTTAGAGAGCAGAGCACCTGTGGGAGCATCTAGAGAACAGAGCACCTGTGGGAACACCTAGAGGACAGAGCACCTGTGGGAGCACCTAGAGAGCAGAGCACCTGTGGGAGCACCTAGAGGACAGAGCACCTGTGGGAACACCTAGAGGACAGAGCACCTGTGGGAGCACCTAGGAGCAGAGCACCTGTGGGAGCACCTAGAGGACAGAGCACCTGTGGGAGCACTTAGAGGACAGAGCACCTGTCGGAGCACCTAGAGGACAGAGCACCTGTGGGAGCACCTAGAGGACAGAGCACCTGTGGGAGCACCTAGAGAGCAGAGCACCTGAGGGAGCACCTAGAGAGCAGAGCACCTGTGGGAGCACATAGAGGACAGAGCACCTGTGGGAGCACCTAGAGAGCAGAGCACCTGAGGGAGCACCTAGAGAACAGAGCACCTGTGGGAGCACCTAGAGAACAGAGCACCTGTGGGAGCACCTAGAGAGCAGAGCACCTGAGGGAGCACCTAGAGAACAGAGCACCTTTGGGAGCACCTAGAGAGCAGAGCACCTGTGGGAGCACCTAGAGAGCAGAGCACCTGTGGGAGCACCTAGAGAGCACAGCACCTGAGGGAGCACCTAGAGGACAGAGCACCTGAGGGAGCACCTAGAGAACAGAGCACCTGAGGGAGCACCTAGAGAACAGAGCACCTGTGGGAGCACCTAGAGGACAGAGCACCTGAGGGAGCACCTAGAGAACAGAGCACCTGTGGGAGCACCTAGAGGACAGAGCACCTGTGGGAGCACCTAGAGAACAGAGCACCTGTGGGAGCACCTAGAGGACAGAGCACCTGTGGGAGCACCTAGAGAGCAGAGCACCTGTGGGAGCACCTAGAGAACAGAGCACCTGTGGGAGCACCTAGAGAACAGAGCACCTGTGGGAGCACCTAGAGAGCAGAGCACCTGTGGGAGCACCTAGAGAACAGAGCACCTGTGGGAGCACCTAGAGAACAGAGCACCTGTGGGAGCACCTAGAGAGCAGAGCACCTGTGTGGGAGCACCTAGCTGACAGAGCACCTGTGGGAGCACCTAGAGAGCAGAGCACCTGTGGGAGCACCTAGAGAGCAGAGCACCTGTGGGAGCACCTAGAGAACAGAGCACCTGTGGGAGCACCTAGAGAGCAGAGTACCTGCGGGAGCACTTAGAGAACAAAGCACCTGAGGGAGCACCTAGAGAACAGAGCACATGAGGGAGCACCTAGAGAACAGAGCACCTGAGGGAGCACCTAGAGAGCAGAGCACCTATGGGAACACCTAGAGAGCAGAGCACCTGTGGGAGCACTTAGAGGACAGAGCACCTGAGGGAGCACCTAGAGAACAGAGCACCTGAGGGAGCACCTAGAGAGCAGAGCACCTGTGGGAGCAACTAGAGAGCAGAGCACCTGTGGGAGCAACTAGAGAGCAGAGCACCTGTGGGAGCACCTAGAGAACAGAGCACCTGTGGGAGCACCTAGAAGACAGAGCACCTGTGGGAGCACCTAGAAGACAGAGCACCCGTGGGAGCTCTGGAACTTTGTCTTCCTTTCTGTTTTCATTTGTGTCTAACTAACCCTGAGGGACAATGGTAACCAAGTGACTTTAGAACACCCTTCTTAGGCAGACATCCAATCCAGAGTCCACCCACCTCCTTCAAGGGCTCTCTCTCTGGCCCTAGCATCCTGCCTTGGGGCCTGGGGACAGCCCTCTAAGTCACTTCCTCTACCTCCCTTGCAGCTTCCAACAAAACCTCAGGCTCTGTCCTCACTCCCCCTCCCCAACTCCTCTGCTTCCTGTGGCCCCCGTGCCAGGTCATCCTCGTGGGAGCTGCGGGTATGCACCTCATGCCCTCTGCTGAGTGGTAGCTACATCCTATGAACTCTGTGTGTCTGCTCCAAATCCCAGCCCTTACTGGCCTTACTACAGCCTGTATTTTCATCTCTGAGTCACATTTGAGAACAGCCATGCAGAGGCTGCAATCTCTTCTAAGGAGGATGCAGCAAGTCCAGGGGCCACCGTTCCAGCCAGGTGGGAGGCAGGTAAAGGACACTCTAGGGAAAGGGGGAGAGTCCAGGACATTGCAGGGACACTGGAATCTGGCTTGTGAGTACCATGGCTGGAGCCCTCAGGGTGGGCCATGTTCAAAAGCTTGAGTCTACCATGAGCACGGTGGAGTAGGCTACCTGCAAGGCAGGGGGCCACAGGGTGTGAGATGCAGCAGGCAGAGGACTCAGAGACTCAGTGACTTGGATGATGCAGGAAGGTTTGTTTGGCTGTTTCGGGGTTTTTTTTTTTGTTGTTGTTGTTGTTTGTTTTGTTTTGTTTTATGTAGCCTCAGTGTCTGAGGAAGAAAGGTGGTGGGCCAGGCAGAAGGGCCGGCTGGGATCCTTTCTCCTGAGCCTGGACTTAGTGAGAAGACAGTGTGGCCATTTAGGCAGAATCGCTCTGTTGGGTGCCAGTGGATCAGCCCCAGCCAGTTACCCTGTGTGGTTCAGCGTGGTCCCAGGGGAACCCACGGGGAACTCTGGTAAACTAGTGAGTAGAGATCCCACAGCTGTAGGACAGGAGCCTGTGGCTTGGAAGGAGAGAGGTGCCACATGTTCCTGGCTCTCTGGGTGGAAATGGAACCTAGTGGGTTCTCAGCCCAGCCCAGCTGGCTACACCTGCAGGCTGAGGACTTAGAGCATGTCAAGCCCAGCTGGCTATACCTGCAGGCTGAGGACTTACAGCATGTCAAGCCCAGCTGGCCACACCTGCAGGCTGAGGACTTAGAGCATGTCACTTCCCCGGGGGCTCAGTTCATATCATCTGTGAATCCAGATGTCGGTCATGGCAAACCCTGCTTGGATGGAGTTTCTTGGAGAGACTTTCCTACTCTTGCTCTGATCCCCCACTCAGAGTGGTCTGTAGGTGAGGAAGGAGTGAGGGTCTCTTCCAGAAAGGGGAGGAACTGCAGGTATAAACAAAACAGTCTCCTAGACATGCGGAGTGGGGCAGAGGGTAGAGGAAGAGGAGGGAGGCTCTGTGAGGAATACCTGTAGGCACCCCACTGGGATACCCATATTGAGGGCCACGTGTGGTGGGTTTGGAGGTGCCAAGTCTAGTGACATCTAGGGCCGGTGACAGAATTTCAATGCAGACAGTTTGAATCGGAACTCCTGGGCAAGCGTTGCCCGCTGTCTGTCGTGTGTCAGGATTTTGCCGGGGTTAGCCCTGCCACCACAGGCATGGCTACGCCTCACCTCAGTCCTGCAGACGGCCGTGACCAGACCTGGGCCTCTGATCTCTTTCCTCCCCAGGACTAAGGCTGTGTGCTTATTTACTACTAAGCCCTCAGCCCCTAGCTGATGTTCATATATGCTCAGTAGTTACTTGTGGAATAAACAAATTCATGTCAAGTACAATCTGCTGCTCGAGATTTGAAGGAGAAAGGTGAGGCATAGAAATGCATTTCTTGTTACAGTTCCAAGGAAACTGTTCTACAGCAGGTCAGCAAAACAGCTCAGAGGGCAAAGGCATTTGCCAACATGCCTGAGGAGAGAGCTGACTCACATGTTGTCCTATGACCTCCATGTGCCATGTATGTATGTAAACCTCACTAGCCTCCCCCCACCCCCATACGCAAATAAAAAAAGAAATGCATTTCTTTTCAAAAATTTAAAAAATTTTACAGGTGTTTTTTAGTGTGTGTGTGTTTGATTGTGTGTGATTGTGTGTGTACACTCCACAGCACATGTGTGGAGGTCAGAGGTCAACTTTACAGGAGTTGGTTCTTTCTTTCTACCATGTGGGTTCCAGGGATCAAACTCAGGTTGTCAGGGTTGGCGGCAAGCTCTCTTACCCACTGAACCATCTTATCTGGCCCTAGAAACACATTTCTTAAAGGTTAAACAGAAAATGATCATTGGTCTGTGTGAACTAGGATGACAGTAACAGCACTTAGCATCTGCTTCCTGGTAGCCACTCAGGCAATTTACTAAACCAAGGATCCTGGGAAAACAGTCTTCAGCAGATACACGTGGACTGGAGCCAGACATCTCATTAGAGCTTACAAGCCTGCCATCTTTGCATAAGTGCTCACGGAAAAGGAGCCTCACGAGCCACAAGCCTTCTGCTGTGAAGAGCCTAGGACTCCCTTTCAGGGCAAGCTCCATTTCAAATGCAATTTGGAAGGACCCACTCAGAAAAGCTGTCTGCCTGCACAGTGTTATTCTTGTGCATGTCTGTGGGCTGTAGCAAGGGCCTGGGTGAGCCGAAAGCTGAGTATCAGCTCCACTGTGTCTGAGAGGCATTGGGCAACTAGTCTGATTGGATCCATCCAAGAGTAGAGCATCCTGCTAGCCTCCTCCTGTTCCACGCGTGTCCGCAGTGGTTTGGATGGGCTCTGGGCTGTACTGTCCTTCGAGGCATGTGGACAACAGCTTTTCTCCAGTTCAGGGCTGTGATTAGAAGGTGCTTTGCAGCCTGTGGTGGCCTTTTGATTCTGGACACAATAGTGGGTCATGCCACTTCACGTGTCTGTGTTTAACACTGAGAGCTGCTGAGGCTCTCCATTGTTACCCCGAGTGAGAGGGGAGAGACTGAGGCATGGTTGGAGCAATTCCATCTAGGCCATATGTTTGTTAATAGTAGAATCAAGGCGGCATTTGTTATTATTGGTGGACAAGGTCTTACTGTGTAGCCCAGGCTGATCTTGAACTTGAGATCCTCCTGAGAGCACAAGGCCTTTTCATGATGCCCAGCTCCTTTCTGGGCTGTGGATGGCTGTGGCTGATTAACTTGTCACTGCCAGTTGCACTTGGTCATGTGAGGTCAGCATTTCCAGCCCTAGCTCACGCTACTTCCAAATCCAGGCATTCCTTTTGTCTGTCTTGTTCCGTTTTATCGGAGTGGCTCATGCTTCCCCATCTCTCCCCGTTGGGGCTGAATGGCATGAAGCATAGCCACTTGGAAGCTGCCCATCCTTCCAGCACTGCATTCCTGGGGTCAGGTGAAGGCCTGTGTGATTAGCATGTTCCCCAGCTGGACAAAGCCAAACTCATGTAGCATTCCATGCTGCCTGGCCCTACTCACCCTTCGGACCTCACCGTCCTGGCCCTGCCCTGACACCTGCACCCATGGTTACTGCCTCGCTGGGCTGGTAAGACCTGCTTGCTGGGTTGCAAGATCACAAACATCTCCTTGAAATGCCCACCATCCTGGTTGGCCTCCTGGCTCTGGGGAGCCCGTTCTGAGCCTTCCCTCCTGGTGGCTTCTCTGTCCCTGCCGCCTTTCCTGCTTTCTCCTATCCCTTTTCTGTAGTATGCCCCAACACCCCCTCCCTGCCTCCCCCCCCCCCCCAAGGCAACAGAAAGCCAAGGCAGTAACTGAAGGGAAATTGAATTCTGGAGTTGCCGTGGGAGGAGGCTGTGTGTTCCAAGTACACTTGTCACAGATCATGACAGCCCCCTCCCTCGGGGCTGGAATTTTACCTTTTATCTCTTGAAATGTTAATGTACTACAGACTTCAACCTCCTCATCCCTTTCTGGGAATCCCTCCCTTCCTTATCGATCTCAGAGGGCCCATTTAAATCTTAGTTTCACCATTAGCAACATTTGGGACTGAAAACTTTAACCTCTGAAGTGGTTCAGAACCACATTGTCTTCTTTCAAGATTTCATGCTCATTTTTTTCTGGTTTGGATCCCAGTCCAAAACCCACATTTCAGATTGCACATCTGAGCTTCGGCCTCAGGCCCGTGAGCTCACACACGATGTTTGTCTTGGCTCCGCTGTCTGACCCAGACGGGGACACAGGCTGGCAGACCAGAGGGGAAGCGAAGCCCAGTCTTGGCTCTTGCCAAAGATGCAGTCAGCCAACCTGGGGCTCAGGAAGCTTCCTCGGGGTCGTCCAGCAATGCCTGCTAGCCCTGACTTGCATCTCTGGGTCTTTGCTGCTGGCTTCTGTTCTGTTCAAACACAGCACCTGCGGCAGTGGGTAGAAAATGGTCTGAGCAATGAGACGCAGACTAAGGTGGACACGAGTCTCTAAAAGCCTCTCTGAACAGACATCATAGCCGTATCCCAGGTTTGGCCTAGGCCATCGCTATGCCTCACTTCTCACCAACATCAAGTGTAGCACTGACTGGCGTAAGCCCATCCCACGCTATTCTCCCAGGCTCCTTAACAGTCACGTTTGTCTGGCACTCCCTTGTGCTTTAGGAACTCAGCCTACCCCAGAGGAGTGGGGGGGAGGGGGCAGTCCCCACAGGCTCAAGCTGTCTCAGCTTAGGAGCCTGTAGGACACAGGAGATTGGGGCTTTGTGAAGCCCTAGATCCTAAAGACAACTGTAGACACTGCATTTAGGCTGGGCTGTGACACCATCCCGGCTGCATTTTGTGTTTGTTTTTTTTTTAATTTTTTAAAATTTATTCTTGTATGTGTATGAATGTACTGACTGCATGTAGGTTTGTGCACCTGTGTCATGCAATGCCGCGGAGGTCAGAAGAGGGTGTCGGATTCCCCTGGAACTGGAGTCAAAGATGGTTCTCAGCCGCCATGTGGGTGCTGGGGATAGAGCCTGGGTCCTCTGCAAGAGCAGTCGGCGCTCTTAACCCCTAGGCCATCTCTCCAGCCCCCCAGCTGCATTTTGAATCTTTTTTATTTATTTATTTATTTATTTTAATATATATTTTGTACAAGATTATCAAATCTAGACCCATATCCCCCACTCTGTCCCCCACCCCACCAGAGCTCATGCATTCTGCCAAACATGCTTTTCATCTCTTTCTCAGACTTTCTCCATATTCTCCATGTGGAAGTTGACTGTTTTGAGCAGAAGTTCACTGTTTCAGTCAGTTCTTTGATGCAGTCCTTTCTGTTGTTGTTGTTGTTGTTTCCAGTATGCATCACTCTCAACTGCTCGGACAAAAGCTCAAGGGGCCGTGCACAAGAAATACAACTAGGTAATTGGCACTAGCATCCACAGATGAGGGATACCATTCGTCGTTTGTTTTTCTGGGACTGTGTTACTGCACTCAGCATGATGTCTTCTAGCTCCAGCCATTTTCCTGCAAAGCTCATGATGTCATCTTTCTTTACTGCTGCATAGAACTCCATTGTGTAGATGTACCTCATTTTCTCTATCCACTCATCAGTTGAGGGGCATTTGGGTTGGTTCCAGCTCCTTGCTATTGTGAAGAGAGCTGCAATAAGCATGGCCATGCATGTATCTCTGTGGTGGCGTGAGCCTTGAGGGTACATGCCCAGGAGTGGTATGGCTGGGTCGGGTGGCAAGTTCATTTCAAGTCTTCCAAGGGTTCTCCACACTGCTTTCCACAGTGGCTGCACAAGTTTACATTCCCACCAGCAATGGATGAGTGTTCCCCTTTCCCCACAACCTCTCTAGTACTTGGTATCATTTGTGATACCAAGTCTTTTGGAGTAAGATGATATCTTAAAGTGGTTTTGATTTGCATTTCCTTAATGATTAGTGATGTTGAACATTCTCTTAAGGTGTTTCTCAGCCATCTCTAATTCCTCACTTGTGAAGTCTCTGTTCAGGTCTTTGCCCATCTAATTGAGTGGGTCATTTGTTTTCTTTCTTCTTTGTTTTTTGAGTAGTTTATGTATTCTGGATCATCCTGCTTTGTCAGATGCTTTCTGCGGTGAAGGTTTCCTCCCACTCTATGGGTTTCTCTTCACTTCCTTGATTGTTTCTTTTGATGTACAGAGCTTTTGAGTTAATGATGGTCCCATTTGTTAATTGTCGACCTTAATTCTTGTGCTGCTGCTGTCTGATTTAGGAAGTCTTTTCCCTATGTGTTCCTAGTTTGTCTTTGTCCATTGCTGTGACATAAACACTCTGACAACCCCAACTTGGGGAGGAAAGGGTTATTCAGTTTACATCTCCTCGGTCAGGGTTTATTCAGCTTACATCTCCCAGGTCACAGTTCATCACTTAGGGAGCCCAAGGCAGGAACTCAGGGCTGGAACCTGGAGGCAGGAGCTGAAGCACAGGCCATGGAGGAAGGCTGTTCACTGGCTTGCTCCCTGGCTCATGCCCAGCCCGCCTTCTTATACAGTACACAACGACCTGCCCAGGGTGGCACCACTCTTGTGGGCTGGGCCCTCCCACACTGTTCGACCATCAAGACAATACTCCACAGATGTGTCCACAGGCCAATCCAATGGAGCCAATTCCCCGACTAAGGCTCCCTCAACCCAGGTGTGTCAAGTTGACACTAAAGCTATCCAGCACACCTATGCCTATGTCTTGTAGTCTGCTGCCAACTTTTTCTTCTATCACCATCAGAGTTTGGGGTTTCACGTTGAGGTCTTTAATCCATCTGGAGTTGACTTTTGTACAGGGTGAGAGGTAGGGGTTTAATTTCATTCTTCTACAAGTGGTGATCCAGTTTTGCCAACACCACTTGCTGAAGATGCTGTCTTTTCTCCATTGTATCTTCTTGGCCTCCTTGTCAAATATGAGGTGGCTTAAATTGTATGTGCTCAAGTTTGGATCTTCAGTTTTGTTCCATTGGTCAACAGGTCTGTTTTTGTGCCAGTACCAGGCTGTTTTTGTGACTATAGCCCTGTAGTATAGTTTGAAGTCTGGTATAAAGATCCCCCCTTGTTGTTTTGGCTATTCAGGGTCTTTTGTTTTTCCAGATGAATTTAAGGACTTTTTTTTCCAAGCCAGTGAAAAAACTCTTGGGGATTTTAATTGGGATTGCCTTAAATCTATACAAGAGTTTGGGTAGAATGGACATTTTTACAATGTTAATTTTCCCAATCCATGAGCATGGGAGGTTTTTCCATCTTCTGATGTCTTCTTCAATTTCTTTCTTTAAGGGTTTAAAATTGTTGTTATAGAGATCGTTGGTGTCTTTGGTTAGGTTTGTTCCTAGGTATTTTATTGTTTTTGAGGCTATTGTGAGTGGGAAGCTCTCCTTGAATTCCTTCTCCAGTTGTTTGTTGTTGGTGTAAAGAAAGGCTACTACATGCCAGGTGTGGTGGCACATGCCTTTAATCCTAGCACCTGTGAGGCAGAGGCAGGTGGATCTTTGTGAGTTCAAGGCCAACCTGGTCTACAGAGCAAGTTCCAGGACAGCTGGGGCTACAGGGAAACCCTGTCTCGAAAAGACAAAAAAAAAAAAAAAAAAGGATACTGATTTTTTTAGGTTAATTTTGTATCCTGCCACTTTGCTGAAGCTGTTAATTGTTTCTAGGAGTTATCTGGTAGAGTTTTTAGCATCCCTTAAGTAAACAATCATCTCATCAGCAAATAGGGATAGGTTGACTTCCTCTTTTCCGATTAGTGCTCCTTTAATTTCCTTTTCTTGCCTTATTGCTCTAGCAAGTGTTTCAAGCCCTATATTGAAGAGGAGTGGTGACAAGGGGCAGCCTTGCTGAGTTCCTACCTTTAAAGGGAAAGTTTCTGTCATTTCTCCATTTAGGATGATATTGGCTGTGGGTTTCTTGTATATGGCTTCGATTACATTGAGGAATGATCCCTCCAATCCAATTCCCTCTAGGACTTTAAGCATGAAGGGATGCTGGATTTTGTCAAAGGCTTTTTCAGCATGCATTTTGAATCTTGTGAACTGGTGTGGAGCCCAACTACCACTAACAGCACTTACTTATGAGGGAACATGCTGTGGTTTATTCACCTGATCCACATTTGGGGCCCAGGAAAACATAGGCAGAGCCATCCATGCTGAGGGTTGAGTCAGAGGAATTCAATGCTGACCACTCTCAGTGAGTGCCCAAGGGACTTTTGGGGCATCAGGGCTAAGCTCTGGGCTCTCATCAAGAAGATGAACCTCAGGCCAGAACAGACCAAGACCTGCCCAGCTCTTGGGTTCTGAGGTTCATTCCCTTTGGTGACAGCCCACCTTACCCTTGGCTCATAGGTGTCCCTACCATGAAAGTAAATGTCCTTGTAGGTGGTTAGTGGGTTCTTCTAAGAGATAGCAAAGTAAGTCACCACATCTGCTTGTCACAAAGCACTGTATGGTTGATGCTGAATAGCTGGGCAGCATGGTTCTCATCCCAAGAAGGAAGCTGGACATGGCAGAGGCTGCAGGTCTTCATGGCTATACTGTCAGCTATCTTGGACTTTGTGACCCATTGGGCCCAGTAGAGACTTGAATGCTCACAAAGAGCACTTCTCGATGTGAATCAGTACAGGAAGTGGGGTTAGCCTGGGACGAAGCCGGCCTGGGTTCCACAGGGCAGCCATGTGGTCCGACTACTGCTTCCTTAGCTTGGCTCTGCCTCTTCAACTTCTGTGTCTATCTCCGCTCCTCAGATCCTGTGCCAGAGAGGATGGCAAATGAGGATGGAGGGTGGCACAGGGTGGCTCCTTCTGATCAAGGTCTTCTGCCTTCTCTCTAATCCACACCATCACCACCCTGTCACCTTTCCACCTCACAGAGAAGAGGCCCGAGTGGCCGACATTTCCATCAAGCTCTACAGCCATGGAAACAGCAGAGCCAAACTCACAGCTAAGCTTTCTTGAGCTGAGCTGATGCTGTGCATGGTACCATGTGCCTCTGTCTTATCTCATTGGTGGCATAAACCAGCTAGGTCCTGCCTCAGTAATGCTTCAGGGTCCTCTGGAGGGAGTCTTTCGTTCATGACTGGAGCCATGTGTCCACTGGTCTATTCCTGGCCTCTCCCTGGATTGACCACTGGTCCTAGGAATTCTCCTTCTGGTAGAGCTGAGAGTCAGAGGGTGACTCTGTCCTCTAAGATGGGACAACCCAAGAGCCTGGCCATCTCCTCTTCCGGCCCTGTCTCCCTCCGTCAGCCTTTGCAGATGCTGCTGGCTTCAGGAAGCCCTGGCTGTGGGTCTGCCTCAAGGTGCCCATGAGCGGCTGCTGTTAGGAACAAAGTTGATCTCCCTTAGCATCTTGTTCCGTGGAGATCCCAGAGCAGACTCAGGAGGAGCCTCCCAGGGCACTTCTGGTAGTGGTACACCATGGAAGAGGTGGGACCTGACTTGCTTTCTGTCTTTTGAGAGACAACAGCAATGTTCCCCAGGGGAACTGTGGGTGATCTGGGTATGAGTGGCCTGTATTGAGTCCAAGAGTCTCCAGGTCACGAAAAGGAGCTAGAAATGAAGGTCCTGGGAAGGAGAGAGGGGCACACGTTTGCTAAGCAGGGAGCTTGCTATAGACCCCAAAAGAGTGACAGTGTGGTAGCTTTCCACTTCTCCCTGAGCCATTCTGCCTCTAATAAAGCCCTGTCTGTGAGCTGCAGCACTGGAGGGTTCCTGTTGAGCCTGTCCTGCTGAGTTATTAGGGGCTAAGAGCAGTTAATCCGTTGCCCTTCTCAGAGGTGAACAAATTAAAAAAATACCTTTAGAGAGCTGGAGGACGGGTCAGCCTTGCTGTTTTTTTTTTTTTGTTTTTTTTGTTTGTTTGTTTGTTTTTTTTGTACGTGTATGAATGTACTGTCTGCATGCAGGATTGTGCACCCATGTTGTGCAATGCCACAGAGGTCAGAAGAGGGGGTCAGATTCCCCTGGAACTGGAGTTAAAGATGGTTCTCAGCCACCATGTGGGTGCTGGGGATCGAACCCGGATCCTCTGCAAGAGCAGTCAGCGCTCTTAACCGCTAGGCCATCTCTCCAGCCCGGCCTTGCTGTTCTTACAGAGGACCTAAGTTTGGTTCCGAGAACCCACATCAGATGGTTCACCCATAACTCCAGCTTCAGGGGATCCAACACTTTCTTCTGGACTTCCAGGGTATATCTCCCCACATGCACATACATACGAATATACACATAAATAAAAAGAAATCTTAAAAACTTTTTTGGTTATTGTACAATTTATATAGTATAACGTTCATTTTTTTTTCAAAGTACCTTTGTCTATCCAACTATTTTCATTTCGTGGTGTGTTTCTAGCTGTTGTCTGCTTGTATAAACAGGGTTCATGGATTTGAACTTGGTCTGGTGTAAGCTGGAATATGCTATAGAGTCGGAAAGACTTGATGTAAAACCAAGAACATTAAATATCTTATTTACAGTTTTTAGGGCAGTGAGGGAAATGAGAAGATATAGGTTAAAGGACAAAAAGTAGCTGTGTAGGAGAAGTTGGTTCAGCACACCCTGGGGCCTGCAGTTAATCATAAGCTATAACACACAGAAGACTGGTTGAGGGAGTGGCCTTTAGGGGTTCTCACACACAGAGGAGGTGACTGCATGAGGTAACAAGTATGCTGATTTGTCTGAGCCTCCAGTCACTTCACTGCACATATGCATATGAAAGTAATTACATCAAACCATCAAGGTAAACCCCTTAAATATATATAAAAACAGCTTTTATATTGGTTATAATAGATAAAATTATGAAATGATAATATCATACATATATTAAGTTAAAATGTTACCAAAATTAGCCGGGTGTGGTGCCGTGCACCTTTAATCCTAGCACTTGGGAGGCAGAGGCAGGCGGATCTTTGTGAGTTCAAGGCCAGCCTGGTCTACAGAGTGAGTTCCAGGACAGCTGGGGCTACAGGGAGACCCTGTCTGGAAAAGACGAAAAAAAAAAAGTTACCAAAATTAATGTTACTTGTTTTTATGTGGCTATTAGAACTTTTACATTTATTTATTAATTTATTATTTATTTTGTAACTGGGAGAGTATGTGTGTTAGAGATTAGAGGACACGTGGAGGTCAGAGGACAACCTGAGGGAGTCAGCTCTCTTCTTCCGCCATGTGGATTCCAGGATTGAACTCAGGTCATCAGGCTTGGCAGCAAGCAGCTTTACCCACTGAGCCATCTTGCTGGTCTGGATATTAGGAAATTTTAAATTTAATACATGGCATTACAGTAAGCTCAGAAAGATAATTTTGGATGAGAAAACTGGTTATAAAATGGTAAATGAAATTTTAAATCACTTATTGGATGTTTAAAGCTTTGCAGTATAACAGCATGACAGCTCTGTGCATACACAGCACATATTTACCATCTTAAGATCATACATAAGAAGTTCAGCCTGATGTGGTGGCGCACGCCTTTAATCCCAGCACTAGGGAGGCCAAGGCAGGTAGATCTCTGTGAGTTCAAGGCCAGCCTGGTTTACATAGTCAGTTCCAGGTCGCCTGGGGCTACAGGGAGACCCTGTCTCAAAAAGATGAAACAAACAAACAAACAAACAACAACAACAACAAAAGACCCCTTCGGATCATTCATCTCTTTCCCAAGCTCTCTTGATCTCAGAGCCCTTTTCTGCTTCAAATTCCTTTTGGCGCATTACTGAATGAGTGTCAGAACCCACTAGGAAGTGCTGACTTGAAGGTTTGGTGTCTGCTGGTAGGGCAGGGGAGCTGTTTTTAAAATAGCTGGCACTGAGGTGACCACTTCTGCCTTAAGTGTGAGTCTGGGAGGAGACAGAGCAAGAAGACACTTCACATGCAAGGCCCAGAGCTGCAGGGGTCTGCGGAAAGAAGCCCAGGCATGTGGATGCTGGGCCAGGGTATACTTGGGTCCTGGCCAACCACTCAATGGTTTCTCCGGCTTTGGTTTCCTCCACTGTGGAGTGAGGAGAATACTGCTCACCCTTGATGGCTGTCTCTAGGATTAACTGAAAAGATCACCTAAGTGTTTCTCAGTGAAAAAGAATAGAACAGATCCTGTCACCTCAGGCCCTGAGGCTCTGTCACAGACCAACTCGGACCAGTTTCCATTCTGCCTCAGCCAAGATCCTGATTTGTCTTTGGTTGGCTACAAGTGTCATGACCACTGCACAGAGCACGTAGGTGACATCCGGTCTGTGATAACTTAATAAAGGGGTGAATCTGCTGTAAGAAGCCAGAGAGATGGCCTGGCCATGAGCACATTGCTCTGTCAGAGCCCAGGTAGGACTTGGACAAAGTCCATCTGTGCCCATAGTTGAGCAAACCTTGGGAGCCTTACTGGTCCTTCCTGTCCTGGGCCATGTGACCTCCCAGAGCTCTTGCTGAGAATCCAGAAGAGAGAACACCCTACCAGGCAGGGTGACAACTTCCAGAGAGGAAAGGCTGATTTCTACGGGCTTTATTCAGTGTTTCTAGTGAGAAAAGGATAACTTTTAGAGACTAAAATCACTTACCACCAACTAATATTTATTGCTATTTTATGTATATGAGTATTATATAAATGTACCTGTTTTGCACACTGCCCACGGAGATCAGAAGAGGAACTGGAGTTACAGTTGTTAACCACCATGTGGGTGTTGGGAATTGAACCCAGGTCCTCTGCAAAAGCAGCCAGTGCACTTAACCACTGAGACCACTGAGCCATCTCTCCATCAATTTTTTTTTTTTTTTTGGTATTTTTGAGAGAGGGTCTCCCTTTAGTCCCAGCTGGCCTGCAGCTTGCTATGTAGACCAGATTGGCCTCAAATCACAGATATCTGCCTGCATTGGCCTCATGAGTGCTGGGATTAAAGATACATGCCATTATACCCAGCATTATGGCCAATTTAAAAGATAGATTCCAGGCTGGAGAGATGGGTCAGCTGTGACGAGCCCTGACTGCTCTTGCAAAGGACCCGGGTTCAATTCCCAGCACCCACAGGGTGATTGAGAACCGTCTTTAACTCCAGTTCCAGGGGAATCTGACGCCCTCTTCTGACTTCTGCGGCATTGCATGACACGGGTGTGTAAACCTACATGCAGACAGTACGTTCATACACATAAAAGATAAATAAAATTAAAAAATAAAAAATTCAATAGAAATTATAATAATAAAAAGCCTTTTTCTTTTTTCTCTTTCTTTTCTTTTCTTTTCTTTCTTGTTGTTTTGTTTTGAGACAGGGTCTCTTTTTAGCTCCTGCTGGCCCAGAACCTGCTATGTAGACCAGGCTAGCCTCTAATAGAGATCTGCCTGCCTCTGTCTCAGCCTCCTGAATGCTGGTATTATAGGTGTGCACCACCATGCCCAGCTAAAAGCTTGTTTTCTTGGGGCTGGAGAGATGGCTCAGTAGTTAAGAGTACTGACTGTTCTCGTAGAGGGCCTGTGTTCTGTTCCAAGAACCCACATGATGGCTAACAACCAACTGTTAACTCAAGTTCAAGAGATCTGATGCCCCCTTCTAATCTCCACAGGCACTGCATGACACGGGTGCACTTACATACGTGCAGGCAATACACTAATACACATACAATAAAAAGAATAAATAAAATATTTTAAAAACTTTGTTTTCTTGACAGAGTGAGCAGATATTAGAAAGAAAGAAAGAAAGAAAGAAAGAAGAGAAAGAAAGAAAGAAAGAAAGAAAGAAAGAAAGAAAGAAAGAAAGAAAGAAAGAAAGAAAGAAAGAAAACAAGCCAAGTCATCTTCTGCGGAAAGCCTCAAGTACCAAACCACACCCTCACCTAAGCAGAGGGAGCCAACCCCTGGGGGGAAGCTGCACACAGGACACTTCTCTCTTTCTCCTGGACTTTCTAGGAAACCCCCAGCTTCCTTCTCCCAGCTTCCTTCTCCCTCCCCGTCCCTTTTTTTCTTAGAATTACTTCATCCCACTTAAGGGATTCAGAGCCCCCCCCCCCCGTAGAAAAGCCCCTACGACTATTCGAGACAGGGTCTCCCTGTAGCCCCAGGTGTCCTGGAACTCACTCTGTAGACCAGGCTGGCCTTGAACTCACAAAGATCTGCCTGCCTCTGCCTCCCAAGTGCTAGGATTAAAGGCGTGCGCCTTTAATCTCAGAGTATGAGAACAAAGGGAGTCATGTGGGAAGGAACAAACTGCAGCATGCTCTCTGAACTGAATGTTGGGCCGTTTTCAAAGGAATCATAGGTGCCTTTGTAGCTGGGCCCATCACAGACACAGTTCTACTGTGAATAGACACTGGGATTCAGGAGCAACCAGACTCCATCTTTCAGTCTCTTCACCAACCCGCTGTTCCTTAGGGTCCTCTTGGAGCATTAGCAGGGCACTGATGTACCAGCCCCCTCAGATGACCAAGGACAGGTGGACAGAAGGGATGCACGTGGTACCTGAGTTGCATTCTTTGAAGGACAGGGCTGGCTTCCCTGCCTCATGTTCGTGCCTAGGGCTCCTGAAGCGGAGCTGGACTCCTGGGTAGGGGTCTATAGTAGCATTGTTTCCGAGCCCTTAATGGGGCAGCTTGGGCTCTGCCACTCACTAGAACCCAGGATGTGGTGTAGTGACCTGAGCCAGCTGTGGCAGGCAGCCCCTGACACCTGCACCCCCAGCATTGCTTTCTGGCCCGCAGGTAGCTTGTTCTACCTGAATCCTGTCTGAGGATGGGGCCATGGAAACATCTTGAGGAGCTATTTGGAGAACAGTGACCTTGGCTGGAGGTCATGATGCTGAACTGATCCTTTGGAGTGATCACGGTGGTTGAGGGCCCCAGAGGGCTGAAGGTCACAGACACTCAGTTAGATCCTGTTTCTGCTATTGAGTGATCTCTGTCTTTTCGAGACAGGGTCTCCCTGTAGTCCCAGCTGTCCTGGAACTCACTCTGTAGACCAGGTTGGCCTTGAACTCACAAAGATCCACCTGCCTCTGCCTCCCAAGTGCTAGGATTAAAGGCGTGCGCCACCACGCCCAGCTAAAGACCAAAAAAAAAGTGATCTCAGTCTATGGGAACTATTCTGCCCAGAGAACAGGGGTGGTACCAGGCCCACAGTCCCCACATATGTCAACAGCACATTATCGGTCACCCCACCAACATCTCTGTGCAGTGCTGGGTAGATGTGACCTCTGTACAACATGGAGCTCCAGCCCCCTCATTCATTAACAAATGAATGTTGACAGACTACTGTGTTCTGGGTGCTAGAGTAGAGGGGACAGACACCAAATGGCATGAGGTGATGCCATTTATGTTGGCACCATGCTGACAAGCTATGTGCTAAGCTGAGGTTGCAGCCGGAAGACACACAGGCAAGGAAGCCTCTTTTTTTTAATTTTTTAAAATTTTATTTATTTTTGTATGTGTACGAGTGTACTGTCTGCATGTAGGTCTGTGCACCCGTGTCCTGCAATGCCATGGAGGTCAGAAGAGGGTCTCAGATTCCCCTGGAACTGGAGTTCTCCTGGAATTGGAGTTACAGACAGTTCTCAGCCGCCATGTGGGTGCTGGGGATTGAAACTGGGACCTCTGCAAGAGCAGTTGGTGCTCTTAACCACTAGGCTATCTCTCTAGCCCCAGGAAGCCTCTTTTAAGCTGACACTGTGGCCAGTGTCTGAGGCAGACACAAGGGACAAGAGCAAACGTCTCAGGGCTCTGAGGATCTTGGTGAGGTTGAAGGACTAAGAGGAAACTGTGTCAAAGTCATTTATAGTAGAGGGTGGACAGACAGGCCAGCTTGGTGGACTGGGACAGATAGCATCAGGGCTGCACAGGCTGGAGCTGGAGTTTAGACTTTAACCACAGTGTGAAGTCATTGGAAGATTTTAAACAGAAGGACCCGGCCTGATTTGCATATTAAAAAGATTGCCCAGCTGCTGTGTGAAGAATGCCTTTTAAAAGCACAAAAATAGAAGTAGGAAGACCAGTTAGGAGGGTATTGCAGCAATCCTGGCAGGAAGTAATAACTGTTATTATCCCCATTTCACGGAGGCTGGAGAAGATATTTGTGCAAGCGCACACAGCAGGTAGTAAGCTGCGTTTTCATTTCCATAGTGAATCAGTGTGAAAGCCTTTTTACCTGTCACTGCATTGGAAACCAGAACGACCCTAGGATGGATTAGTACTGTTTCTTGGGCTAAAAACAAAGCTCCAAGAAGTTGGGACCTGGCAAGGTTAAGAAGAATTGAGAACCTGGAGTCTGCTTTAACCCCAGGCCTCCCGACCCATCTGGGCTCTGTCCTTTCCTGGAACCTCAGGCAGGGTCTCTCAGGTCAGAAGCAGTGGGGCAGGAAGGCCAAACTAATAGTTGAGGTCTAGAGTCCTACAGGCCACAGTCTGAGGGGACTGGGAAGAGCTGGGGGTGAGGGGGGGTTAGGCTTTGTTTGAGCTCTGCCAGACAGCTGGAGAATAAAGAAGACATGCTTAAGCTTCTAGTCCCCTAAAATCTAGTCAGAAAAATGGAAGGCCTCCTATAAATAATTTAAGAATGTCCTACAGATCAAAAGATAGGCCCAAGAACAAATAACTTCAGGAGGAACCTAAATTTTTTCTTTGGGGCAAATGGGCCTGTGTATCATTTTAAAGGTATTGTTTTCACTTGGACCTTGATGGCCCCCTGGGGCAGTTACTGGCCTGTTAATAAGGTCACCCACATCAGGCTGAGCCAGGCTGGACTGGAGCAGTCGTTTCCCCAGTCCCCGCATTGCTGCTCAGCGAACCCTGCCCCCATACTTAGTGCCAAATACAGTCACTGCTTTGTTGACCTCATGAATTCTGTGCCTCAGGAATTCAGGAGGGCAGAGTGGAGCTGGCTGGGCACCGACTCAATCTTGCCTAGGCCTCAGCTGCAAACTCTACTGGCTGGGTGCCAGAACCTGGAACGTTCTGACGGCCCCTGGCCAGGAGCTCTGGCTGGGGGAGATGCCAAGGCTGGGCTGAAGCAGCTGCTGTTTGATGTGATTCTCATGGTCACTCCATGGGCCGAGGGCTCCTTGTGGCATCCCAGCCTCCAGGAAGTCCCGCCTTAG
This sequence comes from Rhizomys pruinosus, assembly GCA_009823505.1. Classification (NCBI taxonomy): domain Eukaryota; kingdom Metazoa; phylum Chordata; class Mammalia; order Rodentia; family Spalacidae; genus Rhizomys; species Rhizomys pruinosus. Next base: position 407,675 of record VZQC01013973.1, on the reverse strand, counting down.
CCATGTATGTCAAAGCTTCCATTGCGAAGGCTACAGAAGCCACTTGACTCTTCTACCACGCCTGCAAGTGCACCTATCCCAGGAGAGTTTCAGAGTGCCCCTCCCCACACCATGGAAGAAACACTGAGGTTCACAGGCAGCGAAAACCATTCTCCTGTGAAGGATTAATGGAACTCGGAAATATGATAGCTATAGCAGATGGACTGCGAAGATATCTCTTGATATGAGATGAATTTTATTGATTATACCACAGCAGAATTGTGCTGTGGTATAATCAGTAAAATACTAATATTTTAGTCCATGGACCAGAACACAGAAGCACTTGCTGTTTTTATGTGTGTGTGTGTGTGTGTGTGTGTGTGTCCCAGTGCTGACACAACAGAAAGGTGGGAGCTGAGATGCCAGGCCAGAGTGTCAGTGCAGGTGTTCTCTGAAAGGTTCATTTTGATATGGTTTTAAAGGAGGAAAGAAAAATTTTACTTCAAATGAATGGTGCTTATAAAGGAATGTCTTCATCAAGGCAACCCTGGCAAGCCTTATACTCGGAAGTACTTAGTGAGAATTAATAGTTACTGTGTGCTTGAGATAAAAATAGAAAGAGAGAGAGCGCACTGGAAGAAGGGAAAATAGAGAGTGCCCCAGAAGAGGAAAAACCAGAGTGCTCATGTAGACATAGGAGGGAGGGTGTGCTTGGTTGCTGATGCTCCTGGGGTCCCAGGTCACACTGTCTTGAAGCCTCTGACAGCAAAGTTGTCTTGATTTCAGAGTGTATGATGGAGAAGTTCAAGTTCTTGTCAATGCAAAGACACGGTGTGTGTGTGTGTGTGTGTGTGTGTGTGTGTGTGCGCGTGTGTGTACACATGTGTGTACATGCACACGTGCACACAATGAAGAGCTATCCAGGTTGATTTGATCCCCTGCTATTGCTTTTAAACAGCTTTATGAGATACAACTCACCCACATGAAGTCTACTTATTTAAAGTGCCAATCTGGTGATAGTTGGTGTAGCCACCAGTACACTCTAAATTAGACACCCAGGGACAAACGGACAAATCTGGAAGCTCTGCTTTAACAAGAGACCCTGCTTCAGTAAATAAAGAGGAGAATGAGGGAGACACCCAATGTCAACCTCTGACTTCCACATACATGTGCACGTGTGCACACACCCACAGATATTCGAACATGTATCCGTGTACCATACAAGCATATATATATATATATATATACATATATATATAATATATACATATATATGTATACATTCCCCCCAGCAGCCACCCCTATTACACTACAATGCCTCACTGCTTTCCTATTGGGTGACAGTATTCCATTGCTTACATGTGCTATATTTTCTTTATCCATTTAGCAGATGATGGACATTGTTTTCTTGTTGTTTGGTTATCAGGACTAACATTGCTGTTAACATTCATTTTAAAATATTTTATTATTTTTTAGTTTTTCCCTTTTTTTGGTATTTTTGAGATAGGGTCTCCCTTTTAGTACCAGCTATCCTGGAGCTCGCTCTGTAGACCAGGCTGGCCTTGAACTTACAGAGATCCACCTACCTCTGCCTCCCGAGTGCTGGGATTAAAGGCGTGTGCCACCACGCCCGGCTATATTTTATTATTTTTATTTTATATGTATGAATGCATTGCCTGTGTGTGTCTAAGTGCCCCCATGTCATGCAATGCCTGCAGAGGTCAAAAGTGGGTGTGGATCCCCTGGAACTGAAGTTATGGACAGTTGTTAGCCACCATGTGGGTGCTGGAAACTGAGTCTAGGTCCTCTGGAAGAGCAGCCAGTGCTCTTAACCCCTGAGCTGCCTCTCCAGTCTGATCTCTCTCTCTCTCTCTCTCTCTCTCTCTCTCTCTCTCTCTCTTTGAGAGACTTGTAGCTCAGGCTAGCCTCAACCTTATGTCATTGAGGGAAACTTTGGACTTTTTTTGGAAGACTGTATGTGATATGTAGACCATCCTGAAGACCTGCCAAACTTATCCCAAAGTGATGCTCCATTTTCCTCCCCACCCCAGCACCATGTGAGCTCAGGTTTGTCCTCATCTTAGCCACACTTGTCACTATTTGTCATCCCAGTGGGCAGGAAGTTGCTCTGACGTGCACTTCCTGATGATTAATGACCCCTTTCAAGTGCTCATGGTCACTCATGTAACTTCCTTAGGGATGTGGCTCCTCAGATCCTCTGTTCATTGTTTCAGTGGGTTACCTATCTTTTTAGTATTAGGTCGTGTAAGTTCTTTATGTGGGTTGGTTGCAAGTTCTTTTTCACACACAGAATTTGCTATGGTGTCCCCGTTCTGTGGGAATGTCTCTTTTTAGCGACATTTGTAGCATAAAACATTTTTTAAATTTTGATGGAATCCAACTTACCCATTTTTCTTTTGTGTGCATACTTGATATTATACTTGAGAAGCTATCACTGGAAGGCTGGAGAGGTGGCTCAAGAGTTTAGAATACTTGTAGGGTAATGCGATACTCCTGAGACCCCATGAGAAATGCACATACACTGTCTGAACATTAGTGCACAGGTATAGCTGGGGACTGCACGGCACAGTGCCAGACAGAAGACATCTCCCTTAGAGTGTTGGTGAGAGTGATCCAAGAGACTCTCAAAATAACACTGGCTATCACCGAAGCTCTTGATTATCTGCCAAAACTAGAAAAAAAGACTCTATCGCTCAAGACAGGACATGCTTCAGAAACAGGACTTGGAGTAATGGAGTAGAAACTGATCTGGAAGCCTTCTACCTGAAGGCTCATAATGCTGGATGATATGCACACTGCTGAGAGAGAAAATTAATCACTGGTCCTACTCAGCCCTAAAGCCTAACAACCATAATGACCTGCACAGCAAACTACCTCCATAGGTGCAGTAGTGACGGAGTTATCTGGGGCTAATCAACAGCTATCTAATTGGAGTTAAAACCCTCTCAACAGGAGTGACCTCATGGGTGGCCCAGTAAACTCAGCCAAGTGCACATGGCTGGAGAGGACATAGATCCATCCTAGAGAAAACTGTATCTCTGGTGTATCTTTAGACAAATGAAATTTCTTTTTTTTTAAAGCCAATTTTTATTGAAGCTTTGCGCATTTCACACAAAATTTCCAATCAAGTCCAGGCCCATTTCCCTTCCTTGTCCCCCACCCCACCAGAGCTCATGCATTCTGCCAAACATGTTTTTCATCTTTTTCTCAGTCTTTTTTAAAAATTTCGATGCAGAAGTTTACAGTTTTGAGCAGAAGTTCACTGTTTCAAGCCAGGCATGGTGGCACACGCTTTTAATCCTAGCACTTGGGAGGCAGAGGCAGGCGGATCTTTGTGAGTTCAAGACCAGCCTGGTCTACAGAGCAAGTTCCAGGACGGCTTGGGGCTACAGGAAGACCCTGTCTCAAAAAGGCAAAAAAAAAGTAGCCTGGTATGATGGCTCATGCCTTTAATCCCAGCACTCAGGAGGCAAAGGCAGGCAGATGGATCCTGTGAGTTCAAGGCCAGCCTGGTCTACACAGCAAGTTCCAGGCCAGCTGGGGCTAAAGGAAGACCATGCCTAAAAAAAAAAAANATATGTCAACAGCACATTATCGGTCACCCCACCAACATCTCTGTGCAGTGGCGCTGGAGTAGAGTGTGACCCTCTGCTTTTGAACAACATGGAGCCCAGCCCCCTCATCCATTACAAATAAGATGTTTGAAGACGACTACGGTGTCTGGGTGCTAGAGAAAATGGACAGAACCCCAATCGGCATGAGGTGAGAGCCAGTTTACTGTTAGGCACCCATATGCTGACAAGCTATGTGCTTAAAGCTGAGGTGTGCAGCCGAAACACACAGGCACAGGACGCCAGTCTATCTTTTTAATTTTTTAAAATTTTATTTATTTTTGTATGTGTATCGAGTGTACCGTCTGGCATGTAAGGTCTGGGCCCCGTGTCCTGCAATGCCATGGAGGTCAGAAGAGGGTCTCCAGATTCCCCTGGAACTGGTGGTTTCTCCTGGAATTGGAGTTACAAACAGTTCTCAGCCGCCATGGTGTGCTTGGGATGAAACGGGACCCTGCAAGAGCATTGGTGCTCTTAACCACTAGGGCTATCTCTCTAGCCCCCGGAAGCCTCTTTTAAGCGGACACTGTGGCCAGTGTCTGAGGCAGACACAAGGGACAAGAGCAAACGTCTCAGGGCTCTGAGGATCTTGGTGAGGTTGAAGGACTAAGAGGAAACTGTGTCAAAGTCATTTATAGTAGAGGGTGGACAGACAGGCCAGCTTGGTGGACTGGGACAGATAGCATCAGGGCTGCACAGCTGGAGCTGGAGTTTAGGACTTAACCACAGTGTGAAGTCATTGGAAGATTTTAAACAGAAGGACCCGGCCTGATTTGCATATTAAAAAGATTGCCCAGCTGCTGTGTGAAGAATGCCTTTTAAAAGCACAAAAATAGAAGTAGGAAGACCAGTTAGGAGGGTATTGCAGCAATCCTGGCAGGGAAGTAATAACTGTTATTATCCCCATTTCACGGAGGCTGGAGAAGATATTTGTGCAAGCGCACACAGCAGGTAGTAAGCTGCGTTTTCATTTCCATAGTGAATCAGTGTGAAAGCCTTTTTACCTGTCACTGCATTGGAAACCAGAACGACCCTAGGATGGATTAGTACTGTTTCTTGGGCTAAAAACAAAGCTCCAAGAAGTTGGGACCTGGCAAGGTTAAGAAGAATTGAGAACCTGGAGTCTGCTTTAACCCCAGGCCTCCCGACCCATCTGGGCTCTGTCCTTTCCTGGAACCTCAGGCAGGGTCTCTCAGGTCAGAAGCAGTGGGGCAGGAAGGCCAAACTAATAGTTGAGGTCTAGAGTCCTACAGGCCACAGTCTGAGGGGACTGGGAAGAGCTGGGGGTGAGGGGGGGGGGTTGGAGGCTTTGTTTGAGCTCTGCCAGACAGCTGGAGAATAAAGAAGACATGCTTAAGCTTCTAGTCCCCTAAAATCTAGTCAGAAAAATGGAAGGCCCTCCTATAAATAATTTTAAGAATGTGTCCTACAGATCAAAAGATAGGCCCAAGAACAAATAACTTCAGGAGGAACCTAAATTTTTTCTTTGGGGCAAATGGGCCTGTGTATCATTTTAAAGGTATTGTTTTCACTTGGACCTTGATGGCCCCCTGGGGCAGTTACTGGCCTGTTAATAAGGTCACCCACATCAGGCTGAGCCAGGCTGGACTGGAGCAGTCGTTTCCCCAGTCCCCGCATTGCTGCTCAGCGAACCCTGCCCCCATACTTAGTGCCAAATACAGTCACTGCTTTGTTGACCTCATGAATTCTGTGCCTCAGGAATTCAGGAGGGCAGAGTGGAGCTGGCTGGGCACCGACTCAATCTTGCCTAGGCCTCAGCTGCAAACTCTACTGGCTGGGTGCCAGAACCTGGAACGTTCTGACGGCCCCTGGCCAGGAGCTCTGGCTGGGGGAGATGCCAAGGCTGGGCTGAAGCAGCTGCTGTTTGATGTGATTCTCATGGTCACTCCATGGGCCGAGGGCTCCTTGTGGCATCCCAGCCTCCAGGAAGTCCCGCCTTAGCCATGTATGTCAAAGCTTCCATTGCGAAGGCTACAGAAGCCACTTGACTCTTCTACCACGCCTGCAAGTGCACCTATCCCAGGAGAGTTTCAGAGTGCCCCTCCCCACACCATGGAAGAAACACTGAGGTTCACAGGCAGCGAAAACCATTCTCCTGTGAAGGATTAATGGAACTCGGAAATATGATAGCTATAGCAGATGGACTGCGAAGATATCTCTTGATATGAGATGAATTTTATTGATTATACCACAGCAGAATTGTGCTGTGGTATAATCAGTAAAATACTAATATTTTAGTCCATGGACCAGAACACAGAAGCACTTGCTGTTTTTATGTGTGTGTGTGTGTGTGTGTGTGTGTGTCCCAGTGCTGACACAACAGAAAGGTGGGAGCTGAGATGCCAGGCCAGAGTGTCAGTGCAGGTGTTCTCTGAAAGGTTCATTTTGATATGGTTTTAAAGGAGGAAAGAAAAATTTTACTTCAAATGAATGGTGCTTATAAAGGAATGTCTTCATCAAGGCAACCCTGGCAAGCCTTATACTCGGAAGTACTTAGTGAGAATTAATAGTTACTGTGTGCTTGAGATAAAAATAGAAAAGAGGAGAGCGCGCACTGGAAGAAGGGAAAATAGAGAGTGCCCCAGAAGAGGAAAAACCAGAGTGCTCATGTAGACATAGGAGGGAGGGTGTGCTTGGTTGCTGATGCTCCTGGGGTCCCAGGTCACACTGTCTTGAAGCCTCTGACAGCAAAGTTGTCTTGATTTCAGAGTGTATGATGGAGAAGTTCAAGTTCTTGTCAATGCAAAGACACGGTGGTGGGTGTGGTGTGTGTGGTGTGTTGTGTGTGTGTGCGCGTTGTGGTGTACACATGTGTGTACAATGCACACGTGCACACAATGAAGAGCTATCCAGTTTGATTTGATCCCCTGTATTGCTTTTAAACAGCTTATGAGATACAACTCACCCACATGAAGTCTACTTATTTAAAGTGCCAATCTGGTGATAGTTGGTGTAGCCACCAGTACACTCTAAATTAGACACCCAGGGACAAACGGACAAATCTGGAAGCTCTGCTTTAACAAGAGACCCTGCTGTCATAAATAAAGAGGAGAATGAGGGAGACAACACATGTCAACCTCTGACTTCCACATACATGTGCACGTGTGCACACACCCACAGATATTCGAACATGTACCGTGTACCATACAAGCATATATATATAGATATACTATATCATATATTAGATAATATATATGTATATACATCCCCCCAGCAGCCACCCCATTACACTACAATGCCTCACTGCTTTTCCTATTGGGTGACAGTATTCCATTGCTTACATGTGCTATATTTTTCTTTATCCATTGCAGCAGATGATGGACATTGTTTTCTTGTTGTTTGGTTATCAGGACAACATTGCTGTTAACTTCATTTTAAAATTTTTATATTTTTTTTTTAGTTTTTTCCCTTTTTTTTTGGTTTTTGAGATAAGGGTCTCCCTTTTAGTCCAGCTATCTGGAGCTCGCTCGTAGACCAGGCTGGCCTTGAACTTACAGAGATCCACCTACGCTGCCTCCCGATGCTGGGATTAAAAAGGCGTGTGCCAACCACCCGGCTAATTTTATTATTTTATGTTTATATGTATGAAGTATTGCCGTGTGGTGTCTAAGTGCCCCCTGTCTGCAATGCCTCAGAGCAGAAAGGGGGTGTGGATCCCCTGGAACTGAAGTTGGCAGTTGGTTAGCCACCATGTGGGGGCTGGAAATGAGTCTAGGTCCTCTGGAAGAGCAGCCCAGTGCTCTTAACCCCTGAGCTGCCTCGTCCGTACGTCGTCTCTCTCTCTCCTCTCTCTCGCTCTCTCATCTCGCCCTCTCCTCCTCTCCTCTTCTTTTTTTTAGAGGAATTTTGTGTGCCTAGGCTAGCCTCAACCTTATGTCATTGAGGGAAACTTTGGACTTTTTTTGGAAGACTGTATGTGATATGTAGACCATCCTGAAGACCTGCCAAACTTATCCCAAAGTGATGCTCCATTTTCCTCCCCACCCCAGCACCATGTGAGCTCAGGTTTGTCCTCATCTTAGCCACACTTGTCACTATTTGTCATCCCAGTGGGCAGGAAGTTGCTCTGACGTGCACTTCCTGATGATTAATGACCCCTTTCAAGTGCTCATGGTCACTCATGTAACTTCCTTAGGGATGTGGCTCCTCAGATCCTCTGTTCATTGTTTCAGTGGGTTACCTATCTTTTTAGTATTAGGTCGTGTAAGTTCTTTATGTGGGTTGGTTGCAAGTTCTTTTTCACACACAGAATTTGCTATGGTGTCCCCGTTCTGTGGGAATGTCTCTTTTTAGCGACATTGTAGCATAAAACATTTTTTAAATTTTGATGGAATCCAATTACCCATTTTTCTTTTGTGTGCATACTGATATTATACTTGAGAAGCTATCACTGGAAGGCTGGAGAGGTGGCTCAAGAGTTTAGAATACTTGTAGGGTAATGCGTACTCCTGAGACCCCATGAGAAAATGCACATACACTGTCTGAACATTAGTGCACAGTATGCATGGGGCTGGGACGGGACACAGTGCCAGACAGAAGACATCTCCCTTAGAGTGTTGGTGAGAGTGATCCAAGGACCTCAAATAATGCAGACTACCTACTTTGATTATCCATGGAACAAATAATAAGACTCTTATGCTCAACACAGGAACAATTCAGATAACAGGACTTGAGTAATGGAGTAGAAACTGATCCTGGAAGCCTTCTACCTGAAGGTCATAATGCTGGATGATATGCACACTGCTGAGAGAGAAAATTAATCACTGGTCCTACTCAGCCCTAAAGCCTAACAACCATAATGACCTGCACACAACAAACTACCATCATAGGTGCAGTAGTGACGGAGTTATCTGGGGCTAATCAACAGCTATCTAATTGGAGTTAAAACCCTCTCAACAGAGTGACCTCATGGGTGGCCCAGTAAACAGCCAAGTGCACATGGCGGGAGAGGACATAGATCCATCCTAGAGAAAACTGTATCTCTGGTGTATCTTAGACAAATGAAATTTCTTTTTTTTTAAAAGCCAATTTTTATTGAAGCTTTGCGCATATTTCAACAACAAAATTTCAATCAATCACAGGCCCATTTCCCTCCTTGTCCCCACCCCACCAGAGCACATGCATTCTGCCAAACATGATGTTTTTCATCTTTTTCTCAGTCTTTTTAAAATTTTCGATGCAGAAGTTTACTGTTTTAGGCAGAAGTTCACTATTTCATCAAGCCAGGCATGGTGGCACACACGCTTTTATATCCTAGCACTTGGGAGGCAGAGGCAGGCGGATCTTTGTGTTTCAAGACCCGCCTGGTCTACAGAGCAAGTTCCAGACGGCTTGGCTAAAGGAAGACCCTGCCTCAAAAAGGCAAAAAAAAAAAAAAAAAAAAAAAAAAAAAAAAAAAAAAAAAATCAAAAAATCACCGTTTCAGTCAGTTCTTTGACCCATCTTTTGTTGTTGTTATTCCCCAATATGCATCACTCCAAAATATGCATATATGCATGCCACATATATCTCTTAGCATCTTCAGCTTAAGATTTCTTTTTTTTTATTATTAGGCTGAAAGATTTCATGTTTGAAGTCTCCTCCTTGGCAAACCCAAACCACCATCAGTCCTACCCTTTTGCTCCACACTGAGGTTTTCCCTTCCTGTGGTCACCAAATGAGGTCCAGTAAGCACCAGTCCTGTCTTGATCTTCCTGTACTGTCTCCCATGATACGCCTGGGTAGTCTAACATTATAGGTGTCTATACTCTGAAGAGGCTGAAACCCCAGTAGCAGCTCAGTCCACAAGCTGGAGTCTCAGCAGTCTCATCTGGCACTGAAGGTTTGGAGGACTCTTGGAGAACATGAGTCTTCAGTCCATATTGAAGTTGAAAAGCTGTGTCTCATGTCCTTTGAAGATGGCAAAAACAGTGGCACCTCTGGGTAGCTGCACTTGCCAGTAAGACAAACAATTGTGCTCTTTTTTTTTTTTTTTTTTTTTTTTTTTGTACTTGTTGGTCTTTTGTTTTTTTTACTTTTTGTCTTTTTACTAAGATCTCAAGTTTTATACCTGAAGTACAATTTCTCAGGCCTTACTAATTATTTCTGGTTATACTTCCTTTTGGACGCTTAAGGCCACACTGTTAGCCCAGATTAACCAAGGTTTTTGTTTTCTCAAGGTCAATTGAAGATCTGGTCTTCAGGTTTGGGGGGTAGGGGAGTGAGCCCCTGGCTCCTTTTGGCTTTTCATTTACCAGTTCCATCCACTCGAGGACAAAGTCAGGTCCTGCTAGACCAGGCTTCCCTTTTGGAAGCGTGAGCAGACTTTCGCATATTTGCCTGTATAAATGTTTTGTTTTCTTTTTATGCCTCTTAACCATTGGTCCTCATGATCTATTAATCTCACTGTAAAGGCAACTCATAGCTTCATTTTGGGGGACACTTTTTGGAAGTAATGCCTTTGAGGCTAGGTGCCTGATACAGGTGGTTGGTTCTCAGGAATACCACTGATGCATTTTGGCCTTTATTTTTGTTTCTTTATGCTCCTGGTATCTAATAGCTCTGATGACCCCTTTTTCAGGGTGGAGACATAAGTCCAGCCACTTTACATATTGCAAATATTCTACAGGACCTAAGAAAAATCATTAGGCATACTGTGGTTTTCTTTCCCTAGAAAGGACATGTAGGGCTGGAGGGATGGCCTGGCGGTTAGGAGCGCTGACTGCTCTTGCAGAGGACCTGGGTTCAATCCCCAGCGCCCACATGGCGGCCGAGAGCCGTCTGTGACTCCGGTTCCAGGGGAACTCCAGTTCCAGGAGAGTCTGACACCCTCTTCTGACCTCCGCGGCATTGCACGACACGGGTGCACAGACTTGCATGCAGACAGTACATTCATACACATACAGAAATAAATAAAAATAAAAAAAAAGAAAGGACATGTAAACTAAGTAAGCCCTGTAATGAAGATCATGAAGAGTTGGTGTGTGACATGTGAGTTTGTCCACAGCCTTCTTCATCAACAAGGGATTCCTTGTGAGAAATGGCTTAGATATGGGCAGAGGAGGCTGGCAGTCTCTGGTCAGGCACACATATGCACACATATTCACACTCAAGTACACAGATATTCTTACATGCACTCATATGTATCCACATCAACTTGTATGTGAACATGTGTGCATATGCACATATGTTCACACACAAGTATATAGATATCCACACATGTACACACAGTCCAACATTCACACACACCAATGTACACATGAATATATATGTACACATGAATAGAATGCCCTTCCCAGGTCTGGAATTCAGCAACCTGCATCACAGTTTCCTCGAGGAGGTACATCCTACAAGAACAGCCCCGTACATTTATCATAGCCATTAGCATACAGTCCTGTGCAAATCTGGGCAGATCAGCCAGCCCTGCTAGAGAAGATGCAAGCCCAATGCCTCAGCCTCGGGTGAGGAGTCAGGAAGTGTCCTTGGTCTGCCTGTGCCCTAACCTGGGAATGCCTCTTTGCCTTCCTAGGAGTTCTTCACAGACACTGAACAACAAGAGTCCCACACACTACTGGGTATGTCTAAGCTACTTGAGCTTTGTTCTGTGTGATGTTTTCTTTCCTTCTTTCATTTCTTTCTATTTATTTATTTATTTGTTTGTTTATTTTGAGACAAGGTTTCCCTGTAGCCCAAGCTGGCCTGGAACTCACTATGTAGACCAGGCTGGCCTTGAACTTACAGAGATCCGCCTGCCTCTGCCTCTGCCTCTGCCTCTGATTGCTGGGTTTAAGGGCATGCACCGCCATGCCCAGCCTCTGTGTGACATTTTCTTGTTAAGCCCTTACAAGGCATGCTTCCAGAGAGCAGCTCTTTTCTCGTTTCTGTCAACACAGCCTTAGTTAACTTCCTGCTGTGTATCCTATAAACTTCAGGGTCTGGGCCAAGTGTGGAGAAAGGGAGGGGCGAGGGACAATCTGACTGCTCTCTTTGTGAAGGCCCTGCCTGCCTCCCCACCAGCATGTGGTGACACACTAGTCATTAAGCCCATGTCACTTTGTGGAGTTGGCTCTGCCTGGGCCCTCTCTGTCCCACCATCCCCAACTCTAGTGTCCAAGCAGTGGACTCTGGAATGGTGCTAGGAGATCCCAGGAGCAGCCTCAGGCTAGAGAGGAGGAGCCTGTCACAAAGCAGCCATCCTACAGCACCACTGAGCACTTTTATAACCGGAGAATTGATAAAAACACACATGCACACATATACAGACATTCACTTGTGCATGTAAGCACACACACAGAGACACGCATACAGACACAAACATACACATATAGAGACATGCATACACACAGACATGCAAGACAGAGAGCTTCAAAAACTTGGGCAATTTTGCAAATGTAATGGATCAAATCAGCAATGCTTCAACTGATGTCTAATCAACCAAGAGTGGTGTGGCACTCTCTGTGGGGGCCACAGAAGGGCCTGGCTTCCCGTGGAGGGCCTGTAAATCCCTCTCCCTAACTAGTCTACAGCTGGACACCTGGGTGAGCTGGAGGCCCTGGAGGCCTTAGGGATAGGGACAGCCCTGCTGACAGAGAATCATGGGCCAGTGGTGGTCACAGGGCCAGCTATAGCAGACATGGGGCAGGAGGGCTGGGCATTGGTGACCAGGGCATCCTGGCATACTGCAGGTATCTGTCAGGGCTACTCAGGGAGCCCCTGGCTTGCCCTATCTGTCACCGGCCCCTCTGATGTGTCTGATCCAGCATCCATGCTGCAATCTCCCCGGCTGGCTGATATCTGTGCCGAGGGGATTCCTAACCTTCTTCCCACTCCGGGTGCACAGAACCTCTTTCCTCAGTATCAGTACCATGCCCTGCAGGAGCCCAGCTTCAATGTCGCTTCACTTCTCTTCTCATCCCACAACTCTTCTTGAAAACAGAAGTCAGATTGCACAGGTTAGCTCTCTGACATCCTCCACTGGCTGATAAAAATATCCCATCTTGAGCCGGGCGTGGTGGCACACGCCTTTAATCCTAGCACTTGGGAGGCAGAGGCAGTCGGATCTTTGTGAGTTCAAGGCCAGCCTGGTCTACAGAGTGAGTTCCAGGACAGCTGGGACTACAGGGAGACCCTGTCTTGAAAAGACCAAAAAAAAAAAAAAAAAAAAAAAAAAAACAATCCCATCTCCTTGTTAGAGTCCAGAGGTCCTGCATGTTTCCTCTGCTCCTCACCTCCCAGGGGCCACCTGTCCCAATCCCAGGGCTCTGGCACATTCTGTGCGTACCAACCTGGTTAGGACCTTAGGAGATGATACCCTCAGGTATTAGAATGAGACTGTTAGTGTGCCTGGTGTTGTAAGGGAAGATGGGGCAGAAACACACAGAAGGACTCTGTATTAGAAGATGATGCCCTCAGGTACTAGAATGAGACTGTTAGTGTGCCTGGTGTTATAAGGGAAGACGGGGCACAGGCACACAGAAGGCCCCTGTATTAGGCCACAGGGAAGATAGGAAGAAGCCCAGGTGAGACACTGGCCTTTGGTGGCTTTGGAGCACAAGGCACACAGGCCTGTGGTTGAGTCCTCATCTGTGGTTTTAGTTGTGGTTGGGAGTTGAAAGGGATCCCCTCCTCAGTGCTTGCCTATGTTCGCCCTGCCCACCTGATCCCTAAACTCTTCCCTCCGTGCATCGCAATCTTGGACAGACTCTGATGAGCTGATTACCTCTTGCAGGAAGTCTTTCCTGGACTCTGGGACAGGATATGGATTCCTTCCATGGACATCTATGTGCCTGGAGCATGGTGCTGTCCCAGCAAACAGTGATCACGTGCAACCCTGTGTCAGCTTCCTGCCTGGACATGATGTCCACGGAGAGCTGGAGCGTCTCTCGTCACTGTGCCCTGACACAGGAGCAGACTCACTTGGTGGGTGACTGCTGAGCACTCGCCTGGTCTACATTGAGTCTGAAGCTCCCATGTTCTCTTGGCCTAGCATATGCACAGAGGTCTCTCTGCCTGGCATTCTTGGGGGCAGGGAGGTGTTTCTTCCTTTCTCCTTTCACACCCCGTCACGTGTCACGTGTCTCCACCCTAGGGGAGGCAGAGAAGCCTGGTTTCATCCTACCTGTCCCAGCTGCCGTGGGTCTCTGCCTAAAGCTCCCTGATGCTCTGAGCCTCCAGTCCTACCTGACGGTCCTGGACACTACAGGCCAGTAGGTCACTACAGACTGAGGCCAGGCTTGTCTGTCTCTAGGACCCAGAGCAGTGTGTTGACACGGAGGAGGCAGACTCTACCCCACCACCTCCTGCTGCTTCATAAATACAGCAGACCACTCCACAGCTAAGTCAGATCACTTAAAAGAGTGATTTGGAATGAAAACATATTGCTTCACATATACTGTTTTTCACTGCACCAGCAGATTTAGCTATTTGGATAATTTTTTTTTCAAAAGCTGATCTTGAAAGGCACGATGTTTCCAGAATCTACATGAGCCAGCACGTGCTGGTAGCTACGGAGAGTGTTAATATCTTTCAGCCAGAAGGGAAGCTTCCTTGAATTGAGGTCTCTTTACCTGAGAAGTGGGCATCAGGTCTACCCTGGTGGTTGCTTGGTGGAACTGAGACCTAGTCACCACTACCCAGGTGATGGCTGTGGCCTTGTGAGTCCAAGGACTGGAGTGCAGGCCACTGTAGGGAGCAGGGAGTAGAAGAGCCAGCACTGAGGAGGAGAACATGGAGTTCAGAGCTTAGAAAATGATGCTGACCCTGTAGGCTACCTGTAGTCATCACACACTTTTAAGTAGAAAGTTACTTGGGGACTTTCTTTGCAAAGGTGGCTCTACCAGGCCACCTTTGCAAAATTCCACATCACCAAACAGAAAATGAGCTATGGTCTGACCTTCCAAGAAAACAGAAGAAATGGGAGACGGCAGCCAAATTTTACAAACAGGCCAGTTCCAGTTGGCAAGATACTGAAGTTCCCCCTGCCTGACGCTTACATAGAAAAGGTAACCCGAAAAGTGATCCGACCTATGTGCTCAGTTCTATTGTTTGGCCTCCCAATCCTCACCTTAGAAGGAGTGTGACTTTGAAATGACCACTCTGCTCTGTCCATTGTTTTATTTTCTTCTGCGGCTCTAGTCTTGCTGGGGCATGGCGATGTACAATATGAATCTGGGCACTGTGGATGGAGGTGGAGCCTGGAAGAACAGGAGTTCAAAGTCATCCTCAGTTACAGAACAAATTCCAGGCCAGCTTGGGCTACATGAGATCATATCTTAATAAATCTAAAATAATCAAATTATTAATTAAAAACAACCCTGATCTCCACTCAGCCATCAGAATTGCCTGCTCCATGGCAGGTGTGCTTGCTTTAAGAGTTTGAGTTGTAGCTTTGTCCTCTGATGCCCTTCTGATCCAGCCTAACACACCTTGTTTACCCTTTAATGGAAAATTTGGTCCAAACAATTGTCAACCATTGCCCTCCTAACCCTAACCCTAAACCCCTACCCCCAACCCTTACCCCTTAACCTAACCCTAACCCTAAACCCCTACCCCCTAACCCTTACCACTTAACCTAACCCTAACCCTAAACACCTACCCCCTAAACCTTACCCCTTAAACTAACCCTAACCCTAAACCCCTACCCCATAACCCTTACCCCTTAACCCTAAGCCTAAACCCCTACCCCCAACCCTTACCCCTTAAACTAACCCTAACCCTAATCCTAAACCTCTAACCCCCTAACCCTTACCCCTTAACCTAACCCTAACCCTAAACCCCTACCCCCTACCCCTTACCCCTTAACCTAACCCTAACCCTTCCAACCCACCGTGTCTCTGTCCCTTCACCCATGGTCTCCATGTTCACCCTAGTGAGGTGAAGGCTGCCTCTGCAGCCCATACCTCGGCTACACCCCCAAGTAAATACCGTAGGGGGAAGCTGCCAACATGCTTCAATGTAAACTGAAGAGCTGGGCTGAAGAGACGATGAAAAGAGGGTATTTGGAGGCAAAAGATATTAGCCAAGGCAGTGAGAATGTGCAGGGGCAGAACACAAAGGTGGAAGAGTTCAGAAATGTGGGTGCATACCCTCCACAAGGCCACACCTTCCCACAGGCCATACCTGGTGTGGTGGTTTGAATGAGAATGTCCCCCAGAGGCTTCAAGTATTCGGACATTTTGTCCCCATTTGGTGGCACTGTTTTGGGAGGTCTTAGAAGGTGCGGCCATGCTGGAGGAAGTATGTCACTGGGGAGCAGGCTTAGAGAGTTCAACAAGCCTTGCAGTCTTCTCTCTCTCTCTCTCTCTCTCTCTCTCTCTCTCTCTCTCTCTCTCTCTCGGCTTCCTGTGCTCATTGGAAGATGTGAACCTTGGCTTTCTGCTCCAGCCCCTGCCACCATGCCTCCCACCACAATGGACTCTAATTCCCTGGAACCATCGATCATAAACTCAAATAAACTCTTCCTTTTGTAAGTTCCCTTGGTCATAGTGGTATTATCACAGCAACAGAAAAGTGAGTAATACACCTGGGATACAGAGGTGCTGAGCTAAGGTGCTCAGCAAGGCTTTGGGACTCTTTTAGACAGGGAACAAAAGCTGATGTTCAGGGTGTATGGAGGAAGAAGGTACTTCCAGTTCTTAGGAGGAAAACCAACGACTTTAGATTATCTGGAGGGAGATCAATAACCATAAATGTTTACCATTTGAATTCATGAATATGGAACAGTTTCTTTTTTGCTTAGTTTTTCAAGTTTTCTTGGGAATGTTCTATGATTTTCTGGTTAGGAGTTTTGTATATCTCGGGTCCCAGATGACAACAGGGTGAGGTGAGAGTAAGGTAGTCACCTTGCTTCCCAGCAGCCATTTTGAACCTGCCCATTCTGAACAGGTGCAGGTGATCTTCCTGGTTGCTTGTGGGAAAGAAGAATGACAGTGATGTGAAGATTCGCAAATCCTCTGCAGAACTGTAGCCAGTGGAGGCCGGCTCTAGCCATGAAAGGTGATCCATGTAGATCGAACTGCAAGGTTAGTCTATCTTTTAAAGGAGATAAATGATAAAATCATTTCAACAGAAGCGAAGTATTTTATAAAATGCAACATTTGCTCTTAATAAGGAACACCCCAGCTAGAGATACTTTATCTGATTAAAAATACAGTAAATGTAACCCCGGGTGTGGTGGCCCTAACCTTTAATCCCAGCACTCAGGAGGCAGAGGCACTCAGGAGGCAGATCTCTGTGAGTGCAAGGCCAGCCTGGTCTACAAAGTGATTCAGGCCACCTGGGATTGTAGGGAGACCCTGTCTCAAAAAGACATGCGCACACGCACACACACACACACACGCACATATATATGGATATATATATATATATGTAGGTGTGCATGCATGGATATGCATGTGACTTGACTGTGGAGGCCATGGGTAGACTTCTGCTGTTTTTCCATATATGTATATATATATTTATATATTAAATGCTACATTAAGCAGCAAAAGTGTTTTCCCCTCTGAGGTAGAGAATGACACAGATCTATTTATAAATCCAACCCGGTGAAATAAAACATACAAAGAAATGTAGAAATTCAACCCGTGAGAGTTACTAAGGGTAAAAAAATATTATAATTCCCAAATGAGATATATGTAGGTAGACAATCCAAGTTAATATATATACAAACTACTAGAATTAGTTAATTACTTTACGAAGGCTTCCGGGTACCAAGTCAAGACACAGAAGATGGGTTTCTTCCACAAGGTGGGGACACAGGTGTTTGGGGTCACCCTAATTCCTGGAGGTAAAGAATGGCCATGGATCCTTGGTGGGTGGGTTGGGGGGGGAGTTCTTGTAGACATGGACTGCACTGAGAACAGCGCGTTCCTCTGGAGCTCTGAAGGAAGCAGGATGTGATTTAGTCCAGGCGGTGTGAGGGTGAGGGGATGAGACAGAGCTTTGCAACTTTTAGAAACTCTAAATCCTGATCTCAACTGGAGAATGCTGTGAAGCTGCCTGCATGTGTTCTGCTCACAATCTTTGTTTATCTTAAAACTAACCATGGCTGGGCATGGTGATACAAGCCTTTAATTCCATCACTTGGGGGGCAGAGGCAGGCAGATCTCTGTGAGACCGAGGCCTGTCTGGTCTACATAGTGAGTTCCAGGCTAGCTGTGGCTACAAGGAAACCCTGTCTCAAAAAAAAAAAAACCCCACCCCACTCCCTTAAACCCCCAAACCTAACAAGAACTTAATCCAATTAATAATTGTGCTGAAAACAAAGTGCCACAAAATGGAATTTTCAAATTGGAAACATGAAAATTATCAAAAATCTCTTTATAGAAACCACTTGCAATTAATTCTCTAGTGCTACAAGTTTGTCCTGAGTTTGTCCAATGGATTAATATTGAGGTGTGAGTTATATTTCATCCAGAATATTTAATGTATAATTTTTTAAATTTTATCTGTTATTTTTTAAATTTATTTATTTTTTATGTGTATGAATGTAATGTCTGCATGTAGCTTTGTGGACCCATGTTGTGCAATGCCGCGGAGGTCAGAAGAGGATGTCGGATTCTCCTGGAACTGGAGCCAAAGATGGTTCTCAGCCGCCATATGGGTGCGGGGGATTGAACCTGGGTCCTCTGCAAGAGCAGTCAGCGCTCTTAACTGCTAGGCCATCTCTCCAGCCCGTAATGTATAATTTTTATTTCATGTGATAAGTTTATTGTGAAGTATGTAGTTTTAAAAACAATCAATTTAAGGAGAATGGAATACAAAAATAAATCCACTAAATATAATTCTAACATGTAAAAAGTATAAAATAATTAATTTAATTGATTTCCTTCTGTGGTGGTTTGCATGAGTGTCCCCCACAGGCTGTAAGTATTCAGATATTTGTCTCCAGTTGGTGGCGCTGTTTTTGGAGGTCTTAGAAGGTGTGGCCATGCTGGGGGAAGTGTGTCACGGGGGGCAGGCTTAGTGAGTTTTAACAAGCCTCGTGGTCTCCAGTCTCTTTCTGCCTGCTTCCTGTGCTCTTTGTGTGATGTGTCCCTTGGTTTGTTGCTGCCTCTCCAGCCGCCACGCCTCCCGCCACAATGGACTCCAATTCCCTGGAACCGTCAATCGTAAGCTCAAATAAACTCTTCCTTTTATAAGTTCCTTTGGTCATGGTGCTTTATCACAGCAACAGAAAAGTGACTAATACAGTTATCTTTTTTTTTTTTAAAAAAATTTTTTTTTATTATTATTTATTTATTTTTGTATGTGTATGAATGTAGTGTCTGCATGCAGGTCTGTGCACCCATGTCGTGCAATGCCGCGGAGGTCAGAAGAGGGTCTCGGATTCCCCTGGAACTGGAGTTCTCCTGGAATCGGAGTTACAGACGGTTCTTAGCCGCCATGTGGGTGCTGGGGATCGAACCTGGGTCCTCTGCAAGAGCGTCGGTGCTCTTAACCGCTAGGCTATCTCTCCAGCCCGTAATACAGTTATCTTCTAAAGTAGATTAGATATTAATTATGTGCTAGAAAGACTGGCTTTATTGGATTCTGAGACAGAGGGGAGACAGAAAGGCAGGAAGCCTGGGAGTTTGTAGAGGAGAAGCAAGCACTTTTTTTTTTTAATTGCAAGCTACGAATCTACTGTGTAGGAACACAGGGGATACTGAGGCTCTAGAAGACTCAAAGAACATCTTTGTTGGCCTGTGATCTTAGATATTCAGACTTACTGAGTATGTTTGTATGTGTGTGTGGGTGTATGTGTGTATGGTGTGCGTGTATCTGTGATATATGGTGCATGTGTGTGTGTGCTATGTATGTATATGTGGGATATACATGGGTATGTGTATGTATGTTGTGGTGTATGTGTGTGTGTGCTATGTATGGGTATATGGTATGTGTGTGTTGTGGTGTGGTGTGTATGTGTGTGTGGTGTGTCATATGGATTTGTGGTGTATGTATGTGTGGTATATATGTGAGGTATATGCATGCGTTGTGGTGTATATATGTATGTATGGTTTACGTATTTGTTTGTGTGGGTGTATATATGTGGGTGTGCATGCATGAATATGCTTGCGACTATGGAGGCCATCAGTGGATGTCTGCTGTTTTTCCCTGATCACTTTCTACCTACCTTCCTTCCTTCCTTCCTTCCTTCCTTCCTTCCTTCCTTCCTTCCTTCCTCCCTCCCTCCCTCCCTCCCTCCTGTCTTTCTATATTTCTTCAAGTCAGGATCTCTCTCTGAACCTGAAGCTCATTGATTCATCTAGCCTGGGTGGCCAATGAGCTTCAGGGAATCCTCCTGTCTCTGTATTTCCCCCATCCCAGCACTGGCACGCTGCTATGCCTGGCTTTTAACATGGGTTCCAGGAACCTGAATCCGGGTCCTCACATTCTTGCAGCAAGTACTTTACTGACTGAGCCATCTCCTCAGCCCACATATTCAGAGTTACAGTGAATGACATGTATAGTTGGAATACTGTTCTTTGAATGGTACTCCAGGAATTCTTGCAGTGTGGAAATGTCCATTCTACTTCCTCTGGGAGAGATGACTGCTCTTCTTTAACTTCTCTGTCAGAGTACACATCACATCTTGTACACACAGTGGTTTTCATGTTATCCTTTTCCACTAGATTGTAATTGAAGAAACTACATCTTTTTTTTTTCAAAGCCAATTTTTATTGAAGCTTTGTGCATTTCATACAAAATTTCCCAATCAGAAGAAACTACATCTTTACAGCAAAATGAAATAAGACACAAAGACAATTGTTATTTCCATATAATATCAACAAGCAATTATTAAATGAAGTTAAAACACTTTAAATGAAAATGATTAATTATTGTGTTTGCTGTATATGATGTGTGCCATGCGTGTGCAGGTCCAAGGACAGCTTATGGCAAGCAGTCCTCTTCTTCCACGGGGTTCTCTGATTGAGCTCAGGTTGTCAGGCTTGTACAGCAAATACTTTCACTTTCTGAGCTATCTCACTGGTCCAAAAGCAATTTCATGTACATCAAAGAACTGAGGATAAATCCAACAAAGGATATGAAAAAAATCTATACAGAATCAATAAAACATTCCTGAGATTCTGAAAAACTAAATAAATGTGAAAATCTCTGTCCTAGTTTGCTTTCAATTGCTGTGAAAAAAAACCTGACCGATACCAACTTGGGGAGAAAGGGTTTATTTGGATTATATCTCCTGGTTCATCAGTGAGGGAACCCAAGGTAGGAATTCAGGACAGGAACCTGGAGGCAGGAGCTGAAGCACAAGCCATGGAGGAACTCTGTTTACTGGCTTGTTCCTCTAGCCCAATGTCAACCTGCTTTTTTCTTTTCTTTTCTTTTCTTTTCTTTTTTCTTTTTTCTTTTCTTTTCTTTTCTTTTCTTTTTGAGACAGGGTCTCCCTGTAGCCCCAGCTGTCCTGGAACTCACTCTGTAGATGAGGCTGGCCTTGAACTCACAAAGATCTGTCTGCCTCTGCCTCCCAAGTGCTAGGATTAAAGGCATGCACCACCACACCGGGCTCAACCTGCTTTCTTATACAATACAGAATGATCTGCCCAGGGGTGGCACCACCCACCCACAGTGGGCTGGGCCCTCCCACATCACTCAACAACCAAGAAAATATACCACAGAAATGGCCACGGGACAGTCCAATGGAGGAAATTCCCCAAATGAGGCTCTCTCAACCCAGGTGTATAAAGTTGACACTAAAGTTATCCAGCACAACCTCTATATTTGTGGATCATTATTGCTTCCTCCAAAATGATCTATGCAGATTTAGTGAAGTACTTACTAATATCCTAGCATGATTTCTTGTAGAAACTGGGATGTTGATTCTACAATTTATAAAGAAACATAAACCGACAAGAATTGCTAAGAAGAGTTGGAGACATCAGACTTCCACGGCTGCTGTACTGAAGATAGAACAGTGTTGCAATAAGAGCAGACTAATGGAAAAGCTTTAAAAACAACTAATGCTGAGTCTATTGGTATCCAGAAGATCATAAAATTTACAAATTAAAATAAAAGATGACAACACATTTATTATTATCCTATTTATCTATGTGTGTAAGTGTGTGTCTCTGTGTATGCCACAAGTGTGTGGGTGTAAGTGTATGTCTCTGTGTGTGCACCACAAGTGTGTGGGTGCTGGAGGAGCCCCCAAGGGAGCACAGAAGAGGCTGGGGAGATGGCTCAGCAGAGCACTGGCTGCTCTTGCAGATGGCATAGGTTCGATTCCCAGAACCCGCATGGTGGCTAACAACCATCTGCAACTCTGCTTCCAGGGGAATCCAATGCCCCTTTCTGATCTCTGCCAGTGTTGCATGACACGGATGCACACACATGCACTTTACTCAGAAAAGTAAAAAAATAAAATAAAATAAAAGAGCACAGAATCCCTTGGAGCTCGAGTTACAGCCTGTTGTGAACAGCCTGTCTTGGGTGCTGGGAACCAAACTCAGTTCCTCTGCAATTTCATGCTCTTAACTGAGGAGCCATCTTTCCAGTCCCATTTAAATCTATCTATCTATCTATCTATCTATCTATCTATCTATCTACTATCTATCTATCTATCTACTATCTATCTATCATCTATCTATCTACTATCTATCATCTATCTATCTATCTATCTATCTATCTATCTATCTATCTATCTATCTAATCAGGATTTCTGTAGCCCCAGCTGGCCTGGAACTTGCTATGTAGACCAGACTGGCCTCCATCTCACAGATATCCGTCTGCCTCTGCCTCCCAAGTGCTAGGAATAAAGGCAAGTGCTACCATGTCCGCCCCATATAATTGGGGCTGGGGGACGGAGAGGACTCCTCTATGTTATTGAGGATGCCCCTGAACTCCTGGGCTGCAACAATCTTCGTGGCTCAGTCTCCTGGGTGCTGGGACCACAGGGGCATCACCACTCCTTAGTGCAAACACAAAAATTCTCAGTCTTTATTATTCACAGAAAGCAAGCTCAGTGGAAGCACTTTACTGATTGAGCTATCATGAGGACCAAGATGAAGACGAAGAAGCAGGCTCCCAGAGTGCACTGCTGGAGAACATCCGTGTGGCTGACAAAGGAAAGGACAAACAAATTGGGCAATATTAAAATTTATAACTTACTACTGCAAGAATGAAAAGATGTCTGTCGTAGGAACAGACAGCAAAAAGAACTCCTGCAGATGGATGTGAAAAGACAGACAGACTTAGGGAGGCCAAAAGACCCGAGCAGGAGCTTTTGAAAGCAGCTGCTTTGAACAGCTAACAAACACCATTACGGAAGTTCAGATGTGAGCCTCAGGGGGATGTCTCAGCAGCACAGAGCAAGACCTGTGGAGAGGACTGAGCCTGCTCAGGAAGGTCCAGCCTCAGAACTCCCTGGTGTCTGTGAGTCAGCCCCGCTGCATAGCGAAGAGCCTGACACACTCACCCCACAGCCCAGCTGTTCTGCCCCTCCTCGTGGGTAGGACAAAAAGCTTCCTGCTAGCATCTCTGTAACAGCTCAAACCCTGGATGTCCCTCTGTGGGAGAACAGACAGACAAACTATGCCAGAGTCACTCAAGGGACCTTAAGTGCTTATGGATGTACTGCAACTAACTCACAGACGTGGATGTGCGACAAGAGCACCCTGAAGGACTTCGTTCCCAGCGGGGCAAGCTGAGGGCACACTTGGAGGCAGTAGGGTCTCTGGGCAGGGCATGGGGAGGATGTGACATGCACCGTTCCCTGTCTGCGTCTGTGTGGTGACAGTGTGCTCACTGCATGTGGCTGCAGACCTGTGACTGGCCATGCTTTACTGCCAACCATGGGCTGACTTGACAGAAGTTACTATGATTATGATTTTATTGTTAGAGCTGGGGAGATGGCCCAGTGGATAAAGGCACTTGCTATGCAAACTTGGTGACCTGAGCTTGATCCTTGGGTCCCTCAGTGAAGAGAGAACTGACTTCCAAGAGTTGTTTTCTGACTGGCACACAGGTGTTGTGCCATGTGTGCCCACACATACATTGTACACACACACTATAACATTTTTTAATTTAAAATATTAAAAAGGAATAAATGAAGATTAGGGTTTATACTGTTCCATTGTGTCTGTTGAGGCTTGGGGTTTGTCCTTTCTTTAGCTCTAGACATCTAGGCTTTGGTGGCTGGTATTGTGGCACGGGCAACACAGGTCACAGGGCTCTGACTCCAGAGTCCTGAAATCTACCCCCCTGGTTGCCAAACCTCCGGCTGTGGCTCTCTCTCCCCTGCCCTCCCCCCTGGCTGTGTCTCTCCTTCCCTTCCCCTGGGTCTGTTTCCCCTACCCTCTCTCTCCTGTCCCCCCCCCCCGTCCTCTTTGCCCTCCTCCTAGCTCTGTCTCTCCTGCCCTCCTCCCTGGCTCTGTCCTCTTTGCCCTCCCCATGGCTTTGTCTCTCCTGCCCTGCCCTCCCCTCCCCCCCTTTGTCCCCTCTGTCCTCCCCCTGGCTTCTGAGATGTCTTTCCCTTGATCTCTCAGGCCTGAACATGGGTGTCTTCTGGGTTGCTGTGTCACCAGAGAAGGAAGAAAGGGACACAAATGCTACATTTACACATATCTTCCAGAGGGCCAGAGGACCCTGAGCAAGTGATACTTTTTTTTTAATTTTATTTATTTTTGCATGTGTATGAATGTACTGTCTGTCTGCATGTAGGTTTGTGCACCTGTGTCGTGCAATGCCGCAGAGGTCAGAAGAGGGTGTCGGATTCCCCTGGAACTGGAGTTCTCCTGGAATTGGAGTTTCAGATGGTTCTTAGCCGCCATGTGGGTGCTGGGGATCAAACCCGGGTCCTCTGCAAGAGCAGTCGGTGCTCTTAACCACTAGGCTATCTCTCCAGCCCGCAAGTGATACTTTTTAAGGCTCCTGGAAACCCAAATCCCCAACCCCATAGCACTTCTGGTACTGATACACATCCAATTACACACAAAAACTTGCACATGCACATACTTCTCTTAGATCCACTGAAATTATGGTGTGTTTTAAATTTTCACATTTAGCAAGTTCTTAGTTTTAACACCCTTCCTTTCTTCTCCACCACACATGTTAAACACAATATTAATGTCACTGAATTTATTTAAAAACCACAATTGAATGTGTAAATTTGTGCAGGCCGGGCCAGGCCAGCAGCACTCGCTCCCTCCCTCCTCTCCTCAAGCCCTGTTCCACAAGGGCCCCAGGAGCTGCTCTGTCCAGGGCCTTAGCAGCCCCAGCTTCCCTATAGGCCCTGCTGGTGCTGCTCCTGTCCCTTCTGTCCTCACAAGACAAACTCCTTGCCCACCTGGCCCTGCCTAGGAATGACACTGACAGGACAACAGGATCTACAGATGACCGTGGGTCCTGAGCGAGTCAAGGCACACTCCTTTCCCTTTTCTCTTTCCCCTGCAGAGTCCAAAAAGCACTCAGCTTAACTCCTCCACCCCAGACAGCCACACTGGGTGTTAGCCTGGTGTTGCCTTTCCTTTCAGTTGATTCACTGTGAGGTGTAGAGGGTCCCACCCCAGGTCAGGAGCCTGAGGAGGTCCGGAGGGGGTTTTCGTCCCTTCTCATAATGGAGTTTGCTTTTGGAAACCCGGACAGGGCAGATCCACATTCCTTTTAGGTGAGATAGCAAGTTCCATGTGGTGAAAAGAGTTTGCAGAGAAATGTGCTAGAATGCTTTGGAAATGACGGGTGCTGGGAGGGATGCCGATGTGAGAGAAGAGACCCTCTGCTCCTGGTACTGTCCGGGAGATCCCCGGGGTGCCCATTGACACACAGGCACTTTATAAAACTTGGAGACAAAAGCCACTCTAGAGGGCTCGCTTTGCTGATCTGATGGCAAGGGTCATGCCCACCTCCTGGGTAGCTGAGGCCTGACCTCCATTTTGACCCGGACCTGCCCCAGCCAGACCTTACTCCTGGCAGCGGCTGCTGGGCTATGTTTTTGTGCTGCTTGGCCTCATGGATGCTTGGATGCTACGTCACCTCTGATTGCCCCCAAACCAGACTCATGTGGTGGGAGGAGAGAACCAGCTCCCACACGTTCTCCTCTGACTTCCACAGCCATGCCGTGGCATGTGCGCGTGTACACGCACACGTGCACAAATAGCTAACACGTCAAAATAAATAAATAAATAAATAAATAAAGCCAGCCTTTGAATTCTGCATCTGAGCACCCAAGAAAGCCCCATTGTTTCCAGCAGCAGGAGGAACAGGAGAGGAGCTGGGCAAAGCCACAGATGACCAAAAGTTTCTTAAACAACGGACCTGAGATGTGAGCAGAAGCCATCGGCTACATGGCTTTCTCCCTTCTGGGAACTTATATCTGCTGAAGGGGAAAACACCCTCCCAATACGTGATTCATCTCTTGCGTCTCCTACACACTCCAAAACCTCCAATGGTTTAAAAATATTTTGTTTATTATTCTTATTTTATGTGAGTATATCGCCTGCATGTATGCAAGTGCACAGCTGTTGTGCAATGCCTGCAGAGTCAGAAGTCCTCTGGAACTGGAATTACGGACTGTTATTAGCCGCCATGTGGATGCTGGGAATTAAACACAGGTCCTCTGCAAGAGCAGCCAGTGTGTTCTTAACCACTGAGCCATTCCTCCTGTTCCACAACCTCCAATATACAATGGGCTTGTGGGGCTAGCAATATTGTTGAGGAGGTAAAGGTACTTGCCACTGAGTCTGGCAACCTGAGTTCCATCCCCAGATCCCATATGATTGGTAAGGGTTCTCTCCCAGAAGTTGTTGACTTCCACACACATGCTGATGCATACATGTGCACACACACACCACACAAGCAATAATAATCACAAATAAATTAAAAAATTAAGAAATGGGGGCTGGAGAGATAGCCTAGCGGTTAAGAGCACCGACTGCTCTTGCAGAGGACCCGAGTTCGATCCCCAGCACCCACATGGTGGCTGAGAACCGTCTGTAACTCCAATTCCAGGAGAACTTCAGTTCCAGGGGAATCTGAGATCCTCTTCTGACCTCCGCGGCATTGCACGACACGGGTGCACAGACTTACATGCAGACAGTACATTCATACACATACAAAGATAAATAAAATTTTAAAAAATTAAAAAAAAAAAGAAGTGTAAGTTGCCAGGCACGGTGGTGCACACCTTTAATCCTAGCACTTGGGAGGTGGAGGCAGGCAGATCTCTGTGAGTTCAAGGCCATCCTGATGTACAGAGTGAGTTACAGGACAGCTGGGGCTATAGGGAGAGCCTGTCTCAAAAAGACAAAAAAAAAAAAAAAAAGAAAGAAAGAAAGAAAGAAAGAAAGAAAGAAAGAAAGAAAGAAAGGTAAGTTAACTCTGCAAGAGTAAAAGAAAATTGAGACAACTCCCCTGGTTGATGCTCTTACTACATTTGCAAATCTGTTTAATTTTTCTCCAAATAGCCACTCCTGTGATCCCTTCTCCATAGCCTGGGGCCCAGTCGGTCCCCCCACTTCCAACATTGGTCCTTTATCTACAGTCCCTCTCGGGTGCTGCCTGTGTCCCAGGGATGAAAATCAGGGTGCAACATGGAGAGAAACAGGGCAGAGAAGCAGGTGATGGCAACATGGTAACTATGGAGCTGTGTCACAAAAATCTAGCCCCATCTTTGTGGCTTCCCTTAGCTGCTCCCCCTTGTGGTCATGGGAAGCCGAGCTGCTGTAATCACCACCATCAGAGACAGGGAAGGGTAAACAGTAAAAATTCCACTGTGGATGTGTTGGGGTGGCTCAGTTGGGCTCTAGGAAAGCAACATGGGGAGGGGGCACGGTGTCAGACAGGGAGAGGGTGCTCTCAGCTCAGGATCCACGGGGACCTGTCCTGGTCCTGGTGCTGAGGACCAGATGGGCCCTACTGACCTGTCTCTTCCCAGAGAGGCCAAGTGTGACTTAGATGTGGACTTTGCAATCTCCTATGCCCAAGAACTGAGCAAAAATGACCTTTCTTTGAGAACAAACTGTATTCAACAATATTTAATTGCTTTTAATTTTAAATTAAAATAAAGTATGCACAGAGAAAAGCACGTACATTTGCAGATACATACAAACCGGCCCTGCAACAGCCAGAAATGGAAGACGAAGACGGAACCCCTTCCGGCAGGCTGTCTTCACATCTCCCCTCCTCACCCTCTCATCCAAGGCAGCCACCATCCTACGGTCTGATGTGCACAGCCCTTTCTTCTTTTTGAGCTTCTTCCACCTAGAGTCATACAGGTACAGCCTTTGACCCCTAGATTCTGTGTTCACATTATATTTGTGAAGAGCCTCTGGGCTACAAGGGTAGCAGCGCCTTGTCCATTTTTGTGGGTGCATAGTACTCTATTGAATGACTACACCATTGTTTATCTATCTATGCCCCTGCTAGTGGAAAACTGAACTATTTCTAGTCCTGCTGCAAACATTCCTGTACATATTTTTTTTTTATCTTTTTGAGATAGAGTTCCCCTGCATCCCCAATTGGCTTGGAACTCATTATGTAGACCAGGCTGGCCTTGAACTCACAGAGATCTGCCTGCCTCTGCCTCCCAAGTGCTGGGATTAAAGGTCTGCACCACCACACCTGGACCCTCACATATCTTTTGAAGCATGCATAGTATTTGGAGGTGTGTGGCAATATTTCCAGGAACAAGGCAACTGATCACAGGGCATCAGCAAGCTTAGGTTCATAGATAACTGTGCACTAACTAAAACAACACATTGCACAATGAAGACACAGCACCTCTCTCACTTTGAAAGAAAAACAACGTGAAGTTTATTCTCCAGAGTGACAAAGGGGCTGAGGAATTTGTCCGGGACACCCTGTGTGGTGGACACTAAACCGATACACAGTTAGCACCACGTGATGACACATCTGTCAATGGCAGACTGGGTATCCCACCCACAGCTGTGCCTGGTACCTAACCCTTGTCAATGATGGCACAAAGCTGCGCTGGTTTATGCATTTATTCCTCTTGTAATCATTAGACTGCACCATAGCATATGAAAACAAGTTTACTGGAAACAGGCTGCCGGAGCTTGACCGGCAGCAGTCCCTGAATCTCCAGATGCACCCAGAGGCCAGTCAAGTGACACGCCTGCCTCACCTGGGTGTGTGAGTCACTCCAGGCTATTCACACAGCCATGTGCATCTCCCTGCTGCTGAGTGATCTGAGACTGTAATTGACACCAAGTGTCACAAGACCAAAAAGTCTCTAGCAGGGCAGAGCACATGACATCAGTGAGTTGGTCTGTGTGGGGTCAGTTGACCACTGGTCACTGAGTTTTGCTTGTACACCTGCCCTGTGAGGTTGCTCTGCTCCTCTGTTGAGCCCGGGGCCTTCACTGTCTGCTTCTCCACATGGGGCCCTCGGGAACTGTGAGCGAGTGCTGTGGCATAGATATCAGTCGTGACAAAACAGAGATTTCTCCTTCAGAAGCTTTAGCGATTTACTTGATGTCCCGCCCCCAATTGTCAGAAAAACAAAGTTCTAGATTAGACACACGGAATATCTCCCTCACAAAAATCAAGACACTGATGCTTCAGCCCTGTGTAGCCTGTGCCCTTGTCTACGTGCGTTCCCGTGGGGCAGGATGAGTTGGCCAAGTCAGTGGGCAGGGGGCGATGTGGCTCTCAGATGGGGGTGGGCTTGCTGCTGCTGGGATGGCTCTTCCACCAGGCTGGGGGAGGGTGGGCTTGTTCTGTCCTGTAGCTAATTTCTTCTGTGCTCTGGGCCACAGAATTGTGTGTTGCGTTTCTCAGTTTAGACAGTCTCATCAGCTTAAGAAGCAAAAGGTGATAAACAGTGCGGGAAGAGCCAGAGCCTGGGCAGCACAGGGAAACCTTTGTTTTCTTGTGCCCCAGCCTGAGGCGGCTGTGCCGCAGGAAGTCCCAGCCTTGGGAAGGGGGCCAGAAGGTAAATGACCAGGTGGTTCTGTGGACGCTAACTGGAAGGGTCCATGGGAGTGAGGGTGACGGATGTCTCCTTGATGACCACATCAGGTAGGACGGCATCCTGCAAGAGCATGTTCTTTGGGGAAGTAAGCGTCCCTTGTGAGCCAGCACCCGGGGCCTCTAGTTCCACAGAGCCTAGAGAAGGTGCTTACTTTGCATCAGCTGTGTTCTGCAGAGAACACGTGCTCATACACCACCTCGGGATTTAGGATGGACAAAATTTAGAGATGGGGTCTTCAAAGGTAATTAAGTAAAAATGAGGTACATGGGTGGCCTCTGCTCCAATATGAGAGCTGCTTCTGCGCACCCCTGCAGCTTCTGCCCATTTCCCTGGCCCACTGGGAGGAACAGTTTAATCTGCTGAAAACTCATTCCCCTCACTCATTGGCTCTCCTCAGTGGTGAGAGTTGGCTGGCTCCAGGAAGCAAGCAGCCCCTGTGCTCCAAGTCTCACTGGGCCGCCTGTCTGCATGGAGGAGCCTGGCCTGGCCTCCTCATAGATGCCAGTCAGGCTGATGAGCAACGGCCGGTCCAGTGTTTAGTTGTGAGGTGCATTTTGCCCTTGCCCTTAGCTGCATCCTAGAATTAAGCCTGAAAGTGAAAAGGCCAGTCAGTGAGCTGGTGACAGCGCATGTGCCACAGTCGGAGGAGTGCTGCCTGAGAAACGTCTCTGCCCCATCAGTGACTTGAAGCCTGAGAAAGGCAAATGGTCCTTTCAACACTGCCCAGCAGCAATGCCATCTGCCAAGCCCAAGTTGAAGCCCTTGTATATCGTCAGATGTCACTAGCCCTCTGCTCTCACCGAGGGTACTGGACTGAGGTTTCTAAGGGTCCAGCTTTCACCCAGAGCCTGGTCCCAGCAACAGTGGGCACCTCCTGAGGGCCAAAATGTGCAGATACTTAGACAGACGCCCTGTCCTTCATGGGATTTATGATTCAATTAGAGGAAGGACACCTGTGTGAAGTATTTGAAGGACAGGGTTGGCGAAGGCCTGGTGTGGCTGACAAGCTGGAGGAGTATCACTGGGAGGGAGGCTGGACATCAGGCAGGAGGATGCCTGGGAGAGGACTCAGCTAGCTGCCAGCCCCTACCATGGCACCAGTGCCCCCTCTCAGGGGGTGGAGGGAGATAGCAATGTTTCTTTGCTTGGCTACTTCTATCATCACCAGTCACCTACCATCTCTTAGTTTTTTGTGAGAAAGCACTGAGGACTCTCCCCAGAAGAGGCTCAGAATGCGTAACATTCCTGTGCTCCTGTTACTTTTACAGCATCTTTGTGACTTTTCAAGGGTAATGATCGAGACAAAGGAGGAAGACAGCTTAATGGGGAGGAACCTTGAGTGAAATGATGCCCAGATCAGAGCCGAGTTTCCCACACGGTCAGCCTTGGCTGGCTGGGATGGGGACTCGGCTCTGAGCCGTCACTGGCTTTCCTCGGTGGCTTTCTGAGAACAAGCAGTCAGTCCCTTCCAGTCTCTCCCACATGGAGCTCCACTCCCTCCTCTCCCGGGAGAGGCAGACAAGACAAGGCAGTTCCCAGCACCAGTCCTTGTCGTCATCCCCACCGTCCTTATCAGCATCCAGGGAAGCACCCTGCTGTTTTGTACCACCCGGTCCACAGACCCATCTACACAGCTGTCTAAACAAAACTGGGAGGAAAGCCTTCATTTGCTTTTAAGGGGACCAGGAGAGTTACAGCTTTTCCATTGAAAATGACCCGAACTGCTGATCCTAGCATTAAAGTTTGGGCTTAAGCTGACAGGGAGCCAGGAAGGGCTGCCATACAGATGCTGAGGTCTGTGTGATTCCTGGTTCTGTTGTAGTAGCACGGATCTTCCTTTCCTGCCTCCCTCCCTCCGTCCATCCCTTCTTCCTCCTTTCCTTTCCTTTATTTCTCCTTTTTTCTTCCTCTCTTTCTTTCCTCCATTGTTCCTAACTTTGTTCCCACCGACCTAGATGTCCTGTCCCAAAGTCGGCACTTATAGAAGAATGGAGGGGCGAGAGGCAGGGTGACCCAGCCTTCAGAAGATGAAACAAACTCAGGCCAGCATAGTAAGGAGGCGAGGGAATCACAGTCCTGTGATCCACAGTACAACAGTCAAGGGTTTAAAGTTTCTCAGCAACCTCCTCTCCAGGGCAGTGGGCAGAGCCCTCAAAACTAGTGAGGGTCCCTCCTTGACCATCATTAAGGAGAAATCAGGTGTGGAGAAAGCAGGAGCTGGATTGAGCTCGCGTCGAAGGGCACACTTGGGGATCACATGCATTTCTGTATCCACTTACTAACCATGCAGGCGTGATGCAGACAGTCTGCATTCTTGGTCACAAATAACAGAGCTCACTGGAGCTGACCAAGTTGGAAGGACCTGTCCCATATTAGTGGTAACTCCCAGAACCCAGGAGGCCTCAAGCCCTGCAGAAGGTCTATGAGCACCAGACCTCATCGACCTCATAGACACAGGCTCCTCTAACA
Organism: Rhizomys pruinosus; assembly: GCA_009823505.1. Lineage (NCBI taxonomy): Eukaryota > Metazoa > Chordata > Mammalia > Rodentia > Spalacidae > Rhizomys > Rhizomys pruinosus. Next base: position 375,671 of record VZQC01013973.1, on the reverse strand, counting down.
AGGACCCTTCTGGGCCCCTTAAATGGTCAAAAAGTCCAAATCAGCCTTCAAAAAATCATCAGCATAAGCTGCAGGTCCTTCCAAGTTACTTCCATCTCAGGCCCTACAGATTTAGAACTAGCTTGCCTCTTGGATTATGTCTGCCTCTGTCCTACTTGGACTTTGTCATCTCCAAATAACCACCTTGCCATGTCCCTGGGCTCACTATGGCATGTGCCCAGGCCACAGAACACAGTGTACTCCCCCCGGGTCTTGTGACCCTCACTGTCCTCCAGCCTGGCCTTGTCGCTGGACCCCTTTTCCCTTGAGGGGTTCTGGGGACCGTAGATTCTAGCTGGTAGTTCTCCCCAATATCAAAAGTTCCACTGGCTTTCCTAAACTGGAACTTGGGACAAACATGAGACTCGGGCTTGGGGCGGGCAGGACAGTTGGGGAAAAGATGCAAATGTGGTGCCCTGCCAAAAAGGTTCCACGGCCCTCGCTTGGCACTTGGTACTTCCCTTCCATAGCTTCCCACCGGTCCAGCTAGGCCGAGGTCTCCTTCCCATCGCCACCCTTCCCACCATGAAGACAGGAAGCCCTTCGCTGTCTGCCTTTCTGGACTCCCCTTAGTACCAAGACAGGGCTCTCTGGTGAGCCAGGTAGCCAGGGGCGTTCCGGGAGGGGAGCTTTGTGCCGTTCACCTAGAAAGCTGCTCGGATTCTGGAGTCGCTTGCCCTTCTCTGAGCTCAGAGCTTATGGTGGCTCAGGTGTAGAACCTGGGCCATCTCTTAGAGAAGTTATTATGTCTGGTGTGAGGCCCCATGGTCTGCCTTTCGTAGACGTTTGTTTCTGTGTGTGGGCAGGGTACGTGCCATGTGTGCAGGTGCCCTCAGAGGCCAGAAAGGGAGGTGAATCTTCTGGAGGTGGAGCTACAGGCAGTTGTGAGCCTCCAGTAGGGGTCCTGGGAACTGAACCTGGGTCTTCTGAACGAGCAGCATACTCTCTTAACCGCTGAGCCGTCCCTCTACTCTCAGGATTTCCATTTTAATGAACTCCTCAGAGAAGCCTATTGGTCCCATTTGGAGAAACATGGATTTAGAATTATCCCACACTATTCCAGTGAAGTCCTGACACCGGAGACAAAACCCGTGAATCACCTGTCTGGTCACTCGCTGCCAAACTGTGTCTTCACTTCCTGTGTTCTGATGCTCTGACATCTGGATCTTGCTGACACTAGAGCACACCCCCCCCGCCCCATCACTTGGCCAGTCCTGGATATAATAAATGACACATCCTCTGGCTTACCTGTTATTTGCCAGCTGCTGCCCACCTGTCCCCATCAGCGCAGGAACCAGAGCAGCAGGGCTGTCCTGTGCCCCAGAGCCCCAAGGCCATCCAAACGTCAGGCTCCAAGTCCTCCAGGAAACCTTAGGAAGGCCCTGGCTGGGTTTCCCCTCATTCTTCTGTTCCTTTCTTAGAGGACGGATGTGACAATTAAATGTGTTAGACTCCTAAGGACTTGGAATGGTGCCTGGTTCCCAGAGAGGATTAGGTAAGTGTCTGTCATTATCCTCATTTCACTAATGGAGAGATGGAGGCCAAAACAGGATTAAGTCACCCGCCAGGATCCGTAGCTCTCATAGAGCTGTAAGAATGCTACCTTCCAGCCACAGAGCTGGTATTTTACCATACCACAGAAGGGCATTGCAACTGTACTTAATATCATGGATCATTTAGTTTCTTTCGTTGACTTTCCCTGTACACTACCCACCATGGCAGATACTCCTTAAAAACAAACAAAATGAAGGCGGCTCCTTCACAGCAGAGGGTCGTGGAGGGGACTGGAGAGCCGTAGCCCTCCTCCTCTCTGAGCACACACCGAGAACAGAGTGGTCGAGCTGGGGGTACACCAGTAGAGGCAGCACAACTGGCCCCATGCTGCTGCGTGGAGCCCCACCCACGGAGATAATGAGTGCTGACCTCAGCACAGTGCCTTCTGGCCCCATTGTGGTGTCCAGGGCCAGCTAAGCAGGCTGAGCCTGGAGATCACAACCTCTGGGGTGGAGCCGTGTGGTCAGCACAAAGAACAAATGAGGAAGGCTGAGGCTCCCGAGGGAACTGAGAGCATCTGGTGAGTGATAAGAAGGCAGAGAGGCCAGAAAAGGGAGTAGGGGACTCCCAGGCACCTCCCTCCCTTTCCTAAGAGCTGAGTTCATCAGAAATGGAACTCCTCTCTCCTCCTACTTTTCTCCATAATTTAAGCTTAGCAATGGATTCTTTTCAAGATTAAGTCTGTCTGGTCCATCTCAGCTTCCAGGAACCCCTCTTCCTGCAGATGCCACACTCCCGCAAGCAGGCTTTGGCTCGTGCAGATCACTGGTCTTGAGGGAGCCTGGCCTCCATGTGGCCCCTGTTGTAGTACAGGCTCTGCCACCACACGGCAGAATGAACACCTCATGCTCACTCTGCTCCACGCCGCTGTCACAGAAATCCTGAGGACCAAGGACCGTCTGGGTCCAGATCCCAATGGAGACTTACTGTCTGGGCCTGATCCCAGTAGATACTTCTCAAGTCACCAAGTATGAAATTGGGCTGACCTGCAAGAGTCTAGCTCAGGCAGCAGAGGCCTGCAAAGTGATGGCCGGCCCATCTTGCTTTAATAACTTTGCGATCTTTCAGCAGACACATAATCATTTCGGCTGCGATTCAGGAAGGGAGGGCTTTGTACCTTGCAAAGCCATCCAGAAACCCCAACTGTCAGTGGTGATCTCACTGTCTTTATTCCCTGGCCGGCAGCACCGTTTTTCTCTGGATCATGAATTCCTAAAGTAACTAGTTCAACTCCCACAAATGTTCAATAGATAAACATATATGCACACACATACACACATATATGATAACCACATACATAAACCTGTAACACACGGCATATCATTGGTTGGCCTGTCTTCGTCAAGATTGTGTAGTATGCATATCCAAAACCACTTGCACATATCATAAGCATCCATGAGTCTGTTATTTAATAAAGGCTGATTTGCTGAGCACAGAGGTACAGAGAGGGCTGAGCTACACAGACTCAGTATGGCTGGTGTTCTTGGAGTATGTCCCCAGATGCTCTGATGGTGGGAGTAATCCTCATGATGTTGGGATATTCTTTTTTTGTTGTTATTTTGTCAGCTTTATTTCTGAACAGAAACCCCTGAATGAACAGTCGATCTGTATTAAGTTCTGCCTTGTCCAGGCACATGAGTTCAGCATGCTCTCAGGCTGAGTGCGTCACCAGCAAGTCCCTGTGGCAACTGGTACCTCTCTCTCCCTTTGTAAACATTCAGAAGAACAGGAAACATTTGGTTTCCTTTGCAAGACCACCTACAAGGAACCGCTGAGACCTTGCCCTGGAGACAGATAGAAACCCCTGAATGCCTGTCCATGCTCTCAACTTTCTTCTCCTTTTTCCTTCAGTGCCCTACCAAAAGTAGTTTGGGATAGAGAGGGCATGGGTGAGCCAGTGACTTGGTATCTTTTACAATACAGCAAGCTCTCCTCTCCTTTTCCTCAGAGGATGCTGATGGGGGCCATCAGAGGGAAGGGTCAGGGCCTGGGGTCCACACCTATCTGCAGCTCCAGCAGGTGACAGGCAGAGCCCAGAGACTGAGGCAGGCCACGTGCACCAGCTTCCACCCACACCTACAGTGCAGCTCACACTGGGGATCCCCCGGACAAAGACAATTCGGTAGGAAACAATTACAAGGTGAGTCTTCAGAGACCTCTGTTAGAAACCCAGCTGTTCACACCGCACAGGTAGACTGCTATACATGTCTACTGCCAACTGTCTGGAAATGAGAGCAGTGTTGTGGGTCCCAAGGCCAGTCTTCCTCATTTGGACTCCTGTGAGGGCCCCAGCAGCCCCTCACTCACCAGCTGCTTTACACTGGGCCTGCTACTGAAAAGACAGCCTTTCTTTTAGAGCAAGAAACTGTGGAGTCCCGGGCCTCTCAAGTCTCCCATCACCCCTCCGCAGGACCTTTGAATATACTCTTCTTCCTTCTAGGGGGTTCTCTGACCTCCACACTCCTTCTTAATCCCTGCTATAGGTCACTGTCACTGACCTAATTTAATGAAGCTCCCAACCTCCCAGGATAGGCCTAGGCCACAATACACAAGCTGCTGTTCTCATAGGTCTACACTACAAGCTGCCCTCCAAAATTATGAGCAGGAGTCTGACATTCCCAGATAGCAGACACCCAGGGATAAACAGACAATGACCCTGGGTCTGCCTTGTGCAGAAGAGTGCCCTCCAGATCAATGAAAGAGTGCTGGACACAGACCTGGATGGAACCCAGCCACATGGAGAATCTCAAGCCTCCAAGCAGCTGTAATGCTTGCACCCTGGTTAGTAAATCTACTTTTGTTTCCCTCAAAAGTGAGTACATGAAAGCAGGGAGATCATTAACTTGTTCGTGGACACTCAATGTAGAAACATGCAATTTTGAGGTACTAGGAGCTAAAAAGGGTGAGTTGGAATTGTATAGGAACTGGGATTGTGCGTGTTCTTGGAGTCAAGCTGGTATAAATTCACATTACAGGGCTAGAATTTTAGATTGTAATATGTAATCCCCGGGGCTGGGGAGATGGCCTAGCGGTTAAGAGCACCAACTGCTCTTGCAGAGGACACGGGTTCGATCCCCAGTACCCACATGGCGGCTGAGAACTGTCTTTAACTCCAGTTCCAGGGGAATCTGACACCCTCTTCTGACCTTCACAGCATTTCATGACACAGGTGCACAAACCTGCATGCAGACAGTACATTCATACACATATGAAAATAAAAAAAATATATATATATATTTAAAAAAGATGTAATCCCCATGGAAACCACAAAAAATAGCTACAGACTCTATACATATGATAACAAGAAGTAACTAAAATGGCTGGGAAGGAAAAATGAACTTCATGCTGCAGGAGACCAGGAAGGAAAAGAGAACAAAACTCTACAAGGCAAATAGGAAGCGGAGAGGAAAATGTTGTAAGTCTGTTCCTCGTCATCAGATTGTCTTGAGTATAACAGGATTAAATTCTCTAATCAAAGGACAGAGATTAGCAAGGGGGATGGAAAACACAGGATCCAACTGTATGCTGTCTGCAGACTGCAGATCCAAAACCACAGATTTAAATTGAAGGGATAGTGAAAGGTATTCCATGTAATTAAGAAAGAACATAATGGATAAAGACATTTGAAAAGGAATTTGGGGCTGGAGAGATTGCCTAGTGGTTAAGAGCACTGACTGCTCTTGCAGAGTACCCGGGTTTGATCCCCAGCACCCACATGACAGCTGAGAACCATCTTTAACTCCAGTTCCAGGGGAATCTGACACCCTCTTCTGACCTCCGAGGCATTACATGACACAGGTGCACAAACCTACATGCAGACAGTACATTCATACACGTAAAAAAAATTAAAAAAGAAAAGGAATTCAATGAAAAATATGGACTATTTTAACTGGTAAAAGGCTCAATGTTAAGCCTCAATGTAATCTGGGTTTGATTCCCAGCACCCACATTGAGGCTAACAACCTGTCCATAACTCCAGTTCCAGGGGTATTTGACACCTTCTTCTGACCTCTATGGGCATTGCATGGCATGGATACACTTACATACATGCAGACAATATACTCATATACATTAAAACTAACAAAATAGTTCTTAAAAAGGCTCAATATAGCCAGGCGTGGTGGAGCACACCTTTAACGCCAGCACTCAGGAGGCAGAGGCAGGTGAGGTGGATCTTTGTGAGTTCAAGGCCAGCCCGGTCTACATAGTGAGTTCCAGGATAGCTGGGGCTACAGGGAGACCCTGTTTCAAAAAAGGCAAAAACAAAAACAAAACAAAACAAAAAACTCAGTATAGCAAGAAGACATAACAATCATACAATTTATGAATCTAATAAGAGATGACAAAAATAAGTAGAGCAAAACTGACAGATTAAAGGGAGGATACGTAACTCTGCAAAAGCACAAGGAGACTTTAATGACAAACTCCGGATGATTTATGGAACAACTGAGCAGGCGAGTGAGGAAGCAGGCCCTGAGTCACACAACGTTCCGCTAGACCTGGCAGGTGTATGCAGCGTGCTCCACCCAAGAGCTCCCTGTCTCAAATACACAGACTCTGCCTAACACAGTCAGCAGTCATAAGTGAAACCTTAATAGATTTTAAAATATTGATATCCTACAAAGAATCTTCTCTCACCTTAGGGCAATGAAGCTAGAAACCAGTAAGAGAAGTAAAACTGAAAGTTTCATTCATCTGTAGAAATTAAACCACACACCCCAATAGTTAATGGATCAGAGAAGAAATATAGTGACATACAAAAAGATATGACCTTCCTTTGCAGAGCTGCAGGGCGGGAGGTGCAGGTGGAGCAGGGCGAATGATCTCCAGGGGGTCTTTGGGAGGGGGCTCATTCTATGCAGGGAATCAGGTTTGTTTAAATGGTACTACACCACTTGTTTCTGTGTCATCATGGAGTGAATGGCTTGACTTTAAAGTTCTTCTATTTTCTCTCTCAAAAATGGAGCACACACCTTTCTAATGTACAGTTGTCTGTGTCCTCAGTGGCCTGTGGGTGCAGATGATGTCATGCTGATGGCAGTCTGCACGTTTCCCTGGCTCAGGCCCCATCAGCTCATCAGACAACTCGCTTTCTGAATTCATTTTGTGCTCAGCATGAAGCTAGCTACATATGTTATGAAGAGACGCACATGTTCACAGGAGAGCAGACTGTCTGCAAAGCCATATATATGCTAAATAGAGAGCAGCGATTATTCTGATTGCTTTTAAAAGCACGAGTCAAGGTGGGGTGATGCTGACGCTAACAAGCTCATCATTTGGATCTCATTCTCTGATTAGTTCCTGCCATCTTGAATGGAAATCTCCCAGGGCAGTTGGGGGAGCAGAAGACTTTTCAAGGCCATACCCACCCTGGGTCTGTTAAGGGAATCTCTGCCGAGCTCCCCTGCCTCCCTTTAATCTCTGTGGAGCACTGGTGGCTTGGAAGGCCGTGAGTGGGAAAGGTGGGTTGGAAGCTGGGGAGGGACCCTTCCCTTCCTCATCCCCCTCTCAACACAAGTGAAAAAGTTAAAGAACACTGATGCTGGGCTTGGTGATACGTATGTACCTGTAATCCTAGCTACTGAGAGGCTGAGGTGGGAAGATCACAAGTTCGAGGCCAGCCTGGACAAGTTATTGAAGGAAATGAAAAGTAAAAGTCAGATGTGGAAGTGCATGCTTTTAATCTCAGCATTCTGGAGACAAAAACGGGTGATCCCTGTCAGTTTAAGGCCAACCAGAGCTACAGAGTGAGACCCCTTTTTATAAAAAAAAAGGTAAAAAGTAAAAAGCAAGCTAGGTATTTTGTTTAGTAGTGAGAGCTTGCCTAGTATGTACAAGGCCTTGAGTTCAATACTCATTCCTGCAAAAGAAAAAGAACACTGAAAATATTTCTGAATATTAATTGTGCAGTCACGTAAGTTTTTTTACATATCTCGGATCTCAGATCCTCAAAGGGTCTTTTGGCTCCTTCCATTTCTATCCCTTCAAATGACTAATGCTGCTTTTGTATAAAGAAGAAAATAGGAATAAAATTAACACAAACTGGATCTTATTCAAAGATATAACCATCAGAGACATTTGGATTAACTGTTTTTTTTTTTTTAATTCTCTTGGGATGGCACGGTTTCAGTCTGTATCCCAGGCAGACCTGAAATTGGGATCCTGTGGTCTCCACCTGCCGAACACTTTAGTTATAGGCATGCATCACCATGCTCAGCTATTTTTTTTCTTTCATTAAGGAAAATAGATCTCCTTAAACTTTCAGTTGCTGTTTAACTTGTCATAATTCACACCATGTTATCTTATTCAAGAGCAATAAGAATATAGTTCAGAAAAAAGTTCAGAAAAGAAATAAAGGGTTCAGTTGCTAAGCTTCGTGGTGGTCAGAATAGTGAACATTTGACATTTTAATTTATATATACCTGGTAGGGAGCTAAGATGGATGATGGAGACCATGGTTTAGAATCAGGATCAGAAGCCTGTGGAGTAATACAATGGAAATAAAGTACAGAATACCGCTAAAAACTTCCAGCCTTTAATGAACGATGTTTCCAGATGTCTGGGAAAGTAGACTTTGGTGGACAACAAACACTGTAATTTCAATGAAAGCATTTGAAAGAGTGATTTAATTTGTATATTATAGGCAGTCGGGAGCATATGATTAAGGTGGAAGTTTGGAGATTACTGACCTAAACCATTCCTGACCCAGCAAGGGACCTATAAGTTGACCTACCCCACCCAGAATGAGCTGATCCACACACCCCATCAAAGTGGCACCTCCAGGGGCCTATAGGGCTGCTGATGGTGCAAGGAGGGGCTTGGAACGCAGGTACTAAGAGTGAGTATGTTCAGAAAGGTGAGCAAGGGTGTGTGAGGAGGATGCCGGTGGATTCTGGGGAGTACATTGGAATGTGTGTCTTTGTGTCTGTGTGTTAGGGCATAGATTGGGATATGCACATATTTATATATATTGGAGTGTGGGTCTATATATGTTGGGGTATCCAGATCTCTGTGTGTTGGGTGTGTGTCTGTTTGTGTATATATATTTTTATTTGTGTATATATGTCGATGTCCTTCTGTGCCCATGTGTCTGTGTATGTTGGGATATATATTGGAGTATCTGTGTGTGTTGGGGGATGTGCTTGCCTGTATGTGGTGTGTTGACTCTGTACAAAATGGGTAGGCTGTGAGAGTGGGGGAAGAGGTATTCCTATCTAGCCCCTGAGTGCAGTTCGCCCAGCCCCAGGCATTGGAACAGGGCATTGGGCCTGAACACCCAGTGTATGATAGAAAAGCTCAGCTTGAGAACTTGTTTCACCACTAGATGACTGCTGGGGACTGTGGCTTCCTCATGGGAAGATAGGGAAGAATAAATGTCCAAGCAAGGCAATGGCCATCATTAAAACAAAAATAGAACTGTGCTTTAATAGTTGCTCTCACTAGTAAGTCATGTCCAACCTCACTGTGATCAGGCCCAGGCGGCTCCCACAGCAGAAGCTCTGCAGGGAAGCCATGTCTCCCAATCTTCATTCTCATGATTTGCATCAGGAGTGGTGTCTTTCCATAAGAGGACAGGGATGCCCCCAGAAGGCTCGAAATCACAACAGGGCATCTTTGAAATTAACAGCATTGCATGTTCCATGTTACCTTTTGTTGTTTTTTTTTTCAGTAGTAGAAATGGAACCTAGAGCCAGGCATGGTGGCACACATCTTTAATCCCAGCACTTGGGAGGCAGAGGCAGGTGGATCTTGTGAGTTCAAAGCCAGCCTGGTGTACAGAGTGAGTTCCAGGACAGCTGGGGCTACAGGGAGACCCTGTCTCAAAGACCCCCCCCCCCAAAAAGAAAAGCAAAGAAAAGAAATGGAACGTAGGGCTTGTGCTCAGCTATTGATCTACTGCTGGGCTATGCTCTAGCCCCTGATGTTAGCAAATTTTATTCTTCATATCTAAGCTCCCCATCCCCCATATAGGATGACACGTCTTCTTCCGCAGAGTGTGCGGGCACAGGAAGCAGCTGGAGGACAGTGTCAGCTCTGTGATTATCACTGTAATTTCCCTGTATGCTGTACCCAGGCTACTGAGACAATATGATAAATCCATGTTATTAAACAAACAAATTCACATTTTCCACATTTCAAAAGGGTTCCTTAACTGACAAAAGGATTCCAAGGGGGATTTATTTAAATAAGTTCTCTGGAGCATTTAAGGGCAGTCTATTTACAAAGTGTCCATGAAACGTAGAATCTCAGGAACCTATTTTGCCAGCTAAGGGAGCCACATGGTGTGTCCCTACCATCTCTGAGAGATTGTGGGCTACCTGGACAGGAGAATGCACTGCTGTCCTTTTTAGCTGCTACACAAAGGCTAACAGATCTGCTAAAAAAAAGAGGGGTGGTTTTTTGACCCAGAGGGACCAAAGCTCCACCATATATGAGGAGGACTATTCTGTAAGGCAGTTTCCTGAATCCTCTCACTTGTACATGTATCTCTTTCCTTCACTCCTGTGATCCAGGTGGTCAAAGCTTGTATGTGTCATGTCAGAGGTCACCTGACCAAATCTTCTAAGGTGTGAGCTGAACCTGAGTATCCATGAGAAAACCAGAGAGGGCTGGAGAGATGGCCTAGAGATTAAGAGCGCCGACCGCTCTTGCAGAGGACCCGGGTTCGATCCCCAGCACCCACATGGTGGCCGAGAACCGTCTGAAACTCCAATTCCAGGAGAACTCCAGTTCCAGGGGAATCCGACGCCCTCTTCTGACCTCCGCGGCAGTGCACAACACGGGTGCACAAACTTGCATGCAGGCAGTACATTCATACACAGACAGAAATAAATAAAATTAAAAATAAGAAAAGCAGAGATGGGTGCTCTAGAGGAACAGATAGAATGGAATGCATATGCACATTATGAAAGGAGTTCGCTAGACTGGCTTTCATGACATGGGCTGGGTAGACTGATAATGGGGGAGAGACTGAGAATCCAGTAGCTGCTTAGTCCAAGAAGCTGGATGCCTCAGCAGTCCTAATCCAGTGCAGAAGGCCTGGAAGCTCTCTGAAGAATGTCTAGTGTTGCGCCTAGGTTGAAAGGCTGGAAGAATCTGGAGCCTGGCGTGAGGTGAGGATCCAGCAGCAGCAGGTGTGCTCAGATAAGAAAGGGGCTTGCAGGTGTGTGCCCAGCCTCCCTCCAACTTCCTTCCACCTTGGGACTGACAGCAATTCAAGGTGTTGCCCACATTCAGGGAAGGTGTTCCCCCATCTCCACTCATTATTCCACCTACCCATCTGATCTGGAAATAACCACAGACATGGAAATGACACACAGTTCTAGAAAAATACAGCCAAGTTTACAGCCAAGACCAATCATCACACATGCTGTGATGGCTAATATTCACGGTCAACTGGACAAGACCTAGAATCATTTAGGAGATAAATCTCTGGCCCTATCCATAAGGGAGTTTCTAGATTAAATTAATTGAGGTGAATTGCCCTGCCCTAACTGTGAGTAACCCCATTCTGCGGTCTAGGGTCCAGGACTATATAAAAAGGAGAAAGTGAGCAGGCCGTACGGCACAAGCCTTTAGTCCCAGCACTCAGGAGGCAGAGGCAGGTGGATCTCTGTGAGTTCAAGGTCAGCCTGGTCTACAGAGCGAGTTTCTCTCTCTGCTAGGAAGCACTGTGGACTTAATGTGACCAGCTGCCTCACACTTCTATCACCGTGATGGACAGACTGTGCTCCTCAAACTGTGAACCAAAACAAACCCTTCTTCAAGTTGCTTTGGTCAGGTATTTTTGTCACAGCAATGAGAAAAGTAACTAATACAGATGTCTTCCATGAAAGCAAGGTTTTTTTAAAGTAGGAAATTAGGGACTGGAGAGATGGCCTAGCAGTTAAGAGTGCCGACTACTCTTGTAGAGGACCTGGGTTTGATCCCCAGCACCCACATGGTGGCTGAGAACCGTCTTTGACTGCAGTTCCAGGGGAATCCGACACCCTCTTCTGACCTCTGCGGCATTGCACGACACAGGTGCACAGAACTACATGCAGACAGTACATTCACATACATACAAAATAAATAAAATAAAATAAAAAAAATAAAGTAGGAAATTAGTCCTTATTACAGTAAGAACCAAGAACTATGGGACAGGAGTGTATACAGCACAGGAAAGCAGATCTTCCACCCACCTCAGTCACCCTGAAGGGGCTTCTGAGTGACCCTGTAACTATCTCAGCACTGGTCACTTGAACGTTCTGGCCACAGGGTCTTTGTGTTGTTGAGGGAAAACGCTTAAAAATGCCATGATTCTATGAAGGGCTGGCTTCTCTTCCAGAAGGCTCCGTTTTAAGAACAGGGTGAGGAAAGGCTGATCCCTTAACAGTGAGAAGTGCCTGATATGCAAGAGAGGGGGGCTACCTGCCAGTCCTAGGACAGTTAGAGAAAGGGCTCCCTTCTCCAGTTGGCTCTGGTCCATACGCACAGAGGATTCTCGCCCTGCTTTGTGGAGAGGCTGTCTCAGCTCCCAGGGCAGCTCCCTGGGCAGGGCTGTGTGAGGGTGGTGCGGTGCTTTGTGCCTACACGCCCCAACACCTTTATCTGTGGTCACCATAAACATATTCTTCTTGAGTCTTGCTCCAGCTTTGGCAAGGACATCCACTACTGACAGAAAGTGTCTTCCCTAAGAACTCTGTTGGCACCATTGTTATCTTTTCCTTTGGTTTCTGAGAGATCTCTTAGTTCCTTCGCCTTTCACTGACTTTAAGGAGCCTAGGAACAGCCCTCCTGCCCACTCTAATCCTCTAAGCAGAAGAGACCTTCACACACGTGCACACACGCACGCACGCACGCGCCGCACGCGTAGTTGAGCAGGAAACAGGAGAAGGCCTTCTGGCCGGTGAAGCTGATCCCTGTTGAGCAGCTGAGCTCGGGCAGGGCTCACAGCAGCTCCCTCTCCCTGGGGGGAGCGATTTCACACCTTTGCATTTTCCCACCAGAGTTCCTTTAGAGGATTGAGGCCTTTTCTTTTCTTATCGCTTTAAAACTCATTTGAGCACAGTAGGTTCTGAAACAGAAAATAGGTGCCCACAAAAATAATTTTGTGGGACAGCAGCTACAGAGCTTCGGGTGCCATTCTGAGACAAAGAAAGTGACTGGGCTCTTTCCAGGGGTGTTTGGTTAAGAGTAGAACACTGCTAAACACTGTTAAGGCCCTGGTAATGTCAATGGCAGGCCTTCGTTATAAGCTCCTCTACTAATGTTTATCTTCCCTTTAAATAAACTGGGATGTTGCAGTCAAATCTAATTGACAGCTGTTAGACCTGCTGCCCCAGCTGCCTTAGGCGGAGACTGTCTGCCGAGCAGTGAGCCCGACGGCCTTCATGGAAGCCTAGCTGCTTTGAACCCTCCATGGACGCTTGCTGCAGAAGCACAACTCCAGCTCCAGAAGGCACAGCTCCTGCCACGATGGCTTCATAAACCACCTTGCACCAGATCTTTCTGCCATCTTGCAGCCACTTTCACACAGGCCACAGTTGGGGGGGCCTCCCCCTTGCCGTTCCCCCTTTCTGGCTATGTAAGCAGGCCGTTTGATTCATTTTTCAGGTCCTCTGGGTGATACCCTCCTGTGTCGCCCACTGGTGATACAGCATGGAGCCCAGTAAAAGCCTTCATGGGAGTAGATGAACAGCTCCCTCTCCCCCAATCTCCCTGTAACTCCTGAGTCCCAGAGAAGCCAACACCAAGGAAGCAAGTACGTAATCCACAGACCTCATCCCTCCAGCCGGGACAGGGCTGTGAAGCTCGGGATAAATCCGATTGTGCTGAGAAGCTTTGGAAGTCTGCCCAAGTGACATCTCAGTTTAATAGATAAGAGAAAAAAAACTCCAAGACTAGCAGAGTCGTGAGTGGAGTGGTAGCTGTGGATAGCTCTGTGGCCCAAGGTCTGATGGACAATGAATTCCGGTCAGTGACTGTCAGGTACAGGAGACCTCTTTCCTGCAGAGTCTTACACAAAGCACCTGATCAACAGGCAGTTCCACGTGTTCCACTGGACCCCAGCTGGCATCCTGGGGTACAGTTCAGCCCTCACTCTGTCCACCTGGAGACTGTGTAAAACCCAGAAGCTGAGGGCTCAGCTCTAGACCATCCCACCTCAGACCCCCGTCGAAAGCACCAGGCCTTATCTGAGCTCCTGATAAATGGTAGTAAGTGGAGTTTCCACAAGCCCAGCTTGGGTTGGATCGATTTAATAGAGACCTTGGGGAAGTCCTTGCACATATTCACCTTTTTCTGGAAAAAAAAAAAAAAAAGACAATGTAAAGACACTGAAGAGATGCTAAGGTGTGAGGGGAAAAAAACCTACATTTCCAGAGAGCACCGCCCCCCAGGAACCTCCATTGTTCAACCCCGACAGAGCCATGGCCCAGCATTTGAGCTGAACTCTAACCAGTAAGCAGCCAAAAGTGGGGGCTGGGGCAGTCTGCATGCTGGGATCCAGAAAACTGACAGCCTCGGTCTGTCTGTCCGCTTGGTGGAATGTGTCTTGATCGAGTTACTCAAGCTCTCTAGCCTCCGCTCTCTCACCTGTGAACTGGAACTGAGAATGCCATATCACTGACCCCATTGCTGAAGAGCTAAGAACAAAAGAGTACACAGAATGGAACAGGCGGAGCCATGGAACTGGGAGACAGGCGGCCTGACTGCCTCGCCTCACTGCCTGTGCCAGGCCAGTGCATCTGAGCAGTGACTGTCCCCTGCTGGGAGGAAGTCGGGTGGAAACTGAGGCCTCCTGCTCTCCCAGGCCTTCTTTCCCTGGGAGTGTCTGTCCATGCACCCACTGTCAGTGTGAATGGACTGAAACAGTCAAAGGGTACAGTAGTGGGCCTGCCGGTGGCGTGGGCAGGACGGCCGTGTTTTCCGGACACCTTCAGACCCGAAGGTGAAAGCACCAGGATTCTCTGCCCACAATCCTAGCACTTCAAACCACGGGACATGCTTCTTTTTAAATCTCCAAACTTTACCACAGAGAGTGTTTATAATCAGAACAGAGTGGACTGGCCCTGCCCTGCCCTGCCCTCAGATAGCAGGAATGCCTTACGTCAGGCAGGGTCACTGGGCTGTGTTCACTGGGCTCTGTTCTCTGGCCAGCAGAGTGAGTCACTGGCCCCTGAGGTCATTTTGGCTCCAAGTCAAAGCAAACAGAGTCCCGAGCTGCAGATCAGGTGAGAAGTGAAGGCTGGGGGGGAGCTTGCCAAATGAAGGTTGTCAAGATGCTGACAGAGCCCAATTGCAGGGTGGGCACACCCCCAATCCGGTCCAGGCACCAATGATGGATGGGTCGAAGCATTGGCTCCATGTGTGATGAGGGCACTGCGGCCAGCAGTCAGATTCAGAAGCAACATGGCCAGCAGATACCCCAGGAGTTTCCCCTCTTCTGCAGCTGCACCGATTGTTTACTTCCCAGTCACAGTCTACAGAGACTCTGAAACTGCCCTACAAATCCACCTCCCTACATTAACGTCTGCACTTGTTAAAGTGTGGCTCTATCACAGAACCTCCCAGCTTCCCCGAGGCTCACAAGCTCACAATGATCCCCTGTAACCAGAGCTCCTATTGGGGATTAACAGACAAGTAAGTATCTGGGCCATTGAGCTTCTCATGGCTGCTCTCTCCTCCCAGAGTAAAGAAGCTGTGCAAGGCAGGTCCCGTCCACTCGATGGGTAAGAGCCAGAGGAAGGCGCAGTGGCCCAGCTCCTGGTTAGCCCCTCAGCCCTCTGCTTCCGCATTTCTAAAACGCGGTACAAAGTGTGACCCCTCCCTCCAACTCCAAGTGAGGCGCAGCTTTCGAAAAGACCAGGCTGCTGTCTCCTGCCTCAGAGCCCCCCAAGCCTTCCACCCTAAAGAGACCCAGTCATGGACCTACTTCCTGTAGGCAGCAGAGCCTGGCACCCTCCTTAGTGTGCTCCGTGGAGTCCTGAGTGGTAGTGACGGGACCGCATATTACAGAGCTGCACGAGGAGCTTCACGGAGCCCCGCAGAACAACTGACCAGAAGGCTGAGTTTGGCCAGGGAAGTGATCCCAAGACCTTCGAGAAGCACTGTGTTTGTTTCTCTCTGCTGAGGTTTATAGGAATTCCTGCCTTTTTTTGTTGTTGTTGTTTTGTTTTTTTGGTCTTTTTGAGACAGGAATTCCTGCCTTTTAAGACTCATGCCAGACAGCACTGTTCACCTCTGCAATGTGAGCGTCCACCCACTTCCTACCCAGCGCTCACCTAATGTCAGGTGGCTTCAGGCTTGGGATCAGGAAAACAGAACATAGCCCCCTAGAAGTCAGGGAGCCATTTCTCCATATCAAATTATGGGATGTCTGTCCCCAGCTCTATGTAGCCTTTTCCTTCCTCCTGCCTATGTTTGCACCACGTGGGGCAGGGAATGTGGGCTTCTCATGTTGCTGTGTGGTCCCAACACCCATCCCTATCCAAAACAAAGGGTAATAAAAATGACCCACGACCACCCAATAAAAAACCACGTGAGCCAAGTGCCCTCCCCCCCACCTCATGTGAGTGGGTGTAATCAGCACCTTGGGCCTCTGGGAAACTACAATAAGCCATGCAGACTGCCAAGACTTTCTCAGACAGACTGAAACCACAGTGTGAATGGACACTTTAATACAGGCTGTTTGTTCTCACTGCCTGGCTGGGCCTTGCTCAGTGCTCTGGGTCATTAAAAAATGCTTAAGTTGTCCTGCTTATCAGGACCTTTGAGCTGAAGGCCTGATAGAAGCTGAGGGGAGGAACAAGGAAACAATGGTCTGGATTCCTGGCCCTGGGTCTCTCCCGCCTCTGGAGGAGACAGGAACACACAGACAAGAGCTGTGTGTGAGGAAACAGAAACACACACCTTCTCCACGTGCACCATACATCCACCTCAGGGTGATTTGTGGGCAATGATTGAACTATAGACCACATGAGCCAGGTGCTTCAGTGTGGGGTATTTGGTAAGGAAAGCTGTAATCTCAAGTGCCCACCAGACCCAGCATCACCAGAGGATCCTCGTGAGCCTGGAACAGGAAGGGAGGTGAGCAGAGAGGACACCACACAGGAGGCCTTGCCACCAGGAACGTGGCACCCTGTCACATTAGAAGTGTACACAGCCCACCATAATGAAAACAGACCGCAAGGGGGTACTCATTAATGTTAGTAGTTATTATTTTCTCATTAAGTTCAATAAAACCAAGACAACATAAAGTTCAGAGAGATGGCCTAGCGGTTAAGAGCGCTGACTGCTCTCGCAGAGGACCCGGGTTCGATCCCCAGCACCCACATGGCGGCCAAGAACTGTCTGAAACTCCAATTCCAGGAGAACTCCAGTTCCAGGGGAATCCGACACCCTCTTCTGACCTCCGAGGCAGTGCACAACACGGGTGCACAAACTTGCAGGCAGACAGTACATTCATACACATAAAGAAATAAATAAAATTAATAAAAAAAATTTTTTTAAAGTTCAAAACAAACCATTTTACCCAAATGCTGATCCATGTGCTGCTCAGTCACCTGTCAGCTCCCACTCGGTCCCTGCAGCAGGCTGAAAGCAAAATGGCACAGAAATATGAATGACTAGCTGAAGGAAGATCAAGTCCCTATCCAGAGCTTTCCAGAACCTTTAGGAAAAGCTGTCACTTGGTTTCAGGGCACTGGCTCCAAGGACTGGGGCTCCCTTCCCAGAAGCTCTCCATGGCTGGCTTTCTAGGAACTTCTCTCCACAGGCGTGCTTAGGGTCAGGCTTCCCAGAATCCCAAGGGGCACACAGGTGCCTACCTCCTCCAGAAGCTATCAATCTTCTGACCCCTTCCCCTATACCCGAGGCCCCGCCCCATGGGTATAAATGGGTGGACCCCAGCTGCCATCTCTCTGTCCCCGCCTCTGTCCCTCTCTGTCTCTCTCTCTGCCTCTCTGCCCCCTGCCATGCGATCCGGTTCCACCACGTGTTTGCAGGCAGCTCACGCTGGCAGTCCCACATGGAAGTAAAGCATGTTCCTGGTGTGACTTAAGCCTCATGTGCTTTTTATTGGGGTTTCATGCTTTTTTATAACCTAACACCTTCTCGCTCTCTTTTTTTTTTTTCTTTTCTTTTTCAGTCTTTTTGAGACAGGGTCTCCCTGTAGCCCTAGCTGTCCTGGAACTTGCTCTGTAGACCAGGCTGGCCTTGAACTCACAAAGATCCGCCTGCCTCTGCCTCCCAAGTACTAGGATTAAAGGCGTGCGCCACCCCCGGCTACCTTCTCTCTTACCCCCATCAAAGCTCCCAACGTTCACCACAGCATCGCCACACCCAGGTCGCGGCCACAGCTCCAGGGCTTGCCCAGGGGTGACCCCTAGATCCCCTCCACATCATCCAGCACCCCTGCATGTACTTTCAAACAGGTTTCTTCACACACTCAGATCACCACAGCCTTTTACCCTGTCTCAGCTGCTGTGTTTTGAAATACTTTGACCAGGAAGCAATATGCCTAAAAATGTCTTATAAGCTCCACGAGCTTCTATCCTATGAGAAAACTCAGCAGTATTGTCACAGGCTGTCCTGAAACAGGGAGCCCAGCCTTTCCTATTAGGAGTCTATGAGTGAGATTGTCAAAAGGGACACGCTGGGCAGAAGACAAAGACAGCCACACATAACTGGCCTCAGTAGACTCTACCCTCCTCTGGAGTATTTTCCCTTCAAAATCTTGCCATGTGCACACAGATACACGTGTACACACATGCTCGTGCAAGCACATACCCGTGTGCATACACTCATGGAAGCACATGCTCAAGGAAGAGTGCCACAAACACTATGTTCTTGACTCCCATCCCCTTACACACTGAACCCACACATGCACATATATAACGTGCATACTCATGCTCGTATGAGAAATCCTCATATACACGCATGTTCCTGCGAGCACTGTACCCTCCCTTCAAGGGTGGGGAACCAAGAAAGGTGCAAGCAGGGGGTGTGGTGGCATCTCCAAAGGCATCAAGGCACCACGGGCTGGGCCAGCTCTCAATGGATTAATTTCCCTTGACAGTCAATGGATTAGATTCCATTAATTTCCAATTATCAGTGGATAATTTCCGTTGACCGGATTAATAAATGCCTAGCCGGGCGTGGTGGCGCACGCCTTTAATCCCAGCACTTAGGAGGCAGAGGCAGGTGGATCTCTGTGAGTTCAAGGCCCACCTGGTCTACAAAGTGAGCTCCAGGCCAGCTGGGACTAAAGGGAGACCCTGTCTCAAAAAGACAAAAAAAAAAAAAAAAAAAAAAAAAAAATGCCTAGCCAACATGAGGATGAAACCACTTACAGAGTTTTATTTATTTATTTATTTTTAGTGTTAATGACTTGGGACCTGCAGGACCTTTGTAAGTGTTGTGCCACAGAGAGGTGAAAGAGACACACCTGAAGAAACATCCTTGAAGCCTAAGCAAGGGCAGAAAGTTCACAGAAGCTGGATAATGGGAGAACACGAGTCCATCTAGAGCTGTCGTAGCCAGTGTTTGCTGGTCATCCTGTGCACCAGCTGCGGTATTAGTTACTTTTTTCACTATTGCGACAAAATACCTGACAAAAGGAACTGAAGGAAGGGCTTATCATGGCCCACAGTTTGAGTGCACAGTCCATCACGGTGGGAAGGCATGGTGGCAGAGAGTGAGGCTGATGGTCACATGGCATCCACTGTCAGGAAGCAGAGAGGAGTGCTGGAGCTCAGTTTGCTTTCTTCTTTCTTAGTCCAGGACCCCAGCCCATGGGATGGTGCCAGCCGCATTCAGCACAGGTCTTCCTCATCCAGTTAAACCTCTCTTGAAACTCTCACAGATTCCAAATCCCATGAAGCTGATAAGATTAACCGGCACAAATGGTCCTGTGGCCTGACTCTGGACTGACTGATGGTTGTCTCTTTCCAAGTCTGCAATGCCAGAAGAATAGACACTGTCTTTATAATTTTGATATAATTTTAATTGTAATTTTTTGCTTCAAGATAATTTTTAAAAAATCATTGCCTTAAAATGTTATTTATCTGGATTTCTGTGCTACTTAGAGACGCAGCTGCCCAAACCACTAAACTTCACGTGGTAATGATAAATGGCATCTACCAGAGTTCACCGGCAATGTAGCTATAGAAAACAAGAAAAGCATCTACTCCTTTACAAATTTTAAGTAGCACTCTGTCTTTCCTCCAGTATACTTGATGCAAAAATAAAATAAAAATAAAGAAAGGAAAAAGGAAAGAAAAGAAGAATAAAGAAAGACTACAGAATATAAAGAAGAAAACCAGCCCTGTGCATCTAGGACCTTGTCTGTGTGTGAGCCCAACTGGCACACTGCAAAGATCGTTTGAGCTACTGAGATGCACAGCACAGTGAGGTCCAAACTGCCCTCAGCAGTGATATAGAGATCCAGATCAGAAGGACATCCAGGATCCTGCAGATGCATCGGGGAAACCCAAGGGAGGTAGAAACGAGATCAGGCCAAAATCAGGGAGGCATTTTCAATAGAGACTTGCCTGGCTATGGTGTTGTCTCCTTGGTTCTGGTCTTAATTCAACTCTGCTGGTTACACATGACTTGCAGTACCACAGCTTGAGGAGGGCCCAGCCTTCTGGCCATTCCTCACAGCTCAGGAGAGCTGCTGCCTCCTCCTGTAGCACCAGACGCAAAAGAGGATCTTAAGGATGTGGTTGAGACACAAAAGAGGATCTTAACTATGTGTTTGCAAGAAAGAGAGGAGGGCAGGGGGAATAAGGAAGAAAGGAAGGGGAAGAGGAAGGATGGGAAAGACAGATGGGGAGGGAGGGAAGGAGAGAAGGAGGGAAGGAGAAATGAAAACAGGAATCACTTTGGCCAAATAAAACCAACAAAACCTGAGAAACTTTCACAGCACAAGGAGCCTAATGATGCTTCTGACTCTGGCCTGACGACTGATAAATTCCATGTGCTCATGATGGATAATTGACATGGTGATGACCTGAGGATGGGCACTGGACACAGTGAGGACCTGAGGATGGACAGTGGACACAGTGAGGACCTGAGGATGGACAGTGGACACAGTGAGGACCTGAGCATGGACAGTGGACACAGTGAGGACCTGAGGATGCACAGTGGACACAGTGAGGACCTGAGCGTGGACAGTGGACACAGTGAGGACCTGAGCATGGACAGTAGACACAGTGAGGACCTGAGTGTGGACAGTGGACACAGTGAGGACATGAGGAAGCACAGTGGACACAGTGAGGACATGAGGAAGCACAGTGGACACAGTGAGAACCTGAGCATGGACAGTGGACACAGTGAGGACCTGAGGATGGACAGTGGACACAGTGAGGACCTGAGGATGGACAGTGGACACAGTGAGGACCTGAGGATGGACAGTGGATACAGTGAGGACCTGAGGATGGGTAGTGGACACAGTGAGGACCTGAGGATGGACAGTGGATATAGTGAAGACCTGAGGACAGTGGACACAGTGAGGACCTGTTGATGGACAGTGGACATAATGAGGACCTGAGGATGGACAGTGGACACAGTGAGGACCTGAGGATGGATGGTGGACACAGTGAGGACCTGAGGATGGATGGTAGACACAGTGAGGACCTGAGAATGGACAGTGGACACAGTGAGGACCTGAAGATGGATAGTGGACACAGTGAGGACCTAAGGATGGACAGTGGACACAGTGAGGACCTACTGATGGACAGCAGACACAGTGAGGACCTGAGGATGGACAGTGGACACAGTGAGGACCTGAGGATGGACAGTGGACACAGTAAGGACCTGAAGATGGACAGTGGATACAGTGAGGAGCTGAGGATGGACAGTGGACACAGTGAGAACCTGTTGATGGACAGTGGACACAGTGAAGACCTGAGGATGGACAGTGTACATGGCGAGGACCTGAGAATGGACACTGGATAAATAAGTACACAGGATAACAGTAGACTCAGTAGAATGAATCTTCATGGTTAATAAGGCAGCCATGTGGTCATTGGTACTCTCTGTGAGAGAGGTTGCCATCATTACAAGCAGGGTTCTTTGTCTATAACCTCTTAAATCTAAAACTATTCTAAAGTAAAAGATTTTAACGCTAAAGGTCTTATTGTCATAGTAAGATTAGATTCTGAAGAGGGATAAAGATGCTTCTGACAACATCGAAAGTCAGAGCGACAGGCCTTTCTCATACCTCTTGGAGGGGTGCTATGAGTGGGCAGTGATGAAGTTCCTGAGCTACAAGACAGAGTAACAAAAGGAGGGGTTCAGTGCTTCTCACCCAATAAAACCTGGGATCATTAACCAAACCTGGGTGTTCTGAGCCGAAAATGACTCATAAAATCCAGACACCAAAGCCCAAGATGGGGCCATGAGACGGTTCTCACGGCCAGCAGAGGGTGAGTGTCCAGGACTGGCTTGACTTCGAGGAGACCCTGGTGCTCTGTTGGCCTCAGGCCTTCCACTAGATCAAAAGAGCAGGCTGGACTCAGTTTACCCCACACGTCCATTGCCTAATCCCCAAAGTGAAAGATTTGTGACTGACAAGTCTCAAATGGAAGAGAAATAAAGATTATCTAGAGTAAGAAGTAGCTCAGAGCCCGGGATATTGCTCAGAAGTGTGACCCTGTCCAGCCCCACCCCGTTGTGTTTATTTAGGTTTCTATTCACAAAACCTGGCCAGGCAAGGATTTCACATGCTGAGCTGACATCACACACGTGCACTGAAAGCACAAGCCATGTGATGGCTTGCTCAGGTGCACAGATGACACTCAGGACCCACAGTTCCAGTCCCAGTCTTCTCTTCCACACCAGCAGGTGACATCCTTCCCGTTGCCTCTCACTGGCCTCCAGTCAAGGCGGACTGCGGCTCCTCACAGTTTGCCTTCTCTCAAAGCTGGGACAGGAGTGTTGTGTGTATTCTGGGTCTAACTGGGAGGTTTCCTGTGTGTCCAGCTCTATGTGAGCTCTGTGGGACAAGACAGGACAGAGAGCTGGACCTGCTATGCTGGGAGGCAGCCCATGGCAAGATGCCTGGGCGATTTCTTCTCAGCCAGAGGGAGGTGCATGGCTGCCCATCCTTGGCTAATCATCAGCCAGCTTAGGGGTCCCAAGGGTCCACTGATCAGGACCAGCAGCTCAACCCAGTGCCCATCGTGAGCCCCTGTCTCCTTTCGCCTCACTCTGGGGAGGCTTTATCTCCCTGATACCCTGAAGCCTTCAACCTCTGTTCTCATTCTACTCTCTAAGGCCACAGCATGTGTTCTCTGTCCTACAGGGCATCTTGCCGAGTGGCCATACACCTAAAGCCTCCTGGTCTAACTAGTTCCTCCTTTGACCACCCAGTGTATACCTGGATACCTTGGTTTTGTTATTTTATTCTATTTCTATTTTATGTGTACGAGTGTTTTGCCTGAATGTAAACAGGACTGTGTCAAGTAATGTCTGCAGAATCCAAGGGAAGGTATCAGATCCCTGGAATTGGAGTAGGCATGGTGGCGCACGCCTTTGATCCTAGCACTTGGGAGGCAGAGGCAGGCGGATCTTTGTGAGATCAAGGCCAGCTTGGTCTACAGAGTAAGTCTCAGGGCAGCTGGGGCTACAGGGAGACCCTGTCTCAAAAAGACAAAAAAAAAAAAAAGATGGTTGTTAGCTGCCATGTGGCTGCTGGGAACTGAACCCAGGTCCTCTGGAAGAACAGCCAGTGCTCTAACCACTGAGCCATCTCTCCAGCTCTGCACATCCTGCTTTATCAACTGGAATTTCTTTTTTTGTTGTTCTTTTTTGAGACAGGGTCTCCCTGTAGCTCCAGCTGACATGAAACTCACTGTGTAGACCAGGCTGGCCTTGAGTCACAGAGATCCGCCTGCCCAGGCTAAATTGGCATTAAAAAAAAAAAAAGATAGGTCTGCTCTCAGAACACAGTCTTTAGTTGCATGGGGCCAGGGAGGGCAAAGCGTCTCCATCCTGCTATGGTTTCCCGTTTTATTACTACTCGTTGGTAATTGCTGTTGGCATGTCAAATAAGTCGTTCTCTAACTCAACCCTTCCGTATACATTATCTGGCATCTTCTGTAAAGCGAGCTTTCCTTTGTCAATTTTTCCAGCTACCATGAAACATATTTGCTGTGCTTCGGTGGCCTTCAGATAACTATATTTGCTGCAACAAATAGAAAAAAAATGGAGCTGCCCCCTCATCTCATTAATTTGAACTCAAAGATTCAGGCATAAGGCAGAGGCAGTTTCCTTATTCACAGAGCTAATCACACGGCACAGCAGGAGCTGGAACCTGCGACAGCTTCTGAACCCCCACATCCCTCTGTTCCCATTTCTCTTGAAGTTTGCAGATGCTAGGTTTGCAAGCTTAAATCCTTGCAATCCCAGGGACGCAGATACCTGAGTTGGCATGACTGGGCTGTGACTGCCCGACCTCAATTTGATTAGCTTGATCATCTGTTCTCCCCTGGTTTCTAACCCCTCTACAAACAGGGAAGTTGGGAGCCAGACAGCGCCTGAATCACAGTTTCCTCACCAGCAGTGGCCTGTCTGTCTCTGTCACCAGTGTTCTATGAACAGAGCTGTAACCCAAGTACAGTCCAGAGAGCTGGAACTTCCAGTGACAAAGACATTCTCTCCCATGCGGTCTTTGCTGTATCACACTGGTGGTTTTGTGGATTTCTCAATCCACGGGGCTCCTCCTTTCTTCTAGGCTCTGTTTAATTTCTTTTGAGCAGTTGTGCTACTCTGCACAGTGTTGTATTGGTTCATTTGACAACAGGTGATGTTCCACCTGTCTTGTCTCATTCCTGAACCTAGCAACGGTGACTGACCTTTAGATGCCATGGGATGTAATGGCGAGAGATGGGCCTGATAGCTGGAGGACTTTCCTGTTGAAATAAAGTCACAGGGGTATTGTACATGACTAGCTGCTGGTTTGTTGGCTATCTCAAATGAGACAATACCATTGGTAACTATTTTTATTTTGTTATAAATTTTATAGTCTTCTAATAAAACATAAAAAGGAAAGAAAATCAGACATGGAAGTCACAAGTAGGAAACAGACTGGGAATGTAGTTCAGGTGGTGCATGCTCGCTAACATGTATGAAGTCCTAGGTTTGATCCCCAGATCATACAAAGCACTCTAGAGATAGAGGCGGGAGGATCAAATTCAAGGCCATTCCCAGTTACATAGGGAGCTTTAAGGTCAGTCTGGACTACATGAGACCCTGTTTTTAGTATTTGTTTTGTTTTTGTTTTTCTTTTTTTTTTATTTTATTTACTTTTTATGTGTACGAGTGTACTGTCTGCATGTAGGTTGGCGCACCCGTGTCGTGCAATGCCGTGGAGGTCAGAAGAGGGTGTCAGATTCCCCTGGAACTGGAGTTAAAGATGGTTCTCAGCCGCCATGTGGGTGCCGGGAACTGAACCTGGGTCCTCTGCAAGAGCAGTCGGCGCTCTTAACTGCGAGGCCATCTCCAGCCCCTGTTTTATTTTCTTAAAGAGAGGCTGGAGACATAGCTCAGCTGGTAAAGTGCTTGCCACAACCCCAAGCACTCACATAAAGGTCAGGTTGGGTAGAGTGTGTTTATAATCCTAACACTGTGGAGGCAGAGACAGCAGGTTCACTGACCAATGAGACTGAATCGGTGAACTCTGGGCCAATGAGAGGCCCCGTCTCAAAAGATAAGTGGATGATTCCTGAGGAACATCTGAAGTTTCTCTGGCCTCTATATACACACATGTACATATCTGTACATATATGAACACACACACAAAAGGCAAGAAAACGTAAATAGTTAATCAACTTGATGTGCGTGTAGGTTAAGCTTTGTTGACTGGATGTTATTTAGGACATTGGTATTAAATACCACCTGGCAACTTTGTCTTCACGTGGCACGTGTTCAGTAACAAACTACCCTCTTCACCTGCTTTGCCTCGTTTTAACCTTACAGTAATCCCTTCAGATGGGTATGCTGCCATCTTCATTTTACAAATGAGGTTTAGAAAGTATAGTTACAGCCGGCCATGGTGGCTCATGCCTTTAATCCCAGCACTTAGGAGTCAGAGGCAGATAGATCTCTGTGAGGTCAAGGCTAGCCTGACTAGCTCACTACATAGTGAGCTCCAGGGGAGCTGGGACTAAAGGGAGACCCTGTCTCAAAAAAGGCAAAAAAAAGAAAGTATAGTTACCCCAAGTTAGTAAATGGCAAAATCAACATTCCGACCACCACCGCTTTCCTCCCCCAACTCATGCTAATGTCTAACCATTCTCCTGATGCTATCCCTCTGCTACTCGGAATATGCCATCAGTGAAAAGAGGCCTTAACCGAAAGCCCTTATGCCTGATGCTGTCATAGGAATTCTGAGAAGCAGATCTACGCTTTTTGTAGGATTAAGTACCTGGGGACAGGGTAAAGCTCCTGATAAAAATAGCTTTAAAAATGGGCTATCAAACTTTAAAAATACAATCACTTAAGAGAGTCGGCAAAGTGAAGAGAACTGAAGGACCCATAAGTCTGAGTTCAAGGAGCTGTGGGAGGAGCAGATGCTAGTCCTGCGCTGTTGCTGGTTATAGAGACCCCACACAGCCAGATCCCAGGCCTGGACAGAGGCTGATTCCGGGGACTGAAGCTCGGCAGAGCTCTGGAGGCTTTGTGGATCCTTGAGGAGGGAGAGTGGCAACCTGGGTGTGTGAGGTCTTGATGCCGTGCTTGGCCTCTGCTGGATGGTGCCTGGCTAAGACGATGAGGGCTGACAGCATCTGCCTAGGCAGCCACGGTTCCCTGCCCTTTGCCAGAGAGAGCAGGCTTCCAATGGGAAGTGTTTTGGTCTGTGCACACCGGTGTTTCCAAGTTGCTGGCTTCCTCTGCTCCAATTATTGTATATACAAGGAAAACAACCCCAAACCTGAAGCTGAATGAACCAGCCACCTTGCAAGCTCGTTCCCAGGCCTCTGCTGTTCCTCTGCCTTCCAGTCTTCTCAATCTCTAGGATGGGTGACTACAGGGCTCGCTTTCCTGGTCATTCATAACAAATTAGATGCCAGCGATTCTCTGTTTAAGTGCATACTCAGAGCACCTTTTTCTTTGGAGTAAAGTGGGAGTGGCGACTATTTCCTCGGAAATGTCCCAGAAGCAGCATTGGGGCAAAAAGGAATGCAAAGCCCTGGTGTTCTATGTACAGTGACTTTATAGGACCAGAGACACAGCATCTCCTAAGCATAACTGGGTTTTTGTTGGTTGATTGGTTTTTGTTTTATTTTAGTTTTTGAGACAAGGTCTCATTGTGTCACCTAAGCTGGCCCCAAACCAAGGGCAGTCCTCCTGACTCAGAGTGCTGGGGGGGTCACAGGCATGTGCCACCAAATCTGGTCAAGACAATTGTTGAATGAATATTTTCATTCAACCCATCCATCCCCCCCAATTTTGGCAAAGTTAATGGGCTAAGAATGATTCTTTCCTGACATTTCCATTTACGAGGTTTTGTTAGACTGGCAACCATGTGTCTCAGTATGCTTGTTGACTATGATTATTTTGTGTGAATTTCCAGAGTAGAGCTTTTGTTTTGCTTGGGGTTTTTTGTTGTTGTTGATTTTTTCCTTTTTTTTTTTTTTTTTTTTTGCCAACAGGAAATTTGGGGGTTTTTTGTTGGTTTTTTTTTTTTTTTTTTTTTTTTTGGTCTTTTCAAGACAGGGTCTCCCTGTAGCCCCAGCTGTCCTGGAATTTGCTCTGTAGACCAGGCTGCCCTTGAACTTATAAAGATCCGCCTGCCTCTGCCTCCCAAGAGCTAGGATTAAAGGTGTGGGTCACCACACCTGGCTTAGAAATGTTCTTAACTGAGCAACCAAGCTACTGATTTGCCTGGTGACCTGCTTTTCCTTGTCAGCTTCCCAGACATAGCAGTGGTCACACTAAGGTCACACTCAGTGCCTTTCCATTGGCCTTTCTATGGGACAAAGCAACTCCCCCCCCCTCCAAGATTCTCAGAAGCTCACCCATTGTCTTTATCCAGATGTTCTGCCACTAAATAAAAAATGCATGAAAAAATCCTGGATTTGTTGTCCTAAATAAATCAATCATTTACTAAGCTGTAATAGCATTTGAGATTGTGGGTGACTGTTCTTTGTTTTCCAAACTTCTTAGCATGTGTTCTCTCTCTCTCTCTCTCTCTCTCTCTCTCTCTCTCTCTCTCTCTCTCTCTCATTAGACAAACCCTCACACTGTAGCCCAGGCTGTTATAGAATTCACACGTACCTCAGGCTGGCCTCGAATTCATGATCTCAGCCTCCTGAGAGCTGGGAAGATAGGTATGGTCACTATGCCGGCTCTTTTAGGGTTTTTTGCATCTTTCTAAACTGAAACTTTATCCCCACTGAACACCAGTGCCCCCTCCCCAACCCCAGCTCCCAGTAGCAGTGACCACTTTCTATGTCTAAGATTGAGACTGCATGAACATCTCACATAAGGAGAATCATATAGTATTTGTCTTGCTGTGACTAGCTTGTTTCCTATAGGCTGAACTTGTTTCTTCAGCATATGGCAGAATTTCCTTTTTTTATAAGGCAGAGTCCACACCTTGTTTATATGGTTGCCCTTCCACAGAACTTTGAGTGGCTTATTGTGGATGCTGCGATGAAGAGTATATTCTACCTCCCATTTTTGCATTCCTTTGGATGTATCCCCAGCCATGAACAGCTGGATCCTGGTCCATCTACTTCTGGTTTCTTTTTTTTTTTTTTAATTTAATTTTTTTTATTGATGCTTTGTGCATTTCGTACATCATTTTCCAATTCAGATCAGGCATTTTTCCCTTTCCCTTCCCCCCCACCCCCACCCCATCCCAGATCATGTATTCTGCCATAACTGTCTTGCATCTTTCTCTGTTTTTTTTTCTCCTTTTTTAGCTATTAGTGATAATCCATGAGTACAAGCATCCTTCATGCAAAACCAATCTACAGGCTGTTGTGTCCAAACCCCCACAACTCCACCATCCAGTGGGGGGTGACATGTTGTTTGTTCAATCAAGTTGATCAAATGAGCGTCCAGACTACATCGCTGTAGTTTCACCATTCACCCCAATCGGAGCCTTTACATTCTACCACGCCCCCTCTTCCGCAGGTTGTTCCCTAGGCTTAGAAAAGGGGCACAGGTGGATGAGAGGTAAAACAGTCCACTCTCTCTGGAGCTGTTGACTTGGACTCTGGTCAATTCTGGCTGTTTCCTTTCATGGGCTGACAGTTTGTCCAGGAATAACCTTTCAATCCTACTAATGAAGTACAAGCAATTAGATATATAGGTATTTAAGCAGCACTAATAGTTATGGTAGGTTACTTTGGCATAGACACATATGTTTGGATGATATGTTAATCCATGAATTACATTTTTTCCCCCTGTTAAATATGACAGGGTCTTACTGTGGCTTATAACATCTCCTAACTTGTAAAGGATGTAAGCTTGTGGCATCAGCCATGGGTTATTCCTCCAAGGAGAGAGCCAATAGCCAATTAGATTTGGGATATACAGGCACATGGCTGCCTCTGCTGCACAGTATTTCCAGGCAGGTGAGGTGTAACTGGTGCTGACGGTGGAGTCTTGCTTGACTCAGGGAGACCCGTATTTGCTTTATTGGTTTAGTGGCCTTTGGTAACACTCTCTGGCATTCCAGAGGCCATCTGTACACTTGCATGTGCGGTCTCAATACATCCCTCCCATGTTAACGTCAGGTCTTTGGCAGCAGGGTCTTATCGCCTCTCCTCCTGCAGGTATCCCAACTTAGGGGCAAGGAGCCCTTACCTTTTGTGGGGCCTTGGATCCCCTGGCCAACATCCCGTAGGATGTACCAAAAAGTGGCAACTGAAAGGTTGACCTGTCTGAACATTGAAAGAAAGAAAAGCCTCAGATTGCCATAAACATCGAACCCTTCTGTGGATCCTACATGTAACAACTATTTATAATGAGTCCTAATGAAACTTATACCTTCTAGGTGCCACAAAGGTTTTGATATGAGAGACTTTCTTGCCTCCCCCCCCCATAGAACAAGGAGAAATATGACGATGATGAGGTCGTTCTCCAACTGTAAATTGGAGACAACTATTATAGAGGTAATCTCTTATAAAACCGGTAAAAATGCCTTCTTTAATTGACTAATAGACATAAGAACTGTGAAAAGGATTATACTCTGTTCAGAACCAAATATAATACTAAAGTCCTTAGGCTATGCACTTAGGCAAAGTATATTAATGCAGGAGCTCTGACATCAGCAATGGATTGTTCTACTTCTGGTTTCTTAAGGAATGCAATATTGTCTTCTACAGCAGCTGTACTGTCTTACCCTCCAGCAGAGCACGACACTTCTGTCCTCCACTTCCTAGCCACTTTCCTCTAGTATTCTTGGAGAACACTGCCCAATACAGGGGCTCTGTCCTTGCCCTAATGCCAGGTTAGAAGGAACAGTGGTCACAATGGAGCCAACATATGATGGAACTATCCTGGCTGTAGAAAAAGAAAGGAGATTTCAAAGGCATTGTTAAGGGTATGACAGCCTGCCCGTCTGTTGGTGGGCAGTCTCGGTTGGTCTCTGATTCAGCTCTTAATCCTTAGGATTTGACCTACTTCCATGGATCCTCCTGCTTAATGGGCCTGCAGGCTTGGGTAGCAGAGGAAGATGCAGTCTTGCAGGGCTGGAGAGATGGCCTAGTGGTTAAGAGCGCCGACTGCTCTTGCAGGTTCAATTCCCAGCACCCACATGGTGGCTGAGAACCATCTTTAACTCCAGTTCCAGGGGAATTTGATGCCCTCTTCTGACCTCTGCAGCATTGCATGACATGGGTGCACAGACCTACATTCATACACATGAAAAATAGATAAAATTAAAAAAAAAAAAAAAAGAAAGATGCAATCTTGCACATGACCCTAGGATTTAGGTTGAATGGCCAGGCTGGAAACCTTCCCACAGTGACCAATCCAAGGCCCAGTGGCTCCCTGTCAGAGTATCTCTACCTCTGGCTCCTGATGTTCCAGAGGGGAGGACTGTCCACACTTGCAGCCCCCATGCTGCCCTGACTGTTGGTGCTACACTCCTCCCATACCTGCCATGCATCTTCTGCCTCACTCCGGAGTCCTCAGGGACTGCCTGGCACCAGCCACCCTACCTGAGCTTCTTCCTGCCTCTAAGGACAAGATTGTCCATGATGGGTCAGCACTGGCGGAGAGATAACGTGATGGGGGCAGGCCTAGACGCCTCAGCTGCCATCTGTCCTGCAGGGAGCGGCCAACTGCTTGCTCATCTCTAGCTCTCTTTCCTGAGGCTTTGAGATGAAAAGTCCCGGGGGCTGTGTGACAGAGTCTATAGAAAATAGTGATGTTTAGGCCAAGTCTCTCTGCAAAGCAGAGAAGTATTTTCTTCCTCACAGCACAGCTGGCTTCCTTGTTTCCAACAGGTGCAGAAAAGAGACTGTGCAGGGAGAGGAGTGGAAGAGACTTTGGCGTTCAGCCCCATCACACAGCAGTGCAGATCTGGGACAGGAGGTAGAGAGACAGCTACCTGCCTTTTTGGTGTGTAGACAGAAGGGGCCAGCTGCTGCGTTTACTCCTGCCATCACATATTCAATCTTTACCCCAAGGTGGTGGCGTTCAGTGAGGATTCTGGGAGGGGATTAGATCATGAGGGCGGAGCTTGCGGAATGAGGTCCTCATAAATCCCTCAGAGAGAGACTTTCCCTTATACCACCCACAGGCCCCAGTCTCCTTCCTGAACCCGATCCCAACCTCTTGCCCAGGTGGCACAGCAGACCGTGCCTCCTTCCTGGGGCTCTAACCCTCCCAGACCTGCTGTCCTGCAGCCCCTGCTCCTTCATGCTGACTGTTGTTGAGCACTATCACTCCCCATGCTTCATCTCTGTTCCCGTGTGTCCTCCAGTCACTATCCTTACTCTCTCAGTCCCCTCAGCATTCCCTGTTCTGCCTTTGTTCTGAGTGACTCCACCACATCTGTGAGTGACCCTGCGTCCTGGTTACTCAGACCCTGGACTCCTCACAGCTGGTGGTTTTCCACATTTTCACTACATTCGCCCACCTAGACTGGGGGATTGGAGGCTTCTCAGAGTTCAAAAGTCCCTCTCAGAGGCGCAACTGCCCAATGCGTACCCTTAATCCTTTGCCAGCTTTGTGTTACCCACCATCAGCTGAGAAGTCAATAGCTGGGCCTGATGACATCCAGCCTAGAACCCATAGGGTCTGCCTCAGCACTTGGCCTAAGTCAAACTCATTCCTAATGACGAGTCTTGTAAGTTCTGTGGCCTCAAGGAAGGGAAAGAGACTGCACAGAAAATACAGTCACAACGAAGAAATCTAGTCTCAGGTTCTGGGAAGCAGAAGGTGATCACGCAGAGGTCTAACACTTACCATGACCCCACCAGTTCCCCTCATTTCCCTCTGAGCCCCTGGAATGAGGGCTGAATCTACTCACAACCTTTTAGAACATTCCATTTTCTTTAGAATAACTCCAAACCATACATATTTTCTGTCTCTTCCATGAAATAGAAGAGACCTCTAAAGACAAAAAGCCACACCACTTGATTTTCTGATATTTCTTCCAGCTTGGAACTCATGATTCAGTGGCCTAACCTTCTTCATCACATGCAAATGACTTCTCCCAGGCTGGCTATTCCCAAGGCAGGAACTCTTCCTGCTCAACCTCCGCCTTGCTGGTCTTCCTAGCACCCCTCAGCATCCAGCCTGACCCCTGCAGAGCCATCACCAAATTTTCCATGAGCCAAGCCTGTGTCAGAGCCTTCATGTGCGTCAGTTTCCAATATTCTTCAAGGGGAAACAGGTTTCTGTAGGACACAGGAACATTGTCTCCATTTCATAGAGGAGGAAACAGGCCCACATGATCGAAGCCACTTGCCAAAGTCACAGAGCCAGGATCCCTCCCACAGGGACACTCTGCATAGAAGATACTTCTCGAGAGCCGCTCCATTTCTGAGACAGTTGTGCCTCCTTTGCCCAGTCCACACCTGTAGAGGCAGGTGACAGGGATAAGGGCCTGGCTCAAGCAAAACCTCATGTATAATTGAGTCTGACATCACTCAGTCCAACTGGCGACATTGTGCATTTGTGTTTACCGTGACACCATGCATTTGTGTTTGTGGTAAGTTTAGAATTACAGCAGTGGCCAAGGCTTTGCTGATTTAGTTACAGAGCTCAGAATGGCGCTAACTCAGTCATCAAAAGAAAGGAAACAGCGAGTAAGAACAAGGCAGTCAGCCAAGGAAACATAAACTAAGCGAGGAAAGAGGGTCTTGGAGTTCTGAAAATGGATAGCGTCATGAAAAAGTAAAGACAGAGGGCCCAAGCCCAGCAAGTAAATTATCTTTTTATTGTTTCAGGGAAAGCTGGAGACTTCCAAGAAAAAGCAAGGAGCCCCAGGGGATGTGGAGGCTTGACCCGGTCACCAACATTCTAACAATCAACACTGTCCAGCAGCCCCTCCCTCTCCTTTACAGAAAGAGAAGCTGAGGGGAGGCAGTCCTGAGTCCCAGGAAGTCTCTGTCAACTGAGCCTTCCTGGTGTGGGCTCCTGGCCCTGGGAAAGCAAAGGAAGGAAGGTCAAACACTGGTCACCCAAGGACAGAAAAGCCGCCCCTGTGGGCTTTGGTCACCTGGTACATGACAGTAGGGAACTCAGGCAGGACCCTGGTATCCTTAGGATTGACAGTGCAGAATAATGGGAATCCAGGAAGGAGGGGAGGAAGGGATGGGCCCCTGGGGAGCACGGTGACCTTGCATCTGAATGGCTGGAGCAGAGCACTTGGGGAGGGAATGACTTGTGAGACCCAGGTGTGGGAGAGGTGCTCTGCACTGAGCACCTCAGCCATCCTTCGCCTCTCCCTCACCCCAAATTTTGGCTTTCAGAATCCAAAAGAGAATGTGACCTTAACTTGCTCAAGTTTGTGTTGACGTAGATACAGGGGGAAGCTGGAAGCAAGTACCTCATCCTCGCCATCCCCAGGACGGCAGTATGGCTAACCATAACACAGAAGGAAGCATCATTCGGCCATGAAGGACTTTATAGCAGGCACCGGGGCCATACCTATAACCTCAGCACTTGGGAGTTGGTGGTAGGAATATAGGAGATTGAGGCCAGTTTTAGTTACATGGCAAGCTCAGAGCCTGAACTTCATGAGAAGCCCTGAGAAAATAATAAAATAAAATAAAATAAAATAAAATAAAATAAAATAAAATAAAGTAAAAGCAAAGCCAAAAATAAATGAAGGATTTTGCAACTTCTGTTTCTGGGACTATGTTCTGCAGAATTTTGTGTTTGAGGACAATTGTGAAGGGAAAGGATAGTTGTGGTTGCCAAGACGTGGTACTAAACCTCAGACCATCATCTCAACTCAGAAGGCTCAACCAAACCTGCCAGAGGTTGGTGGCTGCCCGAGACGTTCAGGGACAGTCTCCATGCTGCTAGGGCCATGCTGTGCTCAGCAAAGGCAGGGCTATTATTGAGAGATGTGGGAGAACAAAGGGGTAGAAGATGCAGGTGGAGGTCTGAAAGTGCAGATCGTCCCTCCTCTCAGAGAGCAGGCGATCCACGTCTAACCACCCTGGCAGAGTGCGGGTCAGGTTGTAGTGGTAATCACTTTGTCTTTACTCTAACCTCAAAATAGAGAGCCATTTGATAGGAACAGGGAAGCAAGTTATCCATTCTTATTAGAGTGGCCCAGGTAAAAGAGGGACCAAGGAGGCCCTGAGCATGTGCAGATATCTGGCAAACAAACTTCAAAACGCTCTGCTCTGTGGACATGAAAGCTGGACTTGAAGAGGCTCAGCTGCCCCGTGACGATGCCCGTGTGGGCCAAGTCTGCAGTGGCGACAAGAAGACACAAAGCTGTTTCCTCATGGATTCTTCTTGCAAACGATGGCACCGCTGTCCTCCATCAGCTGTGAGTCCTTGAGCAGGCAAAGCCCAGCCCCTGGTCTGTAGTTGGAAGTCTGATGGGAAGCGTTTACTTCACTCCGAAGCCGAAGGCCCAGAGTCTGGCACCGGGATGCAAGCACACACGAGGCCCGCTTTCCCCTCCCAATCTTAGGGGTTGCTTTTTATCATAGACATGATTTTGATTCCTATAAATAAACAAAACATTTCAAAAATGAAAATGAGCTCTAAGTAGGGTCAAATAAAGCCGTGTCCTTTGTTCAATCAAATCTGAAGTTTGCCTGAATTTCATGTGAGACAAGCCCAAAGACCCATGGAGCTTGGGGGACACTGGACCACTTCATCCAGCCTGTCCTTGACAGGAAGACATACCTGAATGAGTTCCTCTGCACTGGATAGTTTAGATGCCCCCCACGGGCCAAAGACAGGCCCCCAAGCAGAAAGTGCATGTATTTTAGTAACAGCTCATAGATGACCTAGGCATCTGCCCATAGGATGCAGGGATAACCAGCAGTATTGACATGTGTAACCTGGCCAGGACTGGGCTTCTCTTCTTTTCCTTGTGATCAGGCAGATGGTCATAAACAGAACACACACTCACCAGAAGAAGAAGAAGCTTCTTCCTTAAAATTCTTTTACTTAAATCTCTGATCTCCTTTGTGTCTTAGTTTCTTCAATATCCCCCTTTCCCACAGTGAAGAATAAAGAGGCGTAAGAGGTGACATGGACTGACTAGTCTCATCAACACAAGAGATGGGTTTGAGAGTGACCTGCAGTGGAAAGGGACTGGTCAGATAAAGAAAAGTGGACAGATTTTAAAGCTATAAAAATATAAAACTAATAGTGCTGCTCATTGGAATAGGGTCAGATAGACAGTTACTCTTTAGTGTGGGTGAATCTGGGTTTGCAAATTCACCAGGCATTGAAACTTATCCATAACCCGAAAGTAAACACTCATGTGGTTTCATGGTCACTCAGAACAGAGCACAGTGAACAATGTGTCCCTTGACACAGCTCCCGGCCGAGGCAGGACAGTGGTGGCCTGCCCTTTGGTTCAGCTCCTAAACTTTCTGCAGGACATTTAACAGCAGTTTCCCCTCCTTCCTCCATCATTTTTTTATGTTCTTTGTTTAATGATTTTCCTGTTTCAAATGTTCCCCTCAAATACAGAGCTAGGGGTCATGTAGGGCTCTTAAGCCACGTGGAACAAACACGTGTGTTGTGTCAAGTGAAGTTCCTCCACACATATGTTATAATGCCTCAGTCTGATGTCAGTGGATCACCAATGCCATTGAATAAAGTGTCTTAAACAGAAACAAGCAGAAGGCAACGTCACACATAGTTGGCTTGATAAAACACTGTGACTCGGGGCTGGAGAGATGGCTCAGCAGTTAAGAGCACTGGCTGCTTTAGCGGAGGACCCGGGATCAGTTCTCAGCACCCACATGGAGGCTGACAACTTTCCATAACCACAATTCTAGGGATCTGATGCCCTCTTCTGACCTCTGTGGGCTTGGTACAATGAGTGCACTTACATACACGGAGGAAATATTCTCATAACACATAAAATTAAAAAAAAATCTTTTTAAGAAAAAAGAAAGCAAACAAAAAAAGAAAAAGTGGGATGTGGTGGTGCAAGCCTGTAATCCCAGCACTTGGGAGGCAAAGGCAGGCAGATCTGGTCTACATAGTGAGTTCCAGAACACCGGGGGCTACAGGGAGACCCTGTCTCAATAAATAAATAAATAAATAAATAAATAAATAAATAAATATAAATAAATAAATAAATAAATAAGATAAAAAAGAAAACAAAACTTCTGTGACTAGTTGTTAACTCTGAGCCACGCCCACTAATCCAGGGAATACTGAAGAACATGCCTGATGTAGGTAATGAAAACAGACTTCACACCTCAGAGCTATGGCCTCAACGATTGCAGGGGATGGTACAGTCAGTGCTGACCAAGGCCCCTCAGGGGGAGGACTGCACTGGGGAGGACAAGAGTGACAAGCAAGAGGCTTGACTAAATCTTTGAATACCCTTCTTTCTCAGAATTCCTGTGCCTGGTTTTGGTGGCATGAGCTCTTTGCGGCTAGACAAATCGCACCCTTTCCCCTGAGACGTTACCCAGATCGAGTCTTTTAAGGAGCTTCACTCAGCCATGGACCTTTCTCCATGCCTTCTACTTCGGAGCTCCTAATTTAATCCTCCTAACTCAAAAGTACATAGTTCAGTGCCCTCATCATGGCCTGGAAATTTCAGAAAGACTTTTGTTTATTATTATTGTTGTTGTTATTATTTTATTTTATGTGTATGAGTGTATTGTCTGCATATATTATGTATACCTGTGTGTCATGCAATGCCTGAGGAGGTCAGAAGAAAGCGTTGGATTCCCCTGGAACTAGAGTTATAGAAGATTGTTAGCTGCTATGTGTGTGCTGGGAATCGAACCCAGGTCCTCAGAGAGACTTTTGTAATGAGCCTGGAGTTTACTGATGAGAGGCAGCAATGTTCAGAAGACCTGGGAGCAGGAAATAAAAGACAAAATTCTCCCAAATAGGCCAGAATCCTGGGAAGTTAACCCTGGTGAATGCTGGGGAAACTGGCTGAGAAGTCCATGGAAATGAACACAAATTTGAAACATTAAAGAGGGGGAGGGGGGAGAAAGGGAGAGAAAGGGAAAGGGAGAAGGGGGAGGGGGAGGGGGCAAAGGCAGCAGAGGTAAAAAGGAAGAGGAAGAAAAGTAAAGAATAATAGTCTTGCAAGAAGAATTCAAACCTGCAGGTGGAGAAGAGGGACGGCGGTTTTGTTTTGGGCCTAAGGGTACCTGATCCACTGAAAAGCCATCACTCTGGGACTCTCCCACTGTGCTAAAGTAGGGCACGGTTTGGAAAACCATGGCCTACTGGCTGAACCCACCCACTTTTTGTTTTTGTATCAAGGGTCAACTAAGAACGTTTTTATATTTTGAGGCTAGGGGTATAATTTTGCAGGCTTTGGTCCTAAACACCAAATAAATAAATAAATAAATAAATAAATAAATAAATAAATAAATAAATAATAGTGGAGACCCCTCTTTGGTGTCGGAGTGAAGCTGTATTACTCCTTTCTGGCTTTCACTGGAGTACATGCTCAGTCTGTTGGAGCTCCTCACTCACTGGCGCTGTTTGGGATTCTCCAGGCTGAGTCCTGTGCTATGCATGAAGCATTGCCTGGTGACAGCTGACTCAGTGTGTCAGCCTCCTGATGTCACCAATCAGCTGGCTGGGGTCCTTTGGCTCTACCCAGATGGAAATCATGATTAGAAGAGAAGTTCTGAGTGTCTACGGCCAAGGGGGTTGGGTTGGTGGACAGAGTTCACAGCTCCAAAGCTTAAGAGCAAGGACCTACTGCTCTAGGATTTAGAAGCTTGAGAACTCTTAGACCCTTCCTGCTCTGGGTTTTAGCCCTCAGTGGCTCTGGTGCTTGGTGGCCACAGGCAGAGCTCCTTAGCATGCCTTGAGGGAGAGTCCTAGCCTGTGACTCTTGCTGAGTAGTGACACGAGGGAGACCTGACAAGGACAGGTCATCTGAACATAGGAAGGCAGGCTCACAGTGGCCATCCTGCTTCCCGCCTTGTAGGTAACTGCTGGATCTAGACCAGGGACTATGTGTAAGTATATTGTTCATTGGAAGTTTTCGTGGCTCAGATTTTTAAAGGTGTGAGTGTGGTGTACGAGGCATCATGGACTGCCCAGCCTCACTGCCACTTTCCATGTGGATCTCTTCCTTTTCTTATCCAGATTCAGCCAGTTCTTGCTCTTACCAAGCCAAGTCTGGCTGCATGACAGGCCAATTAAATCAGAAGACAAGGTACCCAGGGGCTGGAGACATGGTTCCATGGTTAAGAACACTTAATGCTCTTCTAGAGGACCCAAAGTTTGGGTCTCAACACTCACGTCTAAGGGCTCATACCTGTCTGTAACTCCGGCTTTGGCAGATCCCACACCCTCTCCTGGCCTCTTTGTGGGCCTGCATGCATGAAGCATACACACATACACATAAAAACTTAAAAAATTTTTTTTAATTTATTTATTTTGTATGTGTATGAATGTACTGTCTGCGTGTAGGTCTGTGCACCTGTGTCGTGCAATATCGCAGACGTCAGAAGAGGGCGTCCGATTCCCCTGGAACTGGAGCTAAAGATGGTTCTCAGCTGCCATGTGGGTGCTGGGGATTGAACCCAGGTCCTCTGCAAGAGTAGTCGGAGCTCTTAACCGCTAGGCCATCTCTCCAGCCCTACATAAATTCTTTTTTTTGGGGGGGGGGAGACAGGGTCTCCATGTAGCCCCAGTTGGCCTGGAACTCGCTGTGTAGACCAGGCTGGCCTTGAACTCACAAAGATCCGCCTGCCTCTGCCTCCCAAGTGCTAGGATTAAAGGCATGTGCCACCACACCCGGCTACATAAATTCTTAAAAAGAGAGACAAGGTGTTGCAGTAAGGAAGGTGCTTTTATCCAAAATCTAGCTATACTGGGATCTGGAGGACTCTTGCCCAGAGTCCATTTTGCCAGGAAGCCAATTTGGGACTGGTTTATACAGGTGGTTGATGGGTGTTCCCAGGCTGGTAGGCGCCTTCTCACAGCAGGGGCCCACATGATGCACATCTGGTCCTAATCACCTAGGCTCAGCAAGATTTTCAGTTCTTCAAATCTCAAGACCAAGGATCATTACTTCCTCTGTCTGTTAATATCAGTGACTATTCTGCCCACATATTATGAAATAGACAGGCTGGAGACAGAAGCTTCCCCGGGCTCTTCTTGCTCATCTCCAAACTGACAGTAATGAAAGAAAAGCTCCACCTGATTGCTGTAGCTGACAACGTTCAGGCGAAGTGACACGGGGCTGCGGTGCAGATTTAATCTCATGTTGGCTTTACTACTTGTGTCTGTAGTGACAATGCTGGCTCAACTCTGCATCTTTCAACCCATTCTGTCCTCCACCTCTAGAAAGGAATATCCAACCCAAACCTAGCTGATATTCCTGCCTGTGGTAGACTGAGTAATGGCCTCAAAGACATCCAGGCCCTGCCCTTTGTCCCCTATAGTGTTTCCTTACATGGAAAGGGGACTTTGTAAAGGTGACCGAGGTAGGAAATTGCTTGAGATTATCCAGATGGACCTAAATGCCATTGCTAGTGTCCTAAAGAAAAGATGGCCGGGCGTGGCAGTGCACGCCTTTAATCCTAGCACTTGAGAGGCAGAGGCAGGCGGATCTCTGTGAGTTCAAGGCCAGCCTGGTCTACACAGCAAGTTCCAGGCCAGCTGAGACTAAAGGGAGACCTTGTCTCAAAAAGACCAAAAAAAAAAAAAGACACTAAATGCAAATGCCACTTAACCATGACAGGGAAAGAGGCACCATGGTGGAAGAGGAGGAGGTGACAGAGTCAGAGGAGAAGCTTGAAGTGACATGGCCAGGCTGACAGCAGAGGCTGACCGAGGGTGGAAGACCCCTTCCATGCCCTGAGAATGCCTACTTTGATCCCTAGGCGCCTAGTCTCAGGATTGTAAGAAAACGCCACACTCTTGTTTGAGCCACCACTTTTTAAAAATTTTTTATTTATTTTTATGTGTATGAGTGTACTGTGTGCATGTAGGTCTGTGCACCTGTGTCGTGCAATGCTGCGGAGGTCAGAAGAGGGTGTCAGATTCCCCTGGAACTGGAGTTAAAGATGGTTCTCAGCCGCCCAGTGGGTGCTGGGGATCGAACCCAGGTCCTCTGCAAGACCAGTTGGCGCTCTTAACCGCTAGGCCATCTCTCCAGCCCTGAGCCAGCACTTTCTTAATTGGCACAGGGACTCACATAAGTGGCCCAAACCCCGCTCTCTACATTATGACATCCTGAAGGTCTATTATCTAAACGCAATTCAGAATCACTCTGCTCTCTCCGTTGCTAGTCCCCTTACCCCTAGGCTTACTTACTGCAGTTCTCAGGGCTTGGATGCGTCCTCTGCCTGGATTCTCCATCAGTCAGCCCTGAAGAACATTTGCCATACTTCCTGTTTGGAAGCTGTGACACTGTTTTACCTACTCAATGCCTTTGGCTGTGACCTCCCTGTGGACCCTTCAATGAAATCTATCACCTGTTTAACACCGTCTCTGCCACTAGACTAGATAGATGGTCCTTACACGTAGGGACGGAACTTCATTGATTGCTGATACAGCTGTACACAGGAAGGCTCCCAAGTACTATGATATTTTAATGTTTGAGTAAAACTAATTCTGTGCAGCTATTCTGCACGGATTTTCACTCCTATCCCGGCTTCTCCTTCTAGCAGTGTCTTTCTGTGGCGTCTTTCCTCACTCTCCGTTTTCTTCTCATGTCCCATCTGACATGTTCAGTGGTCAGTTTTCGGCATTCTCCTGTCCCACTTACACTCTTTCTGAGCAATACCAGTCATTCCTCTATGCTGCTGGACTCTCTACCCTCCCCCACACTCTCCCACCTGCCTGCATTGTGGAAGTGTCTGCATAGATGTCCCACAGACATTTGGAGTCCAGCACATCAAAAATGTTTTTCTTCTCTTCTTCTCTGTCTATTAATGTGGACAAGCAGAGCCCCTGGGTAGGATTCTGGAAGCCAAAATAGGCCACAAAGAAGGGCAGAGAAGACTCTGGCAGCAGCTGGAGGCTTGGAAAGCAAGGGCATCCAGAGCAATGTTTGTAGGGACATTTCCATAAAGCTTCTCTTTGGAGACCTCAGCAGAGGTGCAGAGCCAGGGCCCAAAGCAGGCTGCAGATGGGGACTTGGGAGAGGGGTTAGGGAGCAGCACAGGAAATACTGCAGAAACAGGCTCCAAGCTCATCTCAAGGGCACTTGAAGACTCGGATGCTCCTGCATCTCCTTTCCTTCTGCTCCGCTGTCAAGCCAGAAGTCTCAGGCACATTCTTGTTCTCGTTTTGCCTTTAACCTACCCAGTGGGTGGGACTCCAGTGTCTTCAACTCCGTCCCACAGGTTCCAAGGAAGGTCCTGTCCATGGCCTCATCTCATATCGATCACAGACAACGTTGGCATGAAAACTCAAATGTCACTACAATTGCTTCTCTTGCTTCTAAGATGAAGTCTGAACTCCAAAGAATGGCATTCAAAATCATTCCCTGACACCATCCTTGTCTCCAACCACACTAAGCAGGGGATGCCTTGAAAATATGACAGTTAAATGTCTGGTACTTGGCTTAGAACCTGGTACGTGGTGAACACTCCAACAAGTACTTGTCACTTATATAAATAGACTGTGAGTAAAAATGGCAACCAAGCA
The DNA here is from genome assembly GCA_009823505.1 of Rhizomys pruinosus. Taxonomy (NCBI): domain Eukaryota; kingdom Metazoa; phylum Chordata; class Mammalia; order Rodentia; family Spalacidae; genus Rhizomys; species Rhizomys pruinosus. The sequence continues at coordinate 333,830 of VZQC01013973.1, read as the reverse complement.
TATAACAGAGGAAGGCACATCAGCTTCAGACAGCTGACAGCTCAGCTCGCTGCTTCCCCAGGCCATGTTACCAACCACCTAGAGAGAAGGAGAAGTTCCATGTTATCCTGAGAGCAGGATTAGGGGTCAGGGATGCTGAATGATCCCCTGACTCGTCAAGGGCTGGACCCCTTGAGTGAGGGGTCCAAGAGAATGAACAAGGTGGGGGGAGGCACACATGTGTGGGTCTCCAAAACATTTGCTCTGGAAGTTTTGCGTTTTCATCACACTTAACATATATCTAAAAAACAGGGGTTGGAGAGATGGCCAGCGGTTAAGAGCACCGACTGCTCTTGCAGAGGATCCGGGTTCGATTCCCAGCACCCACATGGTGGCTAAGAACCATCTTTAACTCCAGTTCCAGGGCAATCCGACACCCTCTTCTGACCTCCATGGCATTGCACGACACAGGTGCACCAACCTGCATGCAGACAGTACACTCATACACATAAAAATAATGATAATAATAATAATAATAATAATAACAACAACAAAGCCCAGCTTGCCCATCCTTCCCTCTTTCCTGAGGAGCAGAGTCATCCATCCTCCCATGCTCTAGAACCCACATCCATGCGCCTGTGGATGCTAAGACCTGTGGATGTGTACCCTTACAACCTATACACATCCTCCAACCTGTTTTAAACCTCTGCCCGGCTCAGTACCTAAGACAGTGTTGTCTGAGCAGATGTTATCCTGCATTGTTCAGGGATTAATGATGAGGAAAAGCTCTGTATATGTTCCCAGATGCAACTCTCTTTTGTATTTTCTTTTTGTTTGTTTGTTTGATTTTTTTTTTTTAGACAGAGTCTCCCTGTAGCCCCAGCTAGCCTAGAACTCACTGTGTAGACCTGGCTGGCCTTGAACTCACAAAGATCCACCTGCCTCTGCCTCCCAAGTGCCGGGATTAAAGGCTTGAGCCACCAAGTCTTGCCTTTTGTGTAGTTTCTATCTGTGTTTGTTGAATTTGCTGGTGTGGAACCTATAGAGACACGGGTGGGGGGTGGGGCCTTAAATCCAGTCTGATTCCCAACTCGGAGATTCCCCTACAGCTGCAATGCTGAGAGGGAACTATAACCAATCTCCTTTAATATGCTGTCTTTGGGGGTAACAAAATGATTTATTTTATTTATTATTTTTATTTTATGTGTATGAGTATATTGCCTGCATGTAGGTAGGTGCACCCGTGTCATGGAATCCCTGTGGAGGTCAGAAGGGGACGTCAGAAGAAGTTTTGTGACCCTTGGGACTGGAGTTACGGACCTTTGTTAGCTGGCATTTGGGTGCTGGGAATTGAACCCAGGTCCCTGCAAGAATATTTCATGTTCTTAACTACTGAGCCATCTCTCCATCCCCATAAAATAATTTTTTATCCTATGGCTTAGACTGACAACAATAAAGACTTTAGCTTTATTGCTAAAATGTTCTTTGTCTAATTCCCATGAATAATGAAAATTAATTATCTAGGAATTTGCATATTTTTATGTTGAGTATTGTAGAATTATTGCTGTTTTACTCTTTCTGATCTACAAAATGAGGCCTTCACATTACTCAATCCATTATCTTCAGCCAGTGATGGACTCTCTGCCTCTGGGCAGGTGAGGAGACGCTTCAGTCTGAAGCCATAATGTTGTGCCTCCAGGGAAAGAAACAACAGATATTTCAGTTATGTGGAAGATTAGAGATGAAAAAAAAGACAAAGCAGGTGAAATTGCTTTGTATAGTCAAATACTGAGGCTCTTGGGGCTTGGTTTGGTTTTCTTGTTGTCTAAAACTGGCTTCTCATAGTAAAGAGAACAAGGTGGGAAGCCAGGCCTGAGGGAGGTTAGGTCCAGGAGATTCTGAGTTCTGGAGCACAGAGGAGACCTAGGAGGCAGGCACCCCAGATCACCATGTCCCACACTTGGTCCAAGGCTGAATGGTACCTGCAATGTCTCTCCACACCCGGCTTTGTTGACAGCTTGTCAGGTAGCACAGAGCCCTCAGGATTGGGACAGCAGAATAAGAGGGCCCAACAGGTAGAGGACAGAGCTCACTCCTAAGTTCAGGGTGAGGCATAATCAGATGTACAAAGGTAACACCGCGTATTTAACTTGGTATAGCAAGGGAAGCCTGAGCCCTACCTGTAGTGACATTAAAGAGATTTCTTGATTATGTTCATGAAAATGAGATGACTCAGGGGTCAGATGGGAACAGGGGCTTGTGGGAACCAAAGTAATGACAGAAGCCTGAGGGAGATAAAGATGAGTGTGCATGTGGCTAACCCTAGCTGGATGCTGGTCCATTGCGGTGGTCAGAGATGAGGGGGAAAGTGAGCCGCAGTCCCCAGAGCCAAGCAGGCAGGCCCCGTGAGAAGCGCCTGTTTGCTAGCCGGGCTCCCTGGTGAATGAACTCTGCCCCAGTCCTGGAGCATGTGGACAGAGGGGCAGGAGCCCCCAAGGATGATCCTCACCGAGCAGAGTCTGGGAGGGTTCCAAGGGATTTGAGGCCACATATGGGCCTCCAAAACCATGTGTGTGGCCCCATGACCATATATGAAATCTTTAGAGCATATGTGAAGCTCCAAGGTGAGGACGGTAGAGGTGCTGGTGAGGGAGCACAGAACCCAGGGTGAGTGGGCTCAGAAACACTGCGTCTTAGGATGGCAGTCTGCTGAGCAAGAGGTGGAAGGTACGGAGGTCCAGGCAAGGGGCACTCTTTCAGCTGCAGGATGAACCTGTTATGCCCTGGTCCAGGCACTAATGGAGATACCCAGCCCTTCTTCCTGGTCCCCTTTCCGCCAGGGGCAAAAGGCAAGGAAGAAATTGAATTCTTCCCTCTGCTTCCCTACTCCCATCTCAGGATAGGATGAGAGAGCTGCCTTACCCATGAGGCATAAGATCCTCGGGACCCTCGGGGCAGAACCTGGCCCTGGGTGGCTCATTACACCCTAAGGACAGTCAGAGTCCACAGTGCAGAGTGCTGACTCCTCCTGAGCTCTGGAGAATGACAGCACAGGTCATATGCATCACGCCCAGAGAAACACACACACACACACACACACACACACACACACACCTCACAGCATGCATACACACTCATATTTACATATTTACACATGCATATGCTCACACACCACACACAGCATGCACACGCAGAGATCATAGTTATATTTAAATAATGTACATACCACACACATACAGATGATATATTCACATATCACACACTCATCCATCACCCAGTGGCTCCACCTATACCACACACACTCATACATACACCATACTCTCAAACAGTACATACACCAACATACAGATCCACACAGAATACATACACGCCTGTAGGAATTCTGGAATTGTGCCTGTAGTAGGAATTTCTTCGGTGGGCCACAACATAGTCCCTCCATAGGGAGCTAACATTTGGGTCTAAAGCTGCTCAGCTGGCTGGGTTACCTGTAGAAAAGAGGAGGCAGGATTCCCATGGAGTTGGGTGTCCATTTCTTTCTGTAATTTGACACTGCAATCAGGAAATTATCTTTGATTCATTCTGCAAAAGCCTCTGAAGACAGAGCCGTACTGGAGATCCCGCTCCCTGCTTAGCCTTCACCGGTAAACTGTCTGGGGACTCCGAGGGCAGCTTCTGCACTGGGACAGATGATCGGGTCTTGGTCGGGCTCAGTACTGGGTGCCTTGCACTCTGCTAGAACACTGGCATCTTGGTCTCTCCCCAGAACACCCCACAGACACTCACAGTCACATGCCTGGTCGCATTCTGATAATTTGCTGTTCCAGTGGCTCCCCGCGCACCCTCCCTGCTCATGGCTGTAGAAAGCCTCACATCATTCCCACTCACGCTCTGTCCCTTGGTCATTTAGTTTCTCTGGTTCCCTGCACTTTGGGTGCCACTTCTGTCTTGCCCCTTAGAAGGGGTCACAGACCTGGGAACTCAGTAATTCCTTGAATGCCAACCATCCTGAACTAACTCCACCCCCCGGCAGACTGGGAGTTTCTTGAACTACTTCATTTAATCTAGTAACGAGTTTCCAGGATGTGGCATAGAGCTGAACAGTCTGAAGCATGGAGTCCTAGAGAAGCCACCGCTCCTCGATACTTGTGGATGGCAGACATGAGGCTAAACTTGGTCTTCCTGAATCAGGATCCCCAGGTGTGGAGCCCAGGGATCTGTGTCTTACAACCTCCCAGGTACATGATTAGAGCCACTAAATGCAATTTCATTGTTTTGTTTTCTTTAAGATAGGGTCTCCCTATGGGATGGAGAGATGGCTTAGCAGCTAAGAGCACCAACTGCTCTTGCAGAAGACCTGGGTTTGATTCCCAGCACCCACATCACAGCTAAGAGCCATCTTTAAGCTGGGCATGGTGGCCCATACCTTTAAAATAAGTAAGTAGGGCTGGAGAGATGGCTAGCGGTTAAGAGCACCGACTGCTCTTGCAGAAGACCCGGGTTCGATCCCCAGCACCCACATGGCGGCCGAGAGCCGTCTGAAACTCCAATTCCAGGAGAACTCCAGTTCCAGGGGAATCCGACACCCTTTTCTGACCTCCGCGGCATTGCAAGACACGGGTGCACAAACCTGCATGCAAACAGTACATTCATACACATACAAAATAAATAAAAAATAATTTAAAAAATATTTTTAAAAAAGAGAACTGAACGCTCTTGCAGAGGACCCAGGTTCGATCCCCAGCACCCACATGGCGGCTGAGAACCGTCTGAAACTCCAATTCCAGAGGAATCGGAGACCCTCTTCTGACCTCCGCGGCNTAAAAAAAAAAAAAAAAAGATAGGGTCTCCCTATAACCCAGCTGGTCTGGAACTCATACATACACCAGGTTAGTTTGTATCTCACAGAGATCTGCCTGCCCCTGCATCCTGAGTCACAGGATTAAAGGTGTTTACTACCACATCCAGCTGCAACTTGATATTACATAAGATTTATGTTAAATTTCTTTTTTTTTATGGAAGCATAGACTTCTTTTTTTAGTTTAATTTTATTTTTTATGTGTATGAATGTGATGTCTGCATGTAGGTTTGTGCGCCTGTGTTGTGCAATGCCACAGAGGTCAGAAGAGGGCGACAGATTCCCCTGGAACTGGAGTTAAAGACGGTTCTCAGCCGCCATGTGGGTGCTGGGGATCGAACCCGGGTCCTCTGTGAGAGCAGTCAGTGCTCCCAACCCGCTAGGCCATCTCTCCAGCCCAAGATTTATGTTAAATTTCTAAGAGGCCCAGCAAAGCATGAGTAGAGCTACTCATTGCTAGTGGATCATTCTCCATCGACATCTGCGTTAACATGCTCACAATCCTGAGCCCTTAACACACTAGCTAGACTCTCAGTACAATCCTAATCCATTCAGAGGTAGAAAGGGAGCCTGCCTAGGATCGCAAAGCTGCTCAACCTTGAAGTTAACATCAATCCCAGATTCCACTGCTTCCAAAATCCTCAGGGAAAAGGTGTGGGACGAGCTGGCGATCTCTGGTGCCCACCCACATTGCAGGGCCATGTCCCTATGATCCCAAGGACCTGAATTCTGTTAGCTGCCTGGATGCTCAAGGAGACAGGAAGGAATGCAGTCCTGCAGACACCATGGTTCAGTGAAGCCCAGGTAGAGCATAGCTGCCAGCTCATTTAAGCCAGTGCTTTTGTGGTTGATACCATGTTCTCAAAACTGTTCCTCAAATGAGGGACTTTCTCTGTATTTGTTTAAACAGTACAACCAGCGTGATAGGGGAAAGGAATGAGAACATTGTCTTACAGACTTTTTAAATAGGGAAGAAGTTTGCCATGTCTGACCCCTATAGACCTAGAACAGCACACAAGGCCACAAAGAGACTCAGCCCAAGTCCACATGTTGTTTTGCAAGATATACTGTGTATCATTTAGTGCTTTCAACACGTTCCCAAGGTCACTACCTTCAGCGATATTTTCACAACACATGCGTGCGCATGCGAGCACACACACACATTATTTCTGGGTCAGGGTCAAGAAGGGTCACGATAGCCGGACATGGTGACACACACCTTTAATCCTAGCACTCAGTAGGCAGAGGCAGGCGGATCTTTAAGAGTTCAAGGCCAGCCTGGTTTACAGCGTGAATTCCAGGACAGCTGGGGCTACAGGGAGACCCTGTCTCAAAAAGACCAAAAAAATAAAAAATAAAAAAAATAAATAAAAAGCATGTACCACAGCTATGCGTTAAAAGTTTTATTAGCACTTAGTACATGTGCATTTCATACAATAACTACTGGAAATTATACTAAGAGGCTATCCGGATCAAATTCTGGCAAAGAATCTAGCTACATTTTGTCCATGTTCTGATCATTTGAGTTAGGCTGAATTCAAAATAATGGACGAATGTGGTGAAGGGAATTTCAAGATGGAGCACCATCCAGGCTCTTGGCATGATCACTTCTCACTACTTGGTCAGATTTACAATGAGAAAGAGCAGAAAGATTTGAAAAAAACTGCGTGGCTTGGAAACAAAAGGTGAATGAGTTTAAAATTGCAGACAGGGCAGGTGTGGAGAAAGCAGCTGTTCTAGAGGTGAATGCACAGCAGAAAAACTTTATAAGCCCTGAGGGAAAGGGCTCCAGCTCATAGAAAGCAAATTCATTTGAGAGGATCAAGCTTGAACTGAGAGTGCCTCAGCAGAGATTCCTCCTCCAAAACAACTTAGGAAAGTGTTTTCAAAATTCAGAAATCACTGTAGTCTCTTGAAGGAGCAACAGACCTTGGCGGCAGCATCAAGTTGGTACTGATATGCAGGCATGTCAAACATTAAGACTGGGGCGGTTGGGGGGTCGGGGGGCTGGGGGGGAGATTGAGGCTTGCACCAAGGTTCTAGAAAACTAATGAGACCAATGTGTAATGGTAAATTACCTGCAGTGGAGCTCCTAAGTGGACTGTATGTGAGTCTATGAAAGCAAGACCTCAGTTGCTATGAAGACTCAAAAAACAAAACACAACTGTGGTACAAATGACGTTTACTCTGTGCCATTGTACAGTGGAAATATATCTTGGCATTGTGATCTTACAGGAGTTCCCAAGAAAGAATCTGCCTTGAGACTTAGAAGACTGTTATTTTGAACAGTACTGGAACTCTAAAACCACGGGACTTCTGAAGTTCAACTACATACATGTGGCATTCTAAGATGGCCAGGATCTCACTGGGCCAGGGATGAAATGTTGTTAGGTGTAAAATGTCTACTACAAGCTCATGAATTTAAACACTGGTTCCTACCTAGTGGTGCCATTTGGGGAGTTGTGGAATCTGTAAGTCATGAGGCCTAGCTGAAAGAACTAGATCACTGTGAGGTGGGCCGTAAGGCTGGGGGTCTGGCCCCTTCCTGTCCTGTTTCCAGATCCACCAGATGTGAGCAGGCAGCTTTANAAAAAAAAAAAAAAAAAAAAAAAAAAAGTTGATTACATAGGGCTGGAGAGATGGCCTAGCGGTTAAGAGTGACGACTGCCCTTGCAGAGGACCCAAGTTTGATCCCCAGCACCCATATGGCGGCTGAGAACCGTCTTTAACTCCATCTAGTTCCAGGAGAATCTGACACCCTCTTCTGACCTCCGCAGCATTGCACAACACAGGTGCACAACCCTACATGCAGACAGTACATTCATACACATAAAATAAATAAATAAATATTTTTTTTAAAAAGTTGATTACCAGAAAAGCCCGAGGCATCCTGATTGCTTATATTATTTTCTTAAGGGCTACCTAAATTTAAATAAGCTCATTATACAGTAGAAAGTCACACTGAACAGTGTAAATAGTCTCAAAATAAAAGGTTAACTTTGGTTACAAGGTTTGGAAAGACAAGAGGCATTCCCAGAAGCTCTTGTATGGATACAGACACAGCTCTCCATGCTGCTTACTGCACCTTTTCTTTTTCTTACTGCATTTTCTTATTTCCTGAACACTCTGTTTTTTGAGACAGGGTCTCCCTACACAGCCCAGGCTTCCTTGAACTCCTTATCCTGCCTTAGCCTCCTGAGGGCTAGTCTTTCTTATCCACCGAGGTGTTTGCTTTTCAGAGTAAATGTCCAGCAATCCTGCCTGCTAGTACACAGGTGTCAGGGGTTATCTAGGACAGAGGTTGGCACCAGAGCTCACCTCAGGATCACCGGGACCCTTGGGAAACCTCATGTGGTCCTGCTTCTGTGTATAAGTGGAGCCTTACAGAAGTGTGAGTTAAAGTCTGGTCACATCTGCTAGGGAGAGGGCGGTCCCACCTCACACTAAATGGAAATACAGAAAAGGACTCCTCTGTCTCACTCAGCTTGTCCTCGGACACTGAGCAGTTGAGCTGAGCTCTCCCTGCTTTGGGTGAAGAAAGTGAATGGTAATAGTCTAAGGTGCGTGTCCTAGGGTGCTTAATCTTCATTGTCAACTTGGGTGGATTTAGAATATCCAGAGAAATATACCTCTGGGTATAGCTAGGAAGGTTTTTCCAGAAAGATTTAACTAAGGAGGGAAAATCCACCCTGGATGTAGGCAGCACCACCCCCATAAGCTGGGGTTACCAGATGGGATAAAAAGAGAAAAAGGAGAAAATGAGCTGAACACCAGCATTCATCTTTTTCTGCTTCCTGGGTACAACATGGCCAGTTGTCTTGGTTCCTACCACCATGCCTCCCCAGCATGACCGTCAGACTGTCAGCCAAAATAAACTCTTTCTTAAGTTGCTTTACTCGGGTATTTTGTTGCAGCGATGAGAAAACAAAACAAAACAAAACGAAAAACTAATAAACCCTGGGAAAAGAAATGGGTATTGGGTCACCCCCACGTGGCAGCCAGAGAGGAAATTACTGACAGACTCTTGTTATTTGCAATGTAATCCAAAACCTACAGACTTATTTTAAGATACCAAGGTCCAGGGTAGACAGATGATGGTTCAGTGGTTTTAAGAGCACTGACTGCTCTTGCAGAAGAACCAGGTTCAATTCCCAGCGCTCACATGGCAGCTAACAACTGTCCTTAACTCCAGTTCCAGGGGAATTAGACGGCCTCTTCGACTTCCACGGCATTGCATGACATGGGCACACTCACATACACATACGATGAAAAAATAATAAATAAAAACTTTTTTTAAAAAGAGACCAGAGTCCTTCTTACATCCCCAGGACAGGGGTAATGTCTAGAGAATGACTATCTTCCTAGGTCTTCTCCCATATACTTGTGAATACCTCTGATTCTGATAATGTTCCAGGGACATTGGAGAAGGCAGAGCAGGGCAGCCCCAGGTTCAACCAGCTGTGAGAATTTACCTTTGATCTGACTGTCCTCAGGAATGGGAGTGAGAATCTTTCACTTCTCTTAGGAGACTCAGCGTCAAGAGAGCTCTGTCTCCCTCCATCTTCCTGGATTTTGCTGGCACATATGGTGGGTAGCTTGCTAGTGGAACAGTGGTACAGGACACAGGGCATTCTGGACCTGTCTAGGGACATTGGTAGCTCTAGAAGATCCATAGCACCTCAAGGTGTGTCTACACACCCACTTGTGCAGACTTCAGCATTCATTGCATTGAATAAATAGTAAAATATCACATAAGTGTGTATACTCTCTCTTGTTTTCTCTATTGTGTGTGTTGTTTCTATGTGTGCATATGGGAAGTTTGTTCTTCATTTACTTGTTTAGATTTTGTGCTGAAGATGCAGCTTATTTACCAACAAACTACACAACTCACTACGACTCCACTCAGAGTGATCAGATCCAGGACTTGGTGAAGCACGTCAGGCCCTAACTCAGAGTGATCAGATCCAGGACTTGGTGAAGCACATCAGGCCCTAACTCAGAGTGATCAGATCCAGGACTTGGTGAAGCATGTTGAAGCATGTCAGGCCCTAACTCAGAGTGATCAGATCCAGGACTTGGTGAAGCATGTCAGGACTTAACTCAGAGTGATCAGATCCAGGACTTGGTGAAGCATGTTGAAGCATGTCAGGCCCTAACTCAGAGTGATCAGATCCAGGACTTGGTGAAGCATGTTGAAACATGTCAGGCCCTAACTTCTCTCTTGCTCTTCTCCACCCTGTGTCATCTTCTGGCATGTAACACAGCCATGCCTGTTGTTTGTTTAGGTAATTATTATGTAAAGAGAATGGCATAGCAGGTGTCTTATGGGCCTCAACTCTTTTGCCTATATTTGTGAGAACAATTCACCTTCCAAATTTATTTTTATTTGTGTATATGTATGTGCATGTGTATGTATGTATGTATATGTGTGTATGTGAGTGTGTGTGTGTGTGTGTGTGTGTAGGCACCCATGCCACAGAACCTGTGGGGGGGGTAGAGGACATCTTATGGGAGTTGGTTGTCTCTTTTTGCCATGAGAATCCCAGGGCTTGAACTCGGGCTTTGTGGCAGGTGCCTTTACCTGCTAAGCCATCTCATTAGCTCTCATTCCAAATGTTTTAAAACTAAAAAGGAGTATATCGAATTAGGTTTCGGCACATAATTCAAATGCCAATCATCTCTTCCATTTATCTTAAAAGCTACCTTCAGGGGGCTGGAGAGATAGTCTAGCGGTTAAGAGCACTGACTGCTCTTGCAGAGGACCCAGGTTCAATCCCCAGTACCCACATGGCAGCTGAGAACTGTCTGTGACTCCAATTCCAGGAGAACTCCAGTTCGAGGGGAACCCAAGACCCTCTTCTGACCTCCGCGGCATTGCACGACACGGGTGCAAAAACCTACATGCAGACAGTACATTCATATGCATACAAAAATAAGTAAAATAAAATAAAAGCTACCTTCAGGAGAAAACAGTGACTTGTATTTTAAACACAGTCTCATAATAGATCTGGAATTCATGTCTTTATGCAAAACAAATGGCAAGGGGACCCGTTCATCCATTCGTTAGATTCTCCAGAGGCTGATGGGTTTTGTTCGAAGCCTCTTGCAGGCTCAGCTCCCAGAAGACCCAGGAAATGTCTTGCTGGAGGCAGAACCTCTACAAGGAAGCACCCTTGGTTACCTTGGAACACTGTTTAATCAGGGTGCAGCTTTCTTTTTGCACCTAGTGGGGCTGTGCTGCCTCCCTAGAGGAAGAGACTGAGATGAGCCAGTAGTGGGGACCTGCCCCCTCCAAATCTGCATCTGGATAATCACAAGGCCACTAAAACTAATGGAAGTTGTATTTAGCTAATGAAATAGCCTGTGGCCAGATCGAATAGCAATGAAATTCATTAACTTCTCATCTTGGGAAAAGGAACACCAAATTCAATTTCATATGCTAATGTTTTTGGAAACAAAGCAAAATCAAACAGTAAGGGATTAAAAAAAAATGAGTCAGTTGAGATTTACCAGCAAAGTGCCAGGGTGTCTCCCCATCACCCTCATGTCCTACACGAGGACCAAGAGTCGCTCAGCCACGTTCTCCGATGCCAAGGAATTCCACAGCTGCTATAAAACCCTTTGTTTGGTGCATGCCTTTAATCCCAGCACTCAGGAGGCAGAGGCAGGTGGATCTTTGTGAGTTCAAGGCCAGCCTGGTCTACAGAGTGAGTTCCAGGACAGCTGGGGCTACAGGGAGACCCTGTCTCGAAAATAAAAAAAAAAAAAAAAAAAAACCACCTTCGTTTGGGAGTGAGGTGCTAGAACAGTAATGGGTGGTTATCGAGCCGTTGCCCATGGAAGAATTAATGTCTCCACATAGAGGAGGTCTCTGGATGACAGCTTGCAGGCACGACTTGAAGATGATGAGTCTAGGTCACAAGGAGGACTGAGGGAGGCTGTCCCCCAGCATTAGCCACTGATTTTTACCAAGTTGACACATCCTTGTGGGAAAGAAGCCAATTCAGCAACTTTCTCCCAGGAAACCAGAATCCAGTCAGGCGTGGCACTGGAAGATACAAGCGCACCAGGATCTGATGACAGATGACAGGAAGCAGTCTCTGTGTCACTGGTCACACGGGTCAGCCACTGTAAACATCACATTGCACCCTTGTGGTTCCAAGCCTGCCTGACAATTCTTTGAAGACAGAAGTGACCAGTGAGCCACCTAAGGGTATCGGCTGCAGCTGAGAGGGCAGTGGGAACGAGAGCAGCGAGGAGCTCTAGAAAGAACTGAATGCGGAAGGAAGTGCTGAACATTCATCCTTGGGCGCCTCAGAGAGCCCTAAGGGAACAGCAGCCACTGCATCTGGGGCTGAGAGTGGCCACCGAGTCTGGCACACACCTTGCACGTCCTCTCTCTTTGTTCTAAGTAGCTTGTGGCGGCAGGAATGCCACAGCCATGTCCTTCAGATTCTCGTTCCTGACTTCCTGACCTCCAGTCCAAGTCAGCCTCCTGGAAGGAGGTAGGCCCACCCAGCTCTACCAAAATGATGCCTCTCAGTGACACACAGGACCCTCCCCAGGTCAGCACCATGCCCTTCCTCTGTGTCTACCAAAAGTTTCTGGCTTAAGTCTCAGTCCCACTCAGGGCTCATGGGGGGGCGGGGCCTGCTCGTTCCCATCCCTCCCAGTTCTACTGAGCCTTTCCCAGATGTTATCTCTGTCAAACGTGGACATGGCAGGATCATAGTTCACAAGAAGAGACTGTATTCCGAGATGCTCCAGGGACCCAACTGGATTAAGTGTAAGTGGTGTCCACTTAGGATGAGCCAAGAAATATGTCCAAATCCTAGCCGAGGAGGACTATAAGGGAGCCTAGAAGGGGGTCTGAATTTTGGCCCAAATGGGGCAGGGCAGGCTGACAAATGCTTCTCTACTGTGGATCTCACAGCCTCTTCCAGGAGGGTTAACTGTGCATCAGGAGTCAGGAGCAGCACTGGACAGTGAAAAGGGAGCACAGCGCCCTCCCGGACAAGCGGCACTTCTCGCGTTGCGGCACTTCTCGCGTTGCGGCACTTCTCGCAGTTGCGGCACTTCTCGCGTTGCTCTGCCTTGTGGGACACACTGCCCTACACCTTCCACTTGACTTCTTTTCTCCCTCTAACTTCAGCTGATGAAGTTCTCTGGGCTTGGTCCTTGCTGGCCCCAATCTATTTATGCTTGAAATATAGGCTTGATTTCATGTGTCGTCTTGTGGTGAGACTGTGACAGAACCTGCTCTGGGCAAAAAGCTTGAGTTCTTGAGATTGTTCTGAATGGACACACCACAGTTCTCTTTCTGCTAAGTCTGAATAAACCTCTTACTCTCAAAAAGACTAATTTACAAAAAAAAAGTATCAAAGAGAGTATACAGCTTCTGGAACCTTCTCCATGCACCTTTACATTAATATCTTATTGTAATACTAGGCCACAGTGTCAAAATCAACAACAGCATGGGCATCCACTACTGATAGAATCCACATGACATTAGACTTCATTAGGTCCTTTATATCCTCACATTCCAGGGTCCCATCCAGGGACCTCAACGCATTTAAATCCTCTGGCCTGTGACATCTCCTATACCCCCTTGTTTAGAGGGTGGTCATAACAGTTTTAAGGTATCTTGGGAAGGTGTTTTAAGGATGTGCTTCAATCTGGGTTTGGGGAGCCACAGAGGAGACTGCCTCTTACCTCATCCTGCAGTGCTTACTTCTAGCTAACTCACGGAGGGCAACAGCCTTGCTCAGTGGCCACAGGGAGTTTGCGGGCTTCTTTACTGGGACCCCCTGCTCCTGTAGAGAGGGTAGAGCTCTGAGACTAAGAGTCATGCTCCTCTTTCCCCGGCCTCAGTGGAACCTTTTTACACAAGGTCTGCTGTCCTGGGCCTTGTGGGTGGGACTTGAGTGCAGAGTAGCTTTGTCATGCACTCCATTCCAGGCACCGTGATGACTGTTGATGGGTGCTGGAAACCGGACCCAGAGGAGGCAGTGGCGCCACTGAGCAGCATCCAGACTGCAAAGGGTATACAATGTGAACAAGAAGTGGACCTTCATTTGATGAGCTGTGGGGACCCTGTATTTGTTGTCATATGATATCAGAGCCATATCTCTCTTGGGGAAGCTGAGCCTACATCTTGCTCTGGGCTACACCAGTGTCCACACTACCTGCTTGGTCTATACCTGGTCTTCCCCAGCCAAATCTTAAAGACCAGTTCCACCTTGTCTTCCAGGAGTCCACCTTGTCTTCCAGGAGTCCACCTTGGGCATTAAGGATGGATCTGCTTTCCATGAACTCATAGTTTTCTGTAGGAGGTTTATGCCCAGCTTCTTCTCATCCTCTCTCCCAAGTGGTGAATTTGGGCTGCCCTGCCAGGCTCAGCTCAAAATCTAGGATTGATTCCAGGTAGAATAGCTACTTCCTCTTCCTTTTCCAATGCCTTACTCAAGAATCATCTCTTGGGGCTGGAGAGTTGGCTCGGCAGTTGAGAGTGCCGACTGCTCTTGCAGAGGACCTGGGTTCAATTCCCAGCACCCACATGGTGGCTAAGAACTGTCTTTAACTCCACTTCAAGGGAATCCAACGCCCTCTTCTGACCTCCGCAGCATTGCACGGCACGGGTGCACCAACCTACATGCAGACAGTAAAAAAAAAAGAATCATCTCTCACTTTCTGTCCTGGTTTCCGGGTTTGCCATTGCAGATGCTGCAGGCTGGGTTGCATGGTCACAGAGATCTAGCTCCTCACAGTCCTAGAGTCTGGAAATCCAAGATCAAGGTGAGTTCAGGTTGCTCTTCTTGCTTTGTCCTTACATGGTTGTCCCTCGAGATTATCTGTGTCCTAATTTCCTCCTGCAAAGACACCAGTGGGTTTAGATTTGGGCCCAGCCTAGTGACCTAATTTTAATTTTGCTACCTTAAATGCTTTGATTCCAAATATGGTCACTCACATTCTGAGGCACTAGGGGTTAAAATTGTAATATAAGACTTGGAGGAAAAAAAAAAAAAAGACTCGGAGGCACACAATTCACCCAGTAACATTTTCTACCAGTCCTTCTTCAGCCTCTCTCTCTCTCTCTCTCTCTCTTTTCTTTGCTATAAAGCAGCCCTATATTTTGATAGAGATAAAAAATAACAGTGATTATGAGGTCTTTGCCCTTCAGGAGCACCTAGTAGTCCAAAGAGGACAGAGAAGTAGCCACTGGGCTCTGGGACACCCCAGGGCTGGTGACTCTTTTTGCCACTACTGCTTTCTCATGCTGGGAAGCCATGTCCAGCTGTCTGCTCAGGGAGAGGTGGCTTCCTAAGGATGGCCCCTGAGTCATCTTGGAATTTATGGTGCCTAGAACTGTGACTCACCAGGTAAAAGGGTGACTATAATTCTCAGCCTGAGGCAGAAGGATTGCCGCAAGTTCAGGACCATCATGAGCCACACAGCAGCTTGTCTCAAGGATAGAATGGGAGAGAGAGCAAGAGATTGGGAGCAAGAGAGAGAGAGAGAGAGAGAGAGAGAGAGAGAGAGAGCAAGAGAGTGTAAAAAAGAATAATTAAGTCATAGTGCCATGCCTGGGTGGAATGACTACAGACATGGTTGAACTGAACTCAAACTTATATTGTGTTTTTACTTTCAAAGGCTTTTTTTTTTCTTTTTCGTACTGATGGAATTTGTCACCAGACTTAATGGACAAAGGGGAGCAATCATATTTTATTTTGTTTTTAAACTCATAAAAATATAGAGTCATATAATTCCAGCACTTGGGAGGCAGAGCCAGGTGGATCTCTGTGAGTTCAAGGCCAGCCTGGTCTACACAGCTCAAGCCAGCTGGGGCTACAAGGAGATCCTGTCTCAAAAAACCCCCCCAAGAATATAGAGAGAGTCAAAAGAAGCAATGGCTCTGCGTGTTGAAGGAAAGTGACTTCTGAATTTTCTTCTATTTAGAAATTTAAATATGTATCATATTTAATTGCTATGTATCATGCATCTAAAATTGTAACTGTAACTATGAGTTAATGTGTTACATTTGACAGGAGTCAAAAATAAAAATGAGCCTCATACTCTGAAAATGATGAGCAAATTAGTTGGAATTGCACAAAAACTTGAAAAAAATTTGGTTTTCTTTGTTTTGTTTTTAAGGGTTTTTTTTTTTTAGACAAAATTATGTGCGACCAAGGCTGAACTCACTGCATAGCAGATGCTGACTTTAAGCTCATCTGCTGCTCCTGCTTCCATCTCTCAAATGCTGGGATTACTGGAGATAACTCAGTGGTTAAGAGCAGGTACTGCGGCTTTTCCAGAGAACCCTAGTTCAATTCCCAGTGTCCAGGTTGGACATCTCACAGCTGTCTTTAACTCCTGCTCCAGGCAATCTGGCGTCCTCTTCTGGACTTGATGAGTGCCTACACTCAGTTGCATATACCCATGTATGGATACACACATATACCCATATATGGATATACACAGACACATATAATTTAAAATAACAAAAATAACTCTTAAAAAAAAAGAAGTGTAGAGTGGGGTGTGTTGGCACATGCCTTTAATCCCAGCACTCAGGAGGCAGAGGCAGGCAGATCTCTGATCAGGCCAGCCTGTTCTACATAGTGATTTCCAGGTCAGCTGGGGATACAGGGAAACCTCGTCTCAAAAAGATCAAAAAACAAGTGTCTAACTTAATTATTTCACAGTTAAATCTTAGCAACTATCTGTAGTGCCCATGCCCTGGTCTAGCTTATGATTATGGCAATAACATCTGTAACCTGGCTGTTAAGTTCAAATGAGGCTCAGCTCCATAATTCTTCCTCTTTGTGTGTCTGTCTCTCTGTCTCTCTCTCTTTCTCTCTGTCTCTGTCTCTCTCCTTCTTATCTCTCAGTCTCAGCTAGGTTTTCTGGGGACATGACCAAATCTAACTCTGCTGGCCACGGGCCTGATGCAGGGCAGAAGCTAACCTCTGGTGGGGAGCTGCCATGCTTTGGGATCCCTGCAGGATCACAGCCCTGTCCTGCTTCTCCTGGCCTCTGCAAGAGCCAAGATAGGTGTGACTTCCCAGTAGTGGAAGTAGCCATGGCTACAAGTCCTCTGTGTGAGTAGAGGCACCTGGGGTCCTGTCCCCCAGAGAGAGAGGAGTAGCCACCAGCTGAGGAGTAATGCTGGAGCAGGATCTGCACTGGAAAAGATGGTGTCAAAGTAAAATAACAACCAACAGTGACAATAACACTAGCAGCCACTTACACAGACCTTACTGTGGGAGGCAGCACACCAGCAGCTGAACATCTACTGACACTGCTTTTGATTAATATCTCCCATACAAATGCAAAAAAAAGAAAATAACCGTGCTACACATTTCTGGCAAGATGAGATTTTCCATTAAGATTCCTTAAGATCCAGGTCTTGGCAGATGTAAGGGTTGGAGGAGCAAGCCTTATATCCAGAGAGGCTTCTGGGACTGGTGGGGTGTCAGCTGAGTGCAGGGGTACATTCTTATAATCCCAGCACCCCAGAGGCAGAGGTTGGGCTACAGCAAAGTGAGACACTATCCTACAAAAACAAAAACAGATAAAGCAAAATGAAATTATGATGTACTATCACAATAGCTCTGCTTGGACTTAAGAAGTTTTCTCTTTATTTCTTTCTTTTTGGTTCTTATTCCATTTTATTTATGTTTGTGAATGTGTGTGTTTGTTAGATCCCTTGGGGATGGACATAGAGGTGGTTGTGAGCTGCCTGATGTAGGTGCTGGGAATTGAACTCAGGTCTTCTGGTCCTCTGCAAGAGCAGCAGGTGTTCTTAACCACTGACCCATCTCTCCATTGTGGTTGTTTGGTTGTTTATACTTTTGTTTTTGTTTTGAGACAGAATCTCCCTGCAGCCCTGCACTCACAGATCTGCCTGGCTCTGCCTCCTGAGTGCTGGGATTAAAGGTGTATGCCACCACACCCAGCTCTTTTTGTGTTTATTTGTTTGTTTTTGTTTGTTTGTTTGTTTGTTTTTGAGACAGGGTCTCTCTGTAGCTCCAGCTGTCCTGGAACTCACTATGTAGACCACTATGGCCTTGAATTCACAGAGCTCTTTTTGTTTTTAAAGCAAGTTTTCATTCTATAGCCCAAGCTGACCTGGAAAAAAATGTCTTTTTAAGATTTAAAAATATTTTTTAAATTATTTTTTATGTGTATAACTGTTTGGTCTGCCTGTATGTAAGTGTACCATGTGTGTGCAGTGCCCACAGAGACCAGAAGAGGACATTGGATCTGACCTGGAATTGCAGGTGGTTGTTAGTTGCCATGTGAGTGCTAGGAACTAAGCCTAAGTCCTCTACAAGAGCAGTACTTGCTCTTAACCACTTAGCTATCTCTCCAGGCCTAGGAAATTTTCTTTTTGGGGGTGCCTTTTGAGACAAGGTCTCCCTATAGCCGCAGCTGTCCTGGAACTCGCTATGTAGACTAGGCTGGCCTTGAACAGAGATCCACCTGCCTCTACCTCCCAAGTGCTGGGATTAAAGGCATGCACCGCCATGGCCGGCCTGGAAGTTTTCTTCTTTTTTTTTAAAGATTTTTTTTTTGAATTTTATTTATTTGTGTGTGTGTATGAATGCGCTGTCTGCATGTAGGTTTCTGCACCCGTGTCATGCAATGCTGCGGAGATCAGAAGGGGGCGCCAGGTTCCCCTGGAACTGGAGTTAAAGATGGTTCTTAGCCACCATGTGGGTGCTGGGGATTGAACCCGGGTCCTCTGCAAGAGCGGTCAGTGCTCTTACTCTCCAGCCCCGGAAGTTTTCTTTTAAGAAGCAAAATAGGTTATATGACCAAAAGCCAAACTCCAGGGACTCTCCTGTGGAAGCTCTGCAATGCTAAAAAGCATTAAACTAAACAAAATGGCCTGAGTGTGACCAGATATTGTGTCCCTATTTCCTCCTGATAAGACTTATATATCCTCATGGAGTGGAGATGCTTACAAAACTCACAAGGAATTTATACAACTCAGTAGACAACTGCTGAGGGAGAGGAGCCTCTATGGTGGAGCTGCCTGCGATGCAGGCAAGAATGCAGGGTTTTTTATTTTTGTATGTGTCTGAGTGTACTGTCTGCATGTAGGTTTGTGCATCCGTGTCGTGCAATGCTGCGGAGGTCAGAAGAGGGTCTCGGATTCCCCTGGAACTGGAGTTCTCCTGGAAGTGGAGTTACAGATGGTTCTCAGCTGCCATGTGCGTTACTGGGGATCGAACCTGGGTCCTCTGCAAGAGCAGTAGGTGCTCTTAAGCAGTCGGTGCTCTTAACCGCTAGGCTATCTCTCCAGCCCCAAGGATGCAGTTTTTATGCGCTATTGGCCGTGCGGGAGTGAGCTTCTCAATGATGTGACTGCGACTGAGTCACAGTCAGTGCACTCCTGTAACTCCAACAAACACACTGCTCACTAGGCTGGCCGTGAGTGCAATCATGCCTTTGGTCTGCCGTTGGTGTCTTACCCGGAGTGAGTAGGAAAAGTTGTACAATGCCTGTGTTGGCAGGTTTTCTCACAGGAAGCCTGACCTCTGACCCACTCTTGTTGCAAATATTGTGCTGAACCTCAATGGACCCAGAGGACTGCGTGTACACACAAGCAGAAATCCACAGCTCTTACCTGACTCCTGCTTTCTGTCCCTAAAGGCTGCCAGACCAGGTCACATGTCAATTCTAGGATCCTCCTCTGGGCAATGGTCAGCAAAGAGGTCTCAGCCCCGTCAACGTCTCTTTGAGCTTTCCCTCTAGCGATGGTGCGGAACTCGCTGTTTGTTTCCCTCATTAGGACCAGTTTTCTTCCCCATGGTAGCATCGTTGCTGTCAGGGCCATGGGAACAAATTTAGTTCTGAGAACTTCTGAGGGGACTCCAGAGCCCCCAGCCCCAAATGTGTCTCTTTCCTTGAACCTCCAGGCTGCTCCTTTAGCTCTTCTTACACACTGTGTACTGATATGGCATATAAAACAGAACACGTTTGCAGGATGACGCACCTTGTAGCCTGTGTAACCCGGTAGTGAATACACTTTTTGTCTGGTTGTCTCAGCGCTTGGCTGTTAACATTTTCGTACACAAGCAGTTCTTTGGAGACTGGCCTGGTCAACCCCATGGAAATACACTGTGCCGATGTGGGCCTTTTTTCTCCACGGGGGATGGCAGCATGTAGGTCACCCACCCCTCTGCTTTCTCCTAATGTATCTCTTTGTTACTGGGCCTTTGTCTTTGGTTCTGATTTATTTTTTCCATCATATTTCACAGGCAGCCTACAAACAGTAACTAGGAGAGGCACAACAATGTTAGTGTCAGTCAGCTTCCCAGCAGGAAAGAAATGAAAGCCTCAGGGCCTCTGAAGACACTTAAATGGCAGCTATCTGGAAATGCAGAACAAGATTAAGGAGCCCAGTGGGCCTCGAGAAAGCCTTGGGGAGCTGCAGGAAGCTGGGCCTCTTCTCTGCTCCAGGCCTGCTAGAGAAGCGGGGCTGAGAGCTGGGACCTCTGCGCACAGCCTCTGCCAACCTGATCTACCATCTAAGGAAGGGGCTGTCAAGAACCCCAGCTCCCTCTACCCCAGTGCCAATGAGATCAGCCAAGAGAAAGCAGAAGTCACAAATAATGAATAGGGAAGGGGTTGGCCCTAAGGTCAGGATCCAGAAAGACAGCTTCCACATGGGAGACAAAGAGAAACTCAGCCCTGTATGAGGCATCAAGAAGACGGGTTCCCGGGGGCTGCGGATATTCTATATTTTATCACCAAGACAGGCTCAAAATACATGTGCATAGGACATAGTCTTCATTCTAGAACTGATCAGAAGTTAGCAGCTTCTGCAATGGAAGGCGTCATGATTGGCAGAAGCCACAGTTCTATAAACATCTCTTTATAAAGCATTATTTTCTTTCTGCCAACTAGCAAGTATTATTAAAGGGGATGCAGTAGTCTAAGCTCCCTGTGCCCTGCACACAGAATGATCCTCAGAGTTTCTGTTATCAGTAACCCCAGACCAGAGCCTCTTCAGGTTCCAAGATCAAAGGCCTGGCACAAGAAGCAACCAGTTTTAAGTCCTGATCCTTTGTGGTGGCCTTGGGGTGAGTACCCCTTAGATTATGTGCCTCAGTTTCTTCAGACATAAAACAGCCATAATGATAGCATCAACCTCTTGAACTTCTTTCCAGTGACCGTCCTGCCTTCCAACACTGTCATTCAGAAGGTGCAAGTAGCACACAGAGTATTAACACCCACTAAGTCCAATAAATTTCTGACTATGTGTCATTGTTTGTTCTCTACAACTGACTTCACAGGCAGGTTCCTGGAATCTTCCTATCTGAGACAGAATAGAGCTTGGTTTCCTAGCCATGGTGTCTGTCTATAACTAGAAGCAGATTTTTGCTGGTCATATGTCCCAGGATGAGGACACTACTTACCATCTTTTTCCTTCAAAGTTTATAGCCTCTACCTGCTCAGAACGTCCAGCTTCGACCGCTCCAGGGGTGGCAACAGTAAGTGCTTCAGACTATACAAGCTTCACCTTCGACTCCTTGGAGGGCAATGGGGAGTCTATCTGATGGACATGTGCTGGAGCACAAGGCCCAATATAGCCTCCTTCAGATGGAATTGCTTTCCTATTTGAAATTGAGCAAAAAACCCTGAATGCTGAGTGGTAGTGTTATGAGCTATGGCATTAAGAGCTGGGCTAACTGATGATATAGTGTGCCCTGTGGATTGAGGCCTGGACTCTTTTCTTCAGTCTGGATATTGTGGCCAGCTTGGTAGTTACCTGATAAAAATACAGAGTTGTGAAGGGCTGGAGAGATGGCTCTGAACACTAGATGCTCTTGAAGAAGACCTGAGTTCAGTTCCTAGCACCCACTTGGAGGCTAATGACCGTCTGTCCTCCAGGTCCAGAGGATCTGATGCTCTCTTTTTTTTTTTTTTTTTTTTTTTTTTATTTTTATTTATTTTTGTATGTGTATGAGTGTACTGTCTGCATGCAGGTCTGTGCACCCGTGTCGTGCAATGCCGCGGAGGTCAGAAGAGGGTTTCGGATTCCCCTGGAACTGGAGTTCTCCTGGAATTGGAGTTTCAGACGGTTCTCAGCCGCCATGTGGGTGCTGGGGATCGAACCTGGGTCCTCTGTAAGAGCGATCGGCGCTCTTAACCGCTAGGCCATCTTTCCAGCCCTGATGCTCTCTTCTGACCTCCACACGCACTGAACAACACAGGTAGGTGTGCTTACATACATGCAGGCGATGCATTCATACATATAAAAAAAAAACAAAAACAGGATATTAAAAATACAGGTTTGTAGCCGGGTGTGGTGGCTCGCCTTTAATCCTAGCACTTGGGAGGCAGAGACAGGCGGATCTTTGTGAGTTCAAGGCCAGCCTGGTCTACAGAGTGTGTTCCAGGACAGCTGGGGCTACAGGGAGACCCTGTCTCAAAAAAAACAAAAAACAAAAAATTACAGGTTTGTAAAACATAAATGTATAGAGCTCCTGAGAATACAAAGTAAACAATCTGAAATTCACAGAGACGGCAACTTCCGTGTAGAGGTATGTCCTGACCCATGACAGCACACCGACCGGAGAGCCCCTCTTGAATCCCCCTCAGGCCAGGTCTAGCCCTGCCATGTTCTCCCCATACTCTGAACAGTTATGAGCTCTATTCAAAACCATGGTCCTGCCGGGTATGGTGGTGCACGTCTTTAATCCCAGCACTTGGGAGGCAGAGGCAGGCAGATCTCTGTGAGTTCAAGGCCAGCCTGGTCTACAGAGCAAGTTCCAGGACAGCTGGGACTAAAGGGAGACCCTGTCTGAAAAATACCAACCACCCCCCCCCCAGTCCTGGGGAAGGAAAGCTTGAACCAATATTCCACATTAAAGGGAATGTGGCCACTGACCTTCTCCATGAACCTGTCACAGGTTTACTGATTCCCAACATTAGGCAGGCAAAACCAGAGGAAGATAGGATTAGAGATTCCAGCTTTAATGGTTACCTCTGCTCTCCAAGTGTCCATCAAAGTTCCACCTTGGCTGTCCTGAAAAAGAACATCTGTGCTATGGGTCATCTATAAACCTAAAAGAACCATTTGCCATGTAAAGATGCAAGAAGGGCTAGCGCCCCCCCGTGTGATAAGCCAGTGCTAGAAACCAACAGGCCTCAGCCAGGTCAGCAGGACAGTGTTCCAAAGACACTGCCCCAAATCTCCCCAGATCCAGTGAGATACACCACCTAGTGTACATCACTGCCTGAGATTGCCCTGATAGCCCTGCTTCCTCTCATCTATCTCCCCAGATACTACCCCAGAACTTTTTTTTTATTACAAAAAACTTTAACACTCCTCTCCCATTGCATTGCTTTCTGAAGAAGTAACAGAGTGTGGAAGATCCCTCACTGTTCTCACAGCAGGGATGGCCAAGGCATCTGGGAAGAGAACAGAGGTGATTAGGTTACAGTTCACCAAGGAAAAGCCTATGAGGGGAGAGAAAGAGAGACAGACAGAAGGACGTGGAGAGATAGAGGGCTAGAAGGAGACAGAGAATGACAGAGTGAGAAGTAAAGAAAGATAGACAAGAGGAGGAAGTGAGAGGGATCAAGGGAGAGAGACAGAGACAGAGACGGAGACAGGCAGAGACAGAGAGACCCACTTGCCTTCACCACCGCCTCTGGCTTCTCGCTGAAGTTTGAAAGCCTCTGGCTGAAGTCGGAGCAGTTCTGGCTGGATGTAACTGACTGAACCCGGGACCAGGCCGGGCCCACACCCTGGCCAGCTGTGGCCTCTGGTCTCCCGGCATCTGTCAATTGTTAGCAAGCATGAAAATTTTTCTCATGGAGACCTCCTTCTGGTTTTTGCCTTCGTTTCACTCTCCCAGCAGTCCTTTGAGGGAGGAGGTTTTTTTTCATTGAGGAAATTCATGACCTCTGACCCAGGTACCTCTGACCTCCAGCTGCTCTGATATGTCTCTTGTCAAGGGCCTGAACTGTTAAAGGCATTTAAGTCCTAGCTAAGCTTCTGGTGCCCTGGGCTGCAGGAACGAGGCCTCTTTCCTTTACTTAATTACTTAACTGCGGATTGGTTAAGCCCCAACCAATCTGCAGTTAAGCCATTTCAGTGCAGAATTGTTGCATGTCTTAGTCTGCGTCTTGATGAAGTCACAGACTTCCGCCACTGTACTCACTACCTACTCCTGCTGCTCGTCATCTGTGCCATCCTGCTTAGTTGGCCTATGGCCCTCCGGTTCTGGGTAGCCAGATCTCCTAGTTCTCATTTTCCTCTTTTGAAAAACACAACTTTATTTTGTTTTTATGTATATGAGTGCATTGCCTACATATAGATAGGTATACCCATGGAAGTCAGAAGAGGACATCAGATCCCCTGGAACTGGAGTTATGGATGATTGTTAGCTACATGTAAGCGCTGGGAACTGAACTGGGATCTTCTCCAAGAGCAGCCAGTGATCTAAACCGCTGAGCCATCTCTCCAGCCCCTCTCATGTCTCTCTTGAAAGCCTCAGCCCAGGTTACCTCACGACTTCACAGACCCATGGAGATCACTGCCAAGGAGTTGACCCACCTGCTGGTTGTGTATCTAGTGCCTCAAAACATTCCACTTCCCTTGGTTTCTCTCCCCATGACAACTGAGAGCAAACCTGCCACTCTGTTCTGCCCCTGGGAAACTGTCTTGTTTACTCAGTGCTAATGGAACCAAAGCTCAATCACATCCTCACAGGTCACAAAATCTTCATGGCCGGACAGGGAGCATGGCTTGCAAAACAGCAGTGCCAGCTCTGTCCTGCTCTGGGAATTCTGTCCTGGTTCCGTCTTCCCCGTAGCCCCCAGGGAAAGCTTGGCTTCCAGACAGAGCAGACAGAGCTTTGTGGAATCTGCATGCCTGGGGACAAAATGTCTGCACGGAAGTAGTCTGGACTTGAACTTTCTCACAATACTGCAAATGGGAAAATGGAGTCGGATAGAATGTTGGGTACTGTTTGCTGCTTGTGCCCTGTGACTGACACCCGCCAGGGATAAGCAGGGCCATGGGGACCTTAGTCCAGCATGGAGATGTTCCAGAACATTGGACATGGGAGGAAGGCCAGTGGGGAGCTTCCTGTGGCCGTTCCTTCATGAAGAAAGGGAATTGCCTTGAGCTAAGCAGTCTTCTCTGGGAATCCCCGGGGGAAGGAAGAGCCCCACCCCCACCCCCCACCCCCATTTAGAAGCCTCCCAGAAATCCTCAAAGACCTAAATGCAAAACCACTGGCTAGGACCTTGACTCCTCCTGACCACAAGTACCTGCTGCTGTCCAACCCGACGGGGTCTGAAGACCACGCAGTCCTGACGGCTCCTGCTCTTGCTGCGTATATAAGGTGCTAAAGCTGGGACGTAAGCTCTTAACATCAGAGAGTCTCTTAGGTTCAAAGGAAAGAGCTTGAGACACAAAGATTGTAATGCAGCCTTCCCCTCTTATCTGTATTCACCTTTATCTCTTTTTTTTTTTTTGTATGTCTATGAATGTACTATCTGCATGAGGTTTGTGCACCCGTGTCGTGCAAGGCTGCGGAGGTCAGAAGAGGGTCTCGGAGTCCCCTGGAACTGGAGTTCTCCTGGAATTGAAGTTACAGACGGTTCTCAGGCGCCATGTGAGTGCTGGGGATCGAACCCAGGTCCTCTGCAAGAGCAGTCGGTGCTCTTAACCGCTAGGCTATCTCTCCAGCCCCTGTATTCACCTTTAAATACCACCAAAAGGAAGAATTTGAAAACAAACACAGCAGACGTCTGGCACCTCTGCCTCTGCTCGTGAAGATCTGGACAGCACCTGAGGAGTGCCTGTGAGCAGCTGGCTCGCTCAGCTCCTCTGAGGAGTCTCCCAGTCCAGGAGGGACTGCAGGACGACCACTGGGCTGGAAGCAGTGTTTTGTGATTCCACATGAGAATGGTGTGCCTGGCCATCATAGCTTCAAAGGTACAGGGAGACGTGATCCATGAGCCAAGGATGCAAGATTCCGGAAGTTACAAAAGGACACCCCCCCCACCCCCGGCAGACAGGTCCCTCTTGGGTGATGCCCAAATTTCTTTTTTCTTAAGACCCGTCAGGTTACTCACCTCCCAAACTCTAGAGTGGTGCATCTTTGCTGTTCAAATGCCTTTGTTTGGGGGCTAGAGAAATGGCTCAGTGGCTGAGCACTGGCTGCTCTTGCAGAGGACCTCAGTTCAGTTCCCAGCACCCACAAGGTAGCTCACAACTGCCTGTAACTGCAGCCCAAGGCGGGTGCAATGCCTTCTGGACTCTGCAGGCAGCCTACTCATGTACCCCTCCCCACATATAAAAATAAATAAATAAATCTTTAAAATCCTGAGTTTGCAATGTGTTTGTTATAGTAGCAACAGGAAAGAAACTCATACAGCGAGTGAAGTTTTCTGGGTGTTTTGTGTTTTTTGTTTGCTTGGTTTTGGTCTTTTTTGAGACACTGTCTCCCTTTAGCCCTAGCTGGCCTGGAACTCACTATGTAGACCAGGCTGGCCTTGAATTCCATGATCTACCTGCCTCTGCCTCCCTAGCACTGGGATCAAAGGCATGCACCACCAGACCCGGCATGAGTGAAGTTTTTTTTTGTTTTGTTTTGTTTTTTAAGTGTGATGGCCCAGAGGAATTCCCTAGAATGAATGTGTTCCCCCACCTCAGAGTCCTCTCTTCTTAGGGATGAAGATCAGGCAAGCAACATGCATCCTGCATTGCAGATTTGGCTTTATTACAGGGGCTCCACACTGTTCCCAGAAGGGACAGCATGGAATCTGAGGTCAGGTGACTGGAAATGTGAGAATGTGCTCATCAGATCATGAGCCTCTTGTACAATGGACTGAAGGGACAGGTCAGCAGAGGGCTGGGCACACAGGTCATGACTTCAGGTAGTGCCCGCCTACTGCTTCTAAACTGCCTTTGGGCACAGAGTTCAGGCTGGGCTGCTTGACCATCTTCAAGAGAAGTGGTTGATTTCCAGACCACAGGTCATCCTGCAAAGCTGGCCGTGCGACTCCTACAGCTACCTGCCTGTAGACTGTTCAAGCTTTTTTGTTGTTGTTGTTCTTTTTGACACAGGATCTCCCTTTAGTCCCAGCTGGCCTGGAGCTTGCTCTGTAGACCAGGCTGGCCTTGAACTCACAGATATCTGCCTGCCTCTGCCAAGTACTGGGATTAAAGGTGTGTGCCACTATGCCCAGCCTAGAATGTTCAAGCTTTATAAAAAGTAACTGGAAATGAAAGAGTATGGCATTCTCCATAAAAGTGGACCCTAAGCTGGACATTGTGGTGCAGGATTAAATCCCAGCACTCAGGAGGCAGAGGCAGGCAGATCTGTGCAAGTTCAAGGTCATCCTGGTCTACACAGCGAGTTCCAGACCAGCTGGGGCTACAGGAAGACCCTGTCTCAAAAAGAAAAAAAAAAAAAAAAAAGAACCTTAAAGTCTAACAACTCAAGGGAGAAACCAATAGTGGCAGTTGCTTCTGTGGAGTTTGTGGACTAGATCCACCAAGGAGACAGAAAAGGCCCATATTGAGGCTCCAGCACCTCACACAGAACCCATCTTTTCCTCAGCCCACTTGGTGGGGAGCATGCTTGTCCCTTTCAGGGCTGGTGCTGGTATTCGAGGGTTGGAGGGTCACAACCAGTAAGTAGTGTTGCTAGGATTCAAGCATGGGTTGTCAACACCAGAGCTCACCCTCTCCTCCCTTCCCCGACAGCCATACTTCTCACATTGCTATCCTGGACAGGCTGGTTTCACGACCGACGTGCGTGCTGGCTTGGTCCTTCACCTCATTTTCCTTTACAGACTACTCTCCAGGTGTCACCTCACTTCCTTCAGGTCATAAATATTGGGAAGCAGCCCCAACATCTCCTTCAGGAATGGACACTGTCAGCCAGGCATGGTAGCACACGCCTTTAATCCTAGCACTTGGGAGGCAGAGGCAGGTGGATGTCTGTGAGTTCAGGCCCTGGTCTACATAGTGAGCTCCAGGACAGCTGGGACTAAAGGGAAACCCTGACTTAAAAAAAAAAAAAAAAAAAAAAAAAAAAAGAATGGCCACTGTCAGCATGTTCCTGAGGCAAGTAAGGGATCCGGGTCCCTCTGAGTTGGGGCCTGCTGCCCTGGGAGTATTGCCAAGGGCTGTGAAGCTGGCCTGTTGTTTGGGCCTCTGGCCATGTGTGGAATAGGAAGAAGTTCGATTGCTTTCTGCACAACCATCATAGCTGAATGTACAGCAGGCACTCAAAAAAGCTGCAGCCTGAGCCAGGCATTGTGGTGCACTCTTTTAATCCCAGCACTTGGGAGGCAGAGACAGGTGGATCTCTGTGAGTTCAAGGCCAGCCTGGTCTACATAGGGAGTTCCTGGCCAGCTGGGGCTATAAAGAGACCCTATCTCAAAAAGCCCCCTCCCAAAAAAAACCCCTGCAGCCTGATGCTGAGACAGAATGGGGAATGATGCAGATAGGCCTGCTAGCAGGTAACTGTGACAGTTAATCTTGATTTGTCATTTTGCTTGGATTGAGTATTGCCAGTAGTAAATCACACCTCTCGGTTTCCAGAGGGGATTAAGTGAGGGGAAGGATCCACCCTGAATGTGGGCTGCGCCATCCCATAGGTTGAGGGTCTGGATAAACAAAGGGGGAAGAAGAGAGAATTCTGCTAGCACACACATGCTGTTTCTGTGTCCTAGCTACGAGGGGAGCAGCTCTGGTGTCCCGGGCCCCTCCACCATGACATTCTTCCCCACCTCAGACAGAACGGAGTCAACTCACAGTACACTGTGACTTCTAATACCAAAGGAGATCTTTGTTCGTATTGGGCATTACATCCCATTACTTGTGGCCACTAGGAATAGTCACCTCCCTGACACTCATAGAGGGCTGCACCCTCTAGACACGATGAGAAGAACATCCAGAATTACAGAACACACTGTGACATACAGGGAGACCTGTGTGACCCAACTTGCCCAGAATACGCAGATGGTGCTTATGATCAGACCAACCCCGTGTCCACAAAGCCCCGGGTTGAATAGGTGGAATACTAGATACATTTCCCCAACATGAAGACGCTTCCTGCCCCATGCTACACCAAGGCATGCCTAGGTTTCTGTTCCCTTTGGTAGAATGGGCAAGAGCGGCTATGTCCACAGGTCAGAATTTATTTCATAGCATCTCATGTATAGCATTTTCAAGTACAAGATTCTGTCAAACATCTGTGACACACGAAAACAGAAAAGCACAACTTGGTAAGGCACCTGCAGAGGAGCCAGGCTCCCCTTTTGGCTTGAGACTTCTGGGTAGCTGCTTACATGTCTGTTAAGCAGAGAACAAAGTTATGAAAAGTCTGTTTGTACACATGAGGTGAGAAGAGATGACAGCTTGGAGCCCAGTACAGTGTTTTTCAGGAATGTTAGCCCGCACTGAAGAGGCAGCTTCCCACACCCGTCTCACAGAATCCCCCTGATATACCAAGCTGCACGTCCAGCCATTTTTCAGCTTTGAAGAGAACTAACTTTACATTTTACTTAAGCACATACTTCTTAAAATTTCTCAGCTCCACTCCCTATTTCCACAAAGCAAAAAATGCAGGAAAACCTCAAGTACAGCACACCTTATGATTCCATAAAATGCAGTAACACTAAAAACTTGCAGGCAAGTGTCAACCCACTAGATTAGTGGCATAAACAGTCTGGAGGTGTTGAGCCCTAGAAGAATGGTTCCAGAACTGGACCACACAGCATCCTTCACTCCACTTCCCTAGTGGCCCAGAGGCAGAGTATGAGGCCCGACGGTCGAAGCATGAAACTTCAAGTTTGTATTCCAAAAGCTCATCTGCTTGTTCTCCATTACATTTGCTTTATTGTAGCACTTAAAATTAAATAACTCACTTCCCCTCCCACCCTCTGTGCGCAGAACAGGCAGAGCTCCGACGGGAGGCTAACTTTCCACAGACAGCCGAGCACAGCAGGATGGATGCAATAACTAGGTCTCTTCCAAGCGTTTCCGCCAGTGAAGTATAATGTTAATCACGCAGGCTGTAACTGAACGCCTCAGGAAAGTATGCTGAGAGCGACTGCACTGGGCTGAAATGTCAGTCACTAACAGTCCATGGATTTTAGTGGTTAGGTGATTAACCTTTGTTAAACAAAGAAATTCTTGAGTCCTATTTACTAGCAGGAAGAAGCTCCTGACCTGAAGTATGGCCCGATCTTTTACTTTTTTTCTATAGAAAAACACAAGGTAAATTTTTTTAATATAAAAAAAAAATAACACAAAATCCACAGACAGAAGATTCTGTTACCGGCCGGCCACACAGAGGTGTCCCTGGCTGGTGACTCCACCTCGTCCATAGCAAGCTGGGAGGTGGGATTCATTCTGTCCCTCCTGGTGTCTTGGGGGTACCTACCACACTGGGAAAGGCTCTCCTCACACAGGGCTGCCTCAGAACAGTCAGCTGTAAGGTCTGCACCTCAAAGGACATGGGCTAAAAGTGTGGTCTTCTGACTGCCCCCCATCAAGAAGGTGCTGAATGAGTGTGGCCCCTGTACCCACCACAGGGCCCTGAAGCTTTGGGGTTCAAAAGGATGCTCATCTCACATTTTAAGATGGTCCGGACATGCGTAAATTAAGATAAAAATGATACAAAAAGATATCTGTTTAAAGAAGTGACGAGAGGAGGAAGGCACACCACCATGGTATCTGCAGCCACACTTTTGTGTGTCTGGAAGTCCCATCAGCAAATCAGCTGTGTGTGTGTGTGTGTGTGTGTGTGTGTGTGTTTACAGACAAGGACATTTCAGCTGACTTAAGTGAATGTGCATTTGGCCCGCACGCGTCTACAACGGCCTCTCAAGGTGCCCACTTCCCTGCAGATGGGACACGAGGGTGGCAGATTTTTAAAGCATGCAGACAGGAGCTCCCTCGGCTCCCAGCACCAGGACACTGCCCAGTGCACGAGCCAGTCCTGAAAGCAAAGAGCACACTCTCTGATTTCAACATGAGTCACTCCCTGAAGAAAAGACCAGCTCTGCACCCAGCACTTGCCTCCTGCAGGGCATTTCTACCATTTTCACATGGTATCAACACGACTGGTCACATGATGAAAAACAGTAACAAGCAAGTAGCAAGTGTACTTCAGTCATGGTCTGACTTGCCAGTGGGATGTTCTGGGTTGTTTTAAAATCCTAAGCAAGTGCGTCTGAGTAAACCTCAAAAGGGTGTGAGGTTTTATGGGCAGAAGCCTCTTGCTTTTTTCTGATTTTTGCTCTTAGAAGAACAGGTATGATTTGTGTGGTTTCGAGGCTGGGACTTGTTCTCACAGTGCCTGGTATGTGCATGCCATACACTGAGCACTCAGTAGCCCTTAATGAGGAGAGAGTCATTAGCCACATGTTCTCCTTTGCTCTTTACAATCCAGCAAATGTCATCCTGACATCCAGCTTTGAAAAGCCCTTCAAATGAAATATAAATTAATCCAGAGGTCTACAGCTCTGTTTCCAGAGTTATGAAAAAAAAAAAAACTTATTTCCAAATGTCTTTAACTTATCTTGCATAAGAATCTCAACCCTAAGCTCACACATGGGAAGTTAAGGAAAGACGGGTACACCCGTGGAGCTCCTCCAGCGGTCACACGCACGTTGTACAGAGTTATCGCAGCTTAAATGCAGCCTCCACCATCTGCCATCTGCAGGCATCACGCCAGGCAGCAGTACTTCCTCCACCAAGATTTGGACAGGTCCCGTACCTTGTCTGGGGTCCTGTTCTTACACTTCTTTGGCTGTTGCTGGGAGTCTGAGTGTTGGATGCCAGCAACAATGGCGGCATCAAACACCTCTTTGAGGTTTTTCTGAGTCAAGGCTGAGCACTCAATGTAGGAGACTGCTTTGATTTCCTCGGCACACAGTTTGGCTGCCTCTTCGGGTACTGGCTTCTCTTTACATTTGTCCAGCTCGATGAGAACTTTTACATCTTCTCTGAGGTCTGACTGTGTTCCAACCAGAATGATGGGGGCCTTGGGGCAGTGACACCGAATCTCAGGTACCCACTTCTCACTGACATTCTGGAAGGATGTGGGGCTCACCACACTGAAACACAGCAGGAAGATGTCTGCGTTGGTGTAGCAGAGGGGCCTCAGCCTGTCAAACTCATCCTGCAATCAAGCACACGGCCATTACCCTCAGGTTAGCTTTCATCACCTTAATAAGTGACCTGCCAGGCCTGGCTAGTCACAGGAAGCCTATGTCCTTAGGAAGAACAGCCAGTGTCTCAGACCTGACCCCACCTACCCTTGGGACACAGGTGTAGTCTCTATCAGTTCCCAGGGCCAGCACAGTCCCCTCAGTGCTCATGACCACCATGCCATGTGCTATAGAAAGGCACTCAAAGCAGGTGAGACAGTTGCTTTAACTGGCTTTCAGCCCACAGCGACCTCAACGTACTGTCTCAACCCTTGGTACTTGGCTTCTCTGGAAGCTAGAACACCCTCATGTTGGTGCCCAACACTTCAACCTGACCCAGTGAATCTATTAACGGAGCTCTCCTCTGAGTTCCTTCGCTGTCCTGCCTGACCACAACTGCGAAGCATACTCATTCCTCTTACCTGCCCACACTGTGCAGAGTCGTGCTAATCAGAAACAAGACAGACTGAGAACTGGAACTGGGGTTCTTGTAGGCCACTACTGGAAGCAGTTCAAAGCGAACTGGTTTCCCCAACTCTCACCCGCAGACACTGATGAGCGCAGTCCGATTCTGACTGTATCTTTCTTTTTCCTTTTCTATTATGGCTTTGCTCCAATGGCTAAAGCTTCTACACAGTGCTTCAGATAGTAACAAACCACAGAATGGGCATACCTGCCCTGTGCTCCAGAGAACTGGAGCAGGTAAGCATGGATTATAAATAAACCAACCAGCTTGCCGTTGGATGCCTGCCCTGCAGTCTCCACCTTCAGACTCTCCTGACTCCAGACTACGTATGAGTGGAATCCACCAGACTTCCATGTTAGCGTCTCCTCCTGTCAAACTCTTATAGAGCTCTGCAGCACCATGCCTTACCCACAGGAAACCCTGGCTCAGCTTCATCCCAGGAAAGCTTTCACACCAACTCACCAATGTGTCCATGGATACCACCATCCTCCAGCATCCTCCACTGATAACTTCCCAAGGCAGGAAAAAGTTAAAAGCTCTCAACGTTTTCTATTACTCTATTGGCAGTTCCTGACTACAGAAAGTCCTATTTACAAGCACATGATTCTCTTGCTGGGCATGGTGGTGCACACCTTTAATCCCAGCACTTGGGAGGCAGAGACAGTCGGATCTCTGTGAGTTCAAAGCCAGCCTGGTCTACAGAGTGACTTCTAGCACAGCTGAGACTACAGGAGACCCAGTCTCACCAAGACCAAAAAAAAAAAAAAAAAAAAAAAAAAAAAAAAAAAAAAAAAATGCAGAAACCTAGCCTGGCAAGAGTGCTGGCTTGGGAGACCTTGCCAAGAGTCATTCCATCTGTGCTAGGCCTTGAGCCGGAAGCACAGAACTGCAGAACTGACTGGGCTCTGACCATGAGGGGAGTGAGAAATGAAGGGAGAAAGTAGCCATCTTGGTTACATCCTGGAGCCTGTGGTGGCCTTGGGACTGGGCTTTGGAACACTGCTCCCCAGACCTCTCAGACTAGCTAAGGAGCCTGACAGGTAAAGCAGAAAGAGTCCACTGTGTACCATGGAGCAGGAAGAGCTGTATGTGGTAGCACAGCTGAATACAACCTCCAGAACGGGTCCTAAGGTAGGCACTTGCACACTGTGGCTAGGCCTGTGGCATGGATACCATAGAGTGTTCAGGACAGGACAGACAAGGCAGGACTGCAACTTCATTCTGGTCAGGTTATAGCCTATTTATTCTTTTTAGCATGAAGATTTTTCCAAGTATGTCATGGATGAGAATCCATCCCTCTCTATATGCATGTGAGACTATGTCCAGTATTAACTGCTTACCACCCTCCCTGACAGTGAGCCTCAAAGTAGATTCTAGTTGGGTTTTTTTTTTTTTTCTTTTTGAGACAGGGTCTCTCCATATCACCAGCTGGTCTGGAACTCACTATGTAGACCAGGTTAGCCTTAAATTCCCAGAGATCTGCCTGTCTCTGCCTCCCAAGTGCTGGGATTAAAAGCGTGTGCCGCCATGCCCTGCCCTGGGTATGCTTTTGACTAGGAGAGCCATGTTGGACTTCTAGCTCAGTAGCAACCAGGGACACCATGCTCCTTTTCTATGACCTAGCCAATCTGTGGTCGCATGCCTTCTCTTGCCTACAAGAAGGATGTGTTCCCTCATGGAACATAAGGCAACATGGTTAGTGTCGTGGCGAATCCCTCACATGTGGATTATCCAATCAGGACCAGGGAGGGCAGAACTACTGCTCTGACCAGCTTTGCAGCAGTCAAAACAAGCATTCACCTGTCTTGTCCTTATCTCACCGGCATGTGCTTCTTGCAAACAGTCTTTGAAACTGGTTTTCTACAGATCTTTGGATGAGCCCTGCTTATTTCATGGAGTGTTTTCTGCCAGCTAGTCTCCAGGCTGGAAGCACAGCACCTCAGTGAAAGTCAGGCAGCAGAGCCTAGCACCAGCCCAGTACCAAAACCTTTTTTCACTGATTATAAATCAGCTTTGTCAAAACACTAAGATGACTTAGACGTTCTTAAAGACAGGGTCTTACTAAGATGGTCTTAAAGACAGGCTCAGTTAAGGCTTGAACTCACTCTGTAGGCCAGGCAGGTCTGGGACTTGAAATCCTCCTGCCTCGGTGGCCCAGATGCTGGGATTAAAGGCCTCAGCCACTATTCTCGGTTTATTCCCTGGCTTTTAGGCAGATAATACGAAGGAAAACTAACTCTTTCTTGGAAATGCTGAGTCCATTTTCTAATATTTTCCTGGTTAAAAATCTTGCTCCCCTCTCAAGAGCGCACAGAGCACGCCTGGGGCAGGGCTTCTCTGCACTGTGTTGTTTTCCTGGTGAGCTCCTGGGAACTGCTCCGTCTTCCCTCGGATTGCAGTTCTGTAGCAGGCAATCCCACACCTGTGCATATCCTGGTGCCTGGCACTTTCTGGCCCATGCACTAAACCATGTGGAACCTTGTGGTATGCCAGACTCCAGCTTAGGACTTGTCTTCCAAGGAGAGCTCACCCTCAGGCACCAATGTGGAAGGCAGAGACATCTGACGTTGACACAGCGAGGCCTAGGCCAACGTCCTGGCAGCTTCTCGTTGAGGTCCATGCTATCTGTGCCTTGGGGCTCCTCATGCTTCCTGCCTTTCCTTCCGTCTGGCCCTCGGGCTGCCCACAGCCACTGGACACTCTTCTGTCCATGTACAGATGAGAAAACTCGGTTTTCTCACTTTCTATAAAACAACTTGGACATGATGCACAGAGAGGACAGACTCATGGAAACTGTCTCTTTAATATTTTTTTCTTCCTTTGCTGTGTTTTAAGACAGAGTCTCACGTAATCTAGGCTGGTCTCAAACTCACCAGGTAGCAGACAATGACTCCAGATTCACCTGTGTGCATCTTCCAAGTGCTAGGATTACAGGTTTATACCACTATGCTTGGCAGTTTTTTTGTTTGTTTTTGAGATAGTGTCTTACTCTGTAGCCCAGGTTGGTCTTGAAATTGCTGTAGAGCCCAGGCTAGCCTCAAACTTGTGCCAGTATGGCTGCTTTGGCCTCCCGAAGCTGGGACTATAAGCATGAACCACTATGCCTGGTTTAGGATATTTCTTTCCCATACAGTGAACATACAGATTGTGTCTTGTTTCGTGAGCTCATAGCAAAGAAGCTGAGCTACTCTCTCAGGGGGGTTCAGTTGCTATTGCTACAGGCACCACCAGACTGGTGGTCCATCAAGGCAGTCCAGGTTTATGTCACCCGGAGGTCTGAAGATTAAAGCCAGTCCTGAGCCTTAAGTCTGCTGTCACTGAGTAGTGAGTGACCTAGAGGTCCCAGCTTGGATGAGACCTGGGGGACATTGAAGGACAGCTTCCCCACAAGCATGGACAGTCAGGAAAGTGAAGCAGACACTTCTACCTCCTGTGCTCTGCCAGCTCTAGACATGTGTCCTGGAGAGACACACTCACTGTCACTCAGGCATCTGAATACTCACAAGCCACATGACCCTGTGTTGGCTGTAGTATCTATCTGCTGGGGCAGGTTTACTGAAGTCGAAACTCTTCTGGAAGGCACTGAGGGGATCCTGCACCCAGGCCATTCCACACCCTGCCTGGCGGCCTCATTCAGTACCCTGGCCTCAAGATAAGGCGTGGTGGCACAGACCTTTAATCCCCGCACTCAGGCAGCATAGGCAGGTGGATCTCTGTGAGTTCAAGGCCAGCCTGGTCGACATAGGGAGTTCTAGGACAGCTAGGTCTATAGGGAAACCCTGTCTCAAAAAAAAAGAGTAACCTTTCCCTGTTCCCCCTTTGGCTGGCCCTGAACATTCTGCTCTAGGACTGCAGAAGTAGATATTAATGCTCACTAATATAAGCTCCCGCTTTGCCTTAAACAAACTTGTTACTCTTGAATAAAGCGAATATAACTTATCAGGGGCCGACGCTGAGAAGTTATGGCAAACTATCACTGTGTTTTGCTTTGTTTTTCAGCAAAAACCAGAAAGTGAGAGATATCAGAAACTCCTGTTACGATAAGGACAGCTTCTGAGCCGGCCTCCCCACGGCTGCCGACAACAAGCAGACCCAGTTTCCCTGGCCAGAGGTGTCCTTCTGGGCCTCCACGCCTCCTCCCATTGCCCTGCAGCAGGGGTGGGCCTGCTTCACCAGGTTTTATAATGACCCAGTTACTCAGGGAATCATTTGGAAACATGTCAAAGGTTGTTTGGAAACCTTTAAAAGGCTGTTTCCTTTCCCAGCACTGAGGTCGGTAACTTGATACTGACCTGTCCTGCAGTGTCACAGAGCTGGAGTCTTACAGGCCGCCCATCCACTGACACCACAGCTTAAAAAAAAAAAAAAAAAAAAGAGCAAGATGATTATCAGGACATCTCTTACCCCCTTTGAGGGCTGGCAGCTCCTGTTCTGAGCCCTCTAGTGAGCTAAGCACTTGGCTAAAACCAAAGGCCCCTGGAGGTGTTTTTGTGTACCAGTGTCACAAGGTGTGGGCTCCCTCCAAAGCAGAGCATGAGGTAGCAAATCCCTGACCCCCAGAAGGTGCCCAGGAAGGCAGTGCTTGCCTCCCAACCCTGGAAGATTAAGATTTATTTTCCTGTCACACTTGTTCAAAGGCCCTGTGTTCAAACAAGGGGGATGGGGGAGGGGGGAGTGGGAAACAACTATGCAGTTTTAAATCAGTGGGAAACCTCAGATAATTATGTTTTCTCTTGGGAAAAAGTCCCCTGGCTTCGGAGTTTATCACAAAACTCCAGCCATTCTGAGAACTTGGGCAAACACAGGCTGCCTATCACCTGTGGATAGAAAAGGGCACTCCTCTGCGTCACGGCAAAAAGGATTAAAAAGAAAAGTTGGCAGAGGAAAGCCGCTCACCTTTCCACCAGGGTCCGGAGATGGGGTTAGAGCAAGGACCCCCAACCAGGAAAGCCGTGGGGGTTTCTGCTTACATTAGGCAATTTGTCTCTTTCTGACCACCTTTCTGTGGTTGTTTATGTTTATGCTGGTGGGGGGGGGGTCCCCTCTGCACTTCTGTTTTACTCTGGGGATCTCTGAGATAGAAGAACTCAGGCTTTGGCTATTGAGACTGGAAATTAGGCAGGCAATTTTTTTTTTTTTAGGAGTAAGCCTTTCATGGTAGCTTTGGTGAATTTTAACTTTTTCTTAGATTCCAAAAAGGCTTTAAAAACCAAGGTAAAGGTCTCTTTTATCCTTGCACGATTCAAGGACCCACTAGTGAAAACTTGCTACAGCTAAAGACAGGCTGGAAGGACTGAGGCCAACCATCAGAAAGCGAGCCGCGCAGGCGGGGCGCGGGCTAGGCTGGCGCAGGGCGCAGAAGAAAGGAACATTCCCGCAAAGCCGAGCCTTACTGGTGCGCCGGGTCTCCCACCCACCGAGCAATCGCCGCTGCGCCCAGGGAGACTCGCTGGAGCTGAGCGCCCAGGGCGAGGGCCGCAGGTGGGAAGGACACCTGCGTCGCAGCAGCTCGCCCTCCGGGCCGAAGCCCGGGCACCGGGTGGGCCGGGCGCGCCGGCAGCTGCCCCGGGATCCCCACGTCCCGCGCCCAGGCCGAGCTCCCGCCCTCCCCAGCCCGAGGCTCCCTGCACCCTGGCCCGGTGCTCACCCGAGAAGTTATCGAAGGCCGTGGGGATGTACTCGGTGGGGTAGCCGTTGGTGGTGTAGCTCACCACCAGGCTGGTCTTACCCACCGCGCCGTCGCCCACCAGTACGCACTTGACGCTGCGCCCCTCGGCGCCGCCCGCGCGCCCCCGACCCCCGGGCGCCCCGGTCCCGCGCGCCCCGCGTCCCCCGCGCTCCCGGCGAGGCGGCACGGGCGGCGCCGCCGGCGGCTCGCAGCGGGCGGGCAGCGCGGGCCGGCCCTGCTGCGGGGCCATCGCGGGCGGCCGCGGGACCAGCTGCCACCGGCGGACAAAGGCGGCGTGAGGTCGGCGCTGCGCTGGGCGACTGTGCCCGCGCGGCCGCGATGTGGCTGAGCCTGCTCCGCCCGGCTCCCCGGCGACACGGGCGGGCGGGGAAAGAGGCGGGTCCGGCAGTGCCGTCCCTGCGCCGAAGCCACAGCGCCCCCGCCTGCGCGCCGCGCCCCAGCACCGCGCCGACGCCTGGAGACCGCGCGGCTGGCTGGACGAGGCCGCAGGGAACCAGCCCACCCGGACCCCAGCTACCCCTGAGCCCTGCTCTCCCTCCTCGTCTTTTTCTTCCCCTCCTCCCTTTCTCCTCCTCTTCCAAGCTACCGCAGTTTCCCCTCCTTTCCCACCTCCCCCCCCCAGCCCTGCCCCCTCCCCTCCAGCCCTGCCCCCTCCCCCATCCTCCTAACACTCCCCAGGCTCCCCCTGCTTTTTCTCCTCCCAGCACCTCCTCCCTTGCCCCCTATTCTGCCTCTGCTCTACCACCTTCTCCTTCCCCATCTCCCAGTTCCCCTCGCCGCCCTTGCACCCCCACATTAATGCCTTGCTCCGGAGGGATGGGTTGCTGTGGGCCCAGACTGGCTCAGCAGTCACCCAAAGTAGAGAGAGATGTTCTCGCCGCTTGTCCTCTTAGTAAGCAAAATTCACCTTAAGTCTGATTGCAGACAACTGTATTTTTCTTCTAAAGCCATTGATTCTCATTTGGATACAGGATAACCCCCCTCCCCCGACACACACACACACACACACACACACACACACACACACACACACACTTTGTGCTCCCTCTCTTTGGCGTGCTGTAAATACACTCAAGGCCCAACGAATGTCCTTAACAGGTCCAATTTCTTCAATTACTTAAATTCAAGCTGGCCACATTAGTATTATCTAAAAAAAACAAACATCTATTTATCTTTCCCTCTCCTTTCTCTGCCCCTCTGGGCCTGGCCACGGGACTAATGCTGCTGACTTGCTTGTGGAATGAGAAGAGCCATGTGTTGCTAATATGAATATTATTCTACTAGTAGTAAAGACAACAGAGCAAGTAAATATTGAGTATTTATTATGCACCAGACACTGTTGCAAGCACTCTACCAAAACTAATTCCTTTCATCTCAGTATTACCTGTATCCGTTTTACAGCCAGGACAATCTGAAGTGCAGAGATGTAAAGTGACATGTGAGTCCCATATAGGAAATGACAGTGCCAGGATGCTAACCAGCATCCTATATGCAAATATGTGTATGGTAAGTGAGACTACCAAAGAGATGGCCTGGGGTGCACAGGTTTGTCAAGTGAGACCTTGTATCCAGAGCCCTGGCTGCCAGAGACCATGCAAGGAAGGTCTCTGTGCTGTCAGCCATAAAGCTGTGATCCAAGGAATTAGATACAGAACCTGCCCAGACAATCAAAAGTCTCCCACAAGAACCCAAAGAACAAGAACAGGACATCTTGGAACCCATCAGAAGCCTGGGAACCTGTCTAACAGCACAGGATAAACCAGAACATTAGAAAAACTGGGAACTCCCAAGTTACAACCAACCTACTCTGTTACCTTGTACCTTTGGGCCACTTGAACTCCTCTACTCTGGCAGATCCTGGAGACAGATTTAAGGGCCTCCTCTCTCCTTGATGGTTGACCCAACAATAAACCTTTCTTTTTGCAAAACCACTACTGTAGTGTTGGTCCTATTCAGTATGGCAATGTGCGCAACTTGTAATATGTTTTTGTAAATGTTTCAAAATATTTGCATTTTAACTACCATGGGTTAAGTCTATTGTCTATTTTGACTCTAAAGTCCCTGCATATGGAGTGGCCTTGAAGTACCATGAACCCATGAATGTTTTAGGAAGCAAGCCAAGGAAAGTAAGGTTAGAGAGGCATTTTGTGTTTAATGGGACATAGAGCCAGAAGGAAGGAGGTTAAGGAGGTGCCAAGGAAGCACTTGCCCTTGGAGTCAGCTCAAGCAACAGCAGCTAGGACACGTCTCTTGAAACTGAGCCTCTCCTCGGCCCCAGCCCTGCTGGTGTGCAATACATATTTTATGTCTCCTTTACGGCTGCAGACTCCTAGCCACAGAGGTGTGGGAACAGTGGCCAGGGCCACAACTGTGGCTTTCTCTGGGAGTCGTGCCAGTTTCACCTGTCCTTAGAACCAGAGGTCCAGTAGCAGAGATGCTGTGTATGAGTTGAACAAAACTAGAAGCTCAACTGCCGAAATTCTTTCCCTCATAAAACACATGGCATTGCTGGAGGGCTTAATTCCCTCAGCTATGTCTGGTCACATGGCAGGAATATACTCTGAACTCAGCAGACACAATTATGAGCACACCATCCCTTGAAATAGAGTTGATCTGGATTCTCACGTCTGTAAGGCAACAAGTGTGTAGTTATCCTGTAAAGCACCAAGTCCAGATATGCATCTCAACTCTTCCTATAGGAAATAGATCACCAACTGGAAGAAGTGGTGAGAGACTCTGCAGCTAAAAAGTAAAGGAAAATGAGCAGGTATTACAAAGTTGTGCCGAGCAGTCCGATTAAGAGTCTACGTTTTCTTAGGGTTTTTGTTGAACTTTATGGTGATTGTTAGCCTTTTATTAGGAGAAGGGTCTTTTTTGAGGTGGTCTCCCTGTAGCCCCAGCTATCTTGGAACTCACTATGTAGACCAGGAAGATTCAGTCTTTAAGATCTGATCTTTGGGGCTGGAGAGATGGCTCAGCGGTTAAGAGTGCCAACTGCCCTTGCAGGGGACCCAGGTTTGATTCCCAGCACCCACATGGTGGCTAAGAACCGTCTTTAAGCTGGGTGTGCACTTGGGAGGCACAGGCAGGCAGATCTCTGTGAGTTCAAGACCAGCCTGGTCTATAGAGTGAGTTCCAGGCCATGGGGCTACAGGGAGACCCTGCCTCAAAAAGAAAAGAAAAAAAAAAAAAAAAAAAAAAAAAAAAAAAAAGAGAGATCTGATTTACAGGGCCCTATAACCCAACTCTGAACATCTTCCTCCACCCCAAAGTCTCCTCTTGAATTCTTTATGAAACTGAACTGCACATGTGCAGCCACACCCACTTGACTGACTAGGTTTTATCAGAACTGTTAGTGCCTGGGTTTTGTTGCTGTTATCCTCCCAGAACCTAAGGTAGCTTTGCTTTCCACTGGACCCCAACCAATATCAGTCCTTAGTCTTCCTTTTTACTGAGATCTCCCCTGGGGGGTGGGGGGGAAGAGAACAAGAAAACAGTTGACACTCTTCACAAAAGAAGCAAAA
Source organism: Rhizomys pruinosus (assembly GCA_009823505.1). Classification (NCBI taxonomy): domain Eukaryota; kingdom Metazoa; phylum Chordata; class Mammalia; order Rodentia; family Spalacidae; genus Rhizomys; species Rhizomys pruinosus. The sequence goes on along the minus strand of VZQC01013973.1, from coordinate 292,115 downwards.
AGCATATACTTGACACCAGTCTGCCATCAGAGTAGCCAGTGGGACTTGTCCAAAGTCACAGTAGCAGGATCATGAGGAAGGCATCCAGACCATCATCCAACCTTCAGGCACTGGCTCTCCACCTGCTGATAGCCTTTATCTCCTGTCACCCACTTCTTGGTAATTAGAATGAATAAATTGAGAACTCTGCCATAGTTCCATCTTCATCTCCACTATGTTTCCCTTGGCCAAAACCACAGCAAGCCATTTCCAAGTTTGAAGCATTCTGCAAATGATGGAAAGGCAGAGCCACCAGAAACAAACACCTGATTTCCATGACAAATATGGTAATGCTATACTAGCACATGGAGCTGTTTTCTGTATTTCTACATGGACATACATGGCAACACAAGTTGGAATAGAATGGAACCTGTCCCCTGTTGGCAGAGTCACCCCAAAGGAATGGAGAGACCAGTAATCCTGACAGCTGGTATAATAATGAATTTTTTAATTTTATTTATTTTTGTATGTGTATGAATGTACTGTCTGCATGCAGGTTTGTGCACCCATGTTGTGCAATGCCGCGGAGGTTAGAAGAGGGCATTGGATTCCCCTGGAACTGGAGTTAAAGACAGTTCTTAGCCACCATGTGGGTGCTGGGGATCGAACCCGGGTCCTTTGCAAGAGCAGTCAGCACTCTTAACTGCTAGGCCATCTCTCCAACCCCCAATAATGAATTATTTAAAAACCAGCACATGTTAGCTGGGAGCGGTGGTGCATGCCTTTAATCCTAACACTTGAAAGGCAGAGGCAGGTGGATCTCTATGAGTTCAAGACCAGCCTGGTCTACAGAGCCAGTTCCAGGCCAGCTGGGACTAAAGGGAGACCCTGTCTCAAAAATTAAATAAATAAATAAATAAATAAAATTTTAAAAAACCAGTGCACATGAGGCCAAGTAAAAAATCATGTCTACATTCATACACATACAAAAATAAATAAAATTTTAAAAAAAGTTTTAAAAAAATCATGTCTTCATTATTCATTAAAATGTGGTATATTGAAACAAATAAAGTACCTTTGTTTAAAAAAAAAAAAAAGAACTCCCATTGTATCGATGAAATTTAAAGTGTGAAGATCAGTCATTACTGTTGACTGGCAAGAAACATTTCTGAAAATAAGATGTTTAAATCATTTCGACTAGTTCGGCAAGCTATGCAGTGCTGGAGTCATACATTACAATTTCAGTGTCTAGAAACATAGGCCATAATTTTTTTTTTTGGTCATGCAAAATCCACGCCAGATCTAGTGGCTCTTCCATGCAGCTCCTCCCACATAGTGACTTGGGGATCCAGCCTGTTACCTCTGTGAGTGCGCCATGGAACCATAGGTATTCCCGCAGTTTTGCAAATGCATGTGACAGTGATGTTATACGAGTTCAAATCTGAGACGTCCAGACCAGTAAAATGAGTGCATCAGCTATAGAACATGTTACACTAGTCAGCCAAGAAAATGATGAGTGGACACCAGGCATGCACATGTTACACATACATATATGCAGCCACACACACACACACATAGAATAAAAATAAATAATTTTTAAATAGAAAATTAATGATAAGGCTGGGGAGAAGATAAAGTTCAGTGGATAAAGTGTTTGCCACTCAAGCATGAGGACCAGAATGCAGGTTTCCAGGACCCATGTAAAAACCAGGTGTGGCAGCCCACATCTGTAACCTCAGTGTTGTGTGGGTGGGAACAGGCAGGTGAAGCTTATTGGTCAGCCAGCCTAACTGAATCATTGAGCTTCAAGTTCACTAAAAGACCCTGTCTCCATGAGACACAGCTTTTCAATCTTCATAAGCTGAAGATGTTAAAACCTATGATGACATAATCTTGATATATGTGACATGCATATATGCATATTTTAGAGTGAAGCTAATTGGAAGGAACAACAACAAACAACAACAACAACAAGACTGGGTCAAAGAACTGACTGAAACAGTGAACGAACTTCTGCCCAAAACAGTAAACTTCTGCATCGAAAATTTTAAAAGAGACTGAGAAAAAGATGAAATACATGTCTGGCAGAACGCATGAGCTCTGGTGGGGGGGAGGGGGAAGGAGGGGGGAATGGGTCTAGACTTGATTGGAAATTTTGTGTGAAATGCACAAAGCTTCAATAAAAATTGGCTTTGGGAAAAAAAAAAACAAAAAAACCCTGTCTCCAAAAATTTAAATGGAGAGCAATCAAAGAAAGACACCCAATAGTGACCTCTGGCTTCCGAACACACATGTACACATACTTGCATACATCCACAGTAACAAAGACACCTTAGCACTTATGCACACACTCATGTGCACACACACACACACACACACACACACACACACAAAACCACACAAGAAAAGATGCAAGCAAGCAAGAATGAATTTCTCACCATTCCTGAATGTGTATTCAGAAATGAAAGAAGCCAGACATGGAAGAGACAAACTGCCTCTTTTAGATGTTTGAAAATCAGAAGTGGAAGAATCTAAGCTCTGTTGTATGTCAGCATGGTTGTCACATACAGATTGGCATGGCCAGGGTGGGGAAGGCTGGGGGCTTCCAACATTCAGATGATAACTTCACCACTGGCCTTCATAATAACTCTTGTGTTTGTTTTACTTACTTTTGTGAACTCTGTTATAGTTCAAAAAATGTAGTGGTTAGAAATATTCAAACAAGTAAAACACACTAACTAAGACTCATGGTTATTTGTAAGAGCTTTTTGCTTTAGGCCAGCACAGTGTGACTCATGTATTCTACATTCCCTGGATTAAACAACACTCTTATCATAAAAACTGAATGCGACTTGTATATTCAAAATGCTATTGATACAAAACTTTTCCAGGAACACCTATTGGAAAGTACTGTTGAACACTATTTACATCTCTAATATTTATTTTAATATGGACAACATCTTCCACAAGTGGTATTTGGGCTTAATATTTTTAACAAACTGAGCTGGTTCTACAGGATTATTACAAAAAAGGTAAATGATAATTCATACACATAACTTCTGGGAGAAGAAATAAAGGTGCTAGGAGGGATGGCAGGTACATGGCCAGAGGGAATAGGCTGGGCTTTTGCTAGTTGCAAAGCCTGCTGAGCACACCCAGCAACCTTTCCTTCCTCTGTTCAGATTATTTTGTTCTTTAAAGTCCCTGCTCTGGGTCCTTCCAGCTGTTGCAACTCTTCTATTCACTTCCAATGCAAAAGGCCATTTCCATCCCCTTCAAGCTGCCACAGTGTCCCTCTGGGAGGCCGCCCAGCTGTCTGAGCCCTCCACAAAAGAGTCTCTCTCTCTTAGACCTTCGAAGCAACTGATATGCATCCAACTCCTAAACACAACACAGAAACTCCCAGGCAAACACTTTCCAGCTGCCAAGTCCTCAAGGATGATAAGAACTCTTTAGAAACTCCTCCTGGATATTGCAAAACCTTGACCTCCCTTAGTTTTGCAGCCACCCTGAAGATAAGCGCAGACCCTGTCAGCATTTCCCAGAAGCCATGACTCCCCGGGCAGGAGTTCTGAGACACAGATTATCCTGCCCCTCCCGGATCTCCTGCTTCACCCTCCCCAGCTTCATGTGAACTCTCCCACAGAGGCTAGGGATGTGCATGATGCAAGGTGCTTTCCTATAGCACCACGGTGGTTGTCAAACCTCACTGTTGGGTCCTCAGCAACAGTGCACACGTTAAAGGAATATGTGGACACCCAATTGCCATCTGGGTCTCCCCACATAGACTTTGAGGGGCCTTCTTTCTCTGTCATACTCATCCTAAGAATGCCCTCCAAGGCAAATCTTTCTGATACAGACTTTACTGTAGGAATCTCGTTTTAGTTGGACGGGGACAGTACTATTAGCTGCATTATTGAGCGCAGGGACCAAGCTCATAAGCTCAGGGTGACAAGATAGAAGTGGGACCATTGAACAAAACCATACTTACAGAATGTACTGACTTCATGGACTTGGTTCTTTTGAAGTCCAAAGGTCCCCATGAAATAACTGGTGCCAGACAGGCTGGAGAGGGCCAGGGAAGGGCAAGGGGTAGAAGGAAGTGAGGAGCTGCTGAGGACAGACTCTGGATGAGGACATAGCTAACCTTGTGGGGGAACAACTGTGGGGACAACCCAGGAAAAACCAGACCCTCCTCCCAGGTGATCACAACTGTACGGCTACACTAACCAAGCTCACTGCCTCCAAAACATTTCCCAGAGCTTACAGTCACAGAATCTACGCCTGTGCCGCATTCCTCCACTGATAGATGGCACCTTGGGGAGATTGTTTCCCAAGGTTACCCAAAGGGCAACAAGGTTAAGACTGTTTGAGATGCTCTAACACTCTACCATCAGACATCAGACACCAAACATAAACCAGATGACAAGCCATGCACTTCTTTCAGTAACATTACTTTCTCAAGTACTTTTAAAGCATGGTCACAGGATGAGTATATAGTGTTCCAAATCATGAGTCTACTATAAAATGTGCAGCAAAAGTGAGCTATATTATCTGAGGTGATTTATCTCATGCCAGCCCATACCAGTGAGTGTCTATGTAGGCCAAGGCTGTGCTTAACATTGCAAGGGGTGGAGATTGCCAAGGTGTAAGTAGAAACCTCACCTCCTGGATGGAGATGCTTCAGAAACAATAACCACCAGGTAAAGTTTTTCTTTTGTTTATTCTTCTGTGTATAATAAGTGTGTGGGTACATGTGAGGAAGCCAGAGGACAGCTTTGTGGAGTCACTTCTCTAGTTCCACTTTTACATGGGTTACGGGAATCAAACTCAGGTTGTCAGGCAAGTCCGTGTGGCAGGTATCTTTATCCACTGAACCAGCTCCCTAGCCATGAACATAGAGTTTCTAGGATATAGCCATGGCCAGCAAGAATGATTTACAGCAATCTGCATATAGCATGGTGTCTGTGGTTAATGATAATGTATGGGGTGCACACACATTCATACACATACACACATATATATACACACCTATATGGACACTCATACACACATATATAGATACAAACACATACACATACACACATAAATATGTACCCATACACATATATACACATGCAAAAATGCACATACTCTAACATAAGCATACACTCATATGTATATCCAGACATATATATTCAGCATGATTTAAACAGGCACACTGCATCCCCTGGGATATGTCAGCAAGCATATAATCTTTCCTTCTGGAGCTGATGTTATGAAGACATTTCAAATAAATGGAAAACACTGATGATGTTGGAAAGACCTCGTGCCAGCTACACTTGGGAACTCTGTGGAAGAGCTGGGCAGCCCTGTGTGTCTAGGAAGGAGCAACCAACAGAGAAAGAAAAAGAACCTTCCATCAGAGACAGTTCACCTGGTGCTGTGAAACCAGAGGGAGAGAAAAGCCACGGAAGGAATGGAAAAAATTAATGGGTGTAGTCACAGTTCTGATGAGGTCGATTCAGCACGGACCTGGTAGCCTTAAGATCAGAGCTAAGAAGTAGATGTGATTCGGGTTATACATTCAAAGTCTGAGTAGTTCGTGAGACATCTAAGAGATGTTGTATGGTCACACACAGGAGAGGAGCCGGGGACAGATGCAAGTTAGAATTTCATTACCTTGAACACGGAGAAGGGGAATATTGACCCAGAGCAGAGAGACTGAGAACTGAACTCCATGTTAAATAAGAGGATTTACTTTCTTTTCTGTTTGTTTGTTTTTCAGTCCTTTTGACAGGCTTTCCCTTTAGCTCCAGCTGGCCTCGAACTCTCTATGTACCCCAGGCTGGCCTTGAACTGACAGATCTGCCTGCCTCTGCCTCCCTAATGCTGGGATTAAAGGAATGTATCACCAGGCCTGGCTGAGGATCCACATTTTATTTTATTTAATTTTAATTTTATTTATTTCTGTATGTGTATGAATGTACTGTCTGCATGCAGGTCTGTGCACCCATGTCGTGCAATGATGTGGAGGTCAGAAGAGGGAGTCGGATTCTCCTGGAACTGGAGTTCTCCTGGAATTGGAGTTTCAGACGGTTCTCAGCAGCCATGTGGGTGCTGGGGATTGAACCCAGTTCCTCTGTAAGAGTGGTCGGCGCTCTTAACTGCTAGGCCATCTCTCCAGCCCGAGGATCCACATTTTAAAAGCTATAATTTATTGAGGATGACCAGATGTCAGACATGGAGAAAGTAGACATGAAGAAAATACCAGCCACGGACTCTGCCTGCGTAAGAGCAACAGCAAGCTGGGCGTGGTGGCGCACGTCTTTAATCCTAGCACTCGGGAGGCAGAGGCAGGTGGGTATCTGTGAGTTCAAGGCCAGCCTTGTCTACAGAGCGAGCTCCAGGCCAGCTGGGACTAAAGGGAGACCCTGTCTCAAAAAGGCCGAAAAAAAAAAAAAGAATTATGGTTGAAGCTGTCCCACTTGCTGTTTAGAAGACAAGGTGACAATGGAGTGAGTCACGACCCCAACATAGGGTACTCACCCCCTCAGATGCTCACTATGATTTCTAACTTAGACTGGGAAAATGTCCAAAGGAAATGGTTTTCTCTTTCTTTCTTTCTTTCTTTCTTTCTTTTTTTTTTTTTTTTTTTTTTTTTTTTTTTGGTATTTTTGAGATATGGTCTTCCTGTAGCCCCAGCTGGCCTGGAACTTGCTTCGTGGACCAAGATGGCCTTGAACTCACAGAGATCCGCCTGCCTCTGCCTCTGGAGTCCTGGGATTAAAGGCGTGCGCCACCATACACGGCGGAAGTGGTTTTCTGTAGTTCTGTCATTTAATATTCAGCTTTCCTAGAGGCAGGTAGATCTCTGTGAGTTTGAGCCCAGTGTGGTGGTTTATATAGCAAGTTCCAGGCCAGCTAGAGCTGAGACCCTGTCTCAAAAATAAATAAATAAATAAATAAATAAATAAATAAATAAATAAATAAATTTAAGTTCAAGATTAGAAAATACTCAGCTATCCTGAGTATAAAATAGAGACATGTTGTTCACAAAAGAGGACAATCCAGATGAAGAGACCTTGGACTTGACACTAAGCAGCTGGCTAAGTGCGCTGGCAAGCAGCACAGAGCCGCATTGACCTTTCCCTTTTGTCTAGGTTCTCTCTGACCCTGCATAGAGTTTACAAATGATTGTTTGGGTTCATGGATGCTGGCTGATACAGAAGTAGATTAAACTGAGAAGGGTCTGGACTACCACCTTTATTGACTGAGACGAGTGATCATCAATGAATTACCCTCTGGTAAGATTCTTCCTCCAAAGAGCTGATGCCAGGGAGTGTGATTCCAGCCTAAATCAGAGACAGTGACTCCCTCTGAGGACTTCATAATGATGGGGTCAGTCGTAGGCAGCAGAGGAAGCTTCTCCTCTCCAGCCCTCCAAGTGGAGCTGAGGTATAGCCAGGAATCTCTGTGCTAACGTGACACCAACAGACTACACAGCACCAGAGGACATGAGAGGAGAGGTCATTTTGGTTCTGGGGACAGTTGCATATAAATAACCTGTGCCATGACTTCCTGGCTCTGTCTTTACAAAGAACTTTGTACAAGTCTGCAGCAGGACCAGGCTGGCCAGAGAGTTCACGCAGCAGCCACAGACCAAATCCAAGCACTCATTCAAGGCAGATGGATCAAACACCTATTCCTGGCAGTTTTAGAGATCTGAAATCTTTGTTCTTCTAAAAATCCTCCGGAGGAAACGGAATGCTCCATGTCAGTGGCTTGTAGAGACTGGCTCCTGTCCTTCCAGCTCCAAGGGCAGGATGCAGCAGAACCCTCAAGATGGCACGGGCCAGGGCCCCTCAGTAGTGCAGTGGCCTGGCCGTTCCCTCATCCTGCTTGAAATGTGGGGAGTTCACTTTGCCAAAGGAGAGCTGGGATGTTCACCTGGGCAGAAGATGAAGCCCTTGCTTTGTCACTAATGTTTTCTCCTGATTGATTTTAGACTGCATGAATGAGGGGGAGAAAACCCTCAATAGTTGGACTGGAAAAGAATAATTTTAGGATTTAGCTATTCGTATTCTATGTGTGTGAATGCTTTGCCTGCATGTAAGTGCACCATGTGGGTGCAGTTGATCTCAAAGGCCAGAAGAAGGGATCTCATCCCCTGGAATTGGAATTACAATTACAGGTGGTTGGGAACTACCACGTGGGTGCTGAGAACCAAGCCCAGGTCCTCTGTGAGGTCAATAAGTACTCCTAGCCCCTGAGCCATTTCTGTAGCCTGAAAAAGTATCATTTTAAAGTAAATAATTTTAACTGGTCTCTATAGGTCCAGAATATAAAGATAGATAGATAGATAGATAGATAGATAGATAGATAGATAGATAGACCCGTAAAATATAAACACAGACAGACCTAGTCAACTTACTGTATATCGACAGTATGATGCCACTGTCTGGAATTCTGGGAGTTGATGGATCACATGGCTCTTACAGAGAATGAACACAGTGTGAAACTAAAACTCAGAGGATGGGTGAGGAAGAAAAGTCAGCAGTGCAGGGTGTTGCCCAAAGGCAAGCCCTCCTGTTGTCAGGGGCTGCCACCACCCTGATACCCAGAGTCTCACCTGGCATAGTAGGAGCTTAACATTTGTAGAATGACTCAACAAATTTATATACTCACCATGAGAAATGATAAAAGACAGAAAGGTCAGGTACTTAAGAGAAAATAAGCAGGGATTATCCATGTGCATTGGGTGGGGTGTGGGAAAGCATCCAAGAGAAAAAATCCACACCTTAAAAAAATGCTTTTAGGCTTGGTGTGGTGGCCCAGGCCTTTAATCCCAGCACTCTGGTGGCAGAGGCAGGAGGATCTCTGGTAGTTCAAGGCCAGCCCACTTTACGTAGTGGGTTCTAGACCAGCTGGGGCTACAAGGGAGACCCTATCTCAAAAAGACAGAAAAAAGCCAGGCATAATGGTGCACACCTTTAATCCTAGCATTTGGGAGGCAGAGGCAGGCAGATCTCTGTGAGTTCAAGACCAGCCTGGTCTACATAGCGAGTTCCAGGATAGGTGGAGTTACAGGGAGACCCTGTCTCAAAAAAAAAAAAAAAATCAAAAGGACAGAAAAAATTATTATTTTTATGTGTCTATAAATGTGTAGGTGTAGCCATGTCATAAAATGCCTGCAGAGGTCAGAAGAGGGTGTTGGATCCTCTAGAACTGGAGTTACAGACAGTTGTTAGCTGCTATGTAGGTGTTAGAAACCAAACCCGACAGCCGGGCATGGTGGCGCACGCCTTTAATCCTAGCACTTGGGAGGCAGAGGCAGGCGGATCTTTGTGAATTCAAGGCCAGCCTGGTCTACAGAGTGAGTTCCAGGACAGCTGGGACTACAGGAAGACCCTGTCTCGAAAAGACCAAAAAAAAAAAAAAGAAACCAAACCCGAGTCTTCTGCAAGAACAGCCAGGGTTACACTGAGCCATCTCTTCAGCCCCAAATAAATATTTTAAAAGAAATAAAAGCAGAAATTGGTATGATTCAAAAAAAGAGAAACAATAAAGCATTAGCTAATAAATCAAATTCCTGGGTCTTAAAGTTAGTTAACAAGACAGATAAGCCACTAGAACAAAGACAAGAAAGCGAACCTACAAAATAAAAAAAACTGGAGCCAGAAGCAGGGGGTTGGCTCAGTTGTGTAATAACACCCAGGAAGCTAAAGCTTGGACTACATAGTAAATCCTAGGTCAAAGTAGGACTTTGTTTAAAGGAGGAGGGGGAGGAGGAAGAGGAAGAGGAGGGAAGAGGAGGAGAAAGGAAGAGGAGGAGAAAGGAAGAGGAGGGAGAGGAGGGAGGAGGGGGGAGGAGGAGGAAGAGGAAGGAGGGAAGGGATCACTATAGACATAGGAGCAATAAGAAATCCTCCATACAAATACATTGGAAAAATTGGTATATTAAACAATTTCCTAGAAAACCAGAGCTAAAATTGAGACTTTGAGATGTGTGAGAGTCAAGAAGACTGGTATCTATAGGATATATGGGAAAAAAAAGTTGCAAAGGAATGACTCCCAGAAAACGGGAGACTTCCGTCCAACTTCATAGATAAGGACGTCCCCAGACTGTTCCACAGCACACAAAGGAAACTTTCTTAATTCTCTTTATGAAGTAAAGACAATATCTATAGCTGTATTTGCCACAGATTGTGCAGAAAAAAATCTAAAATTATAAATCAAGATCACGTATGACTATTGTGGCAAAATTTCAAACTAAAAAAGTAATGTTTCCATGAACAGTAGAAATACATCCTCAGGGCTGGAGAGATGGTTCAGCAGTTAAGAGCACCAACTGCTCTTGCAGAGGAACCAGGTTCAATTCCCAGCACCCACATGGTGGCTAAGAACAGTCTTTAAGCGGCCATGGTGGCACAAAACTTTAATCCTAGCACTTGGGAGGCAGAGGCAGGTGGATTTCCAAGTTCAAGGCCAGCCTGGTCTACAGAGTGAGTTCCAGGCCAGCTGGGGCTATAGGGAGACCCTGTCTCAAAAAGTAAAAAAGAAAAAAATAAAATAAAATAAAAAAGAAATACATCCTCAAGCAATTTTCCCTCTGTCTTCACACTAAGTTACTGATACAAATGTCAAGATTACACACCTAGCTGTATTATAATCTTAGGGACCACTGTCTTATTTGTAGCCTATTGTTGACCAACTAATCCTTATAAGGTTCATAACTGTGAACAGACTTCATAACCACATTTAAAAACTACATTTAAGGGGTTAGAGAGATGGCTCAGGGGTTATGAGAACACTGGCTGCTCTTCCAGAGGACTCAGTTCTCAGCACCAACATGGCAGCTAACAACTGTCTGTAACTCCAGTTTAGTTAATTAATTAATGTAATTTTTTTTGCCCTTTTCAAGACAGGGTCTCCCTGTAGCCCCAGCTGTCCTGGAACTCACTCTGTAGACCAGGCTGGGCTTGAACTCACAAAGATCCACCTGCCTCTGCCCCCTGAGTGTTAGAATTAAAGGTGTGCACCACCACGCCCAGCCAATTAATGTAATTTTTAAAAATACACCAAACCTGGTATGGTGGTGCAGGCCCTTGGGAGGCTGAGGCAGGAGGATTGCAAGTTCAAGACCCTTTCTGAAAAAAATGAAAAAGCACATGATGAAGTGGGAAGGAGTCTAGGAAATCAGGGTTGACTTCATGTTAGGAAACTTACTTACATAAAATACCATGTTATTAGATAAAAGAAAAGAGTTATAATTTATCCCATTGGTACTTTTCAACCTTTTATGATACTCATCATCTATCCTGTTAAAAACAGAGATTAGCTGGGTGTGGTAGTACATGCTTTTAATCCCAGCACTTGGGAGACAGAGGCAGGCAGATCTCTGTGAGTTCAAGGCCAGCCTGGTCTATATAGCAAGTTTGCTGGGGCTTACAGGGAAACCCTGTCTCAAAACAAAAACCAAAAAACAAAAAACAAAACAACAACAAAAAAACCCCAGAAATTAATTGATAATCTTCATTTGTTAAGATTTGTATTTTAATTAATTAAGTAATTTATGTATTGTGTTATTTTTGAGACAGGGTCTCCTTATAATCCCAAGTTGCCTAGAACTCACTATGTAGACCACACTGGCCTTGATCTCATAGAAATCCGCCTGTCTTTACCTCCCCAGGGCTGGGATTAAAGGCCTAGGCCATCGTGCCTGGCTTATATTTATTTTTAGTTATGTGTATTGTGTATGTTTGTGTATGGGTGAACACCTGTAAAGACCAGAAGAGCACCTGGAGCTCCCCTGCAGCTGGAGTTACAGGCGGTTGTAAGCTGCCTGGTATGTGTGCTAAGATCGGAACTCAGGTCCTCTCCAAGAGCAGTACATGCTCTTAACCTCGGAGCCATCTCTCTAGCCCCTTGATCATCTTCTCATTCATCATGAAATTGATAGACCCAAAGGTCCTGAGCTGATATCTTTCTCAGTTGGTAACATTAAGGAACAAGAGCTTTTTTTCTAGGATTCGGAGCTGCCACTTGCAAAATTATCCTGAAGGCATTAAGCAATGCAATTAGGCAAGAGCAGGAAGAGAAGAGACAGATGTGCAGATAAGACATGCAAAGAAACGAAACTATTTGACATGATCATGCATCTGTAAAATTCTGCATAACCAATGATAAAACCGACTCAAGCAACAAAAGATTTCAGCAAAGTAACAGACTGTTTGACACAAGAAGCACAGAAACAGCTACAGTGCACATAAACAATAACCAGTTAGCTGATAAAACCATAGTGAAAACCTATTTACAACAGCAACAAAGAAGATAAAGTACCTAGGAGCAATCTAAACCCAGAAATGTGCAAACCCTCTCTGAGCAAAACTCTTTCTTTTTTTAATAAACTTTTTTTATTTTATTTTTTATTGTAGCAGTGTCTCCTTGTAGCCCCAGCTGGCCTTGAACTCACAGAGATCCACCTGTCTCTGCCCAAGCTCTGAGATTTAAAGGTATGGGCCACTACGCCTAGCTAAGCAAAACTCTTAAACTTCTAAAAAGTGTCAAAGTGGACTGGAACATGGATGAACAATACATCATTTGCTCTTATGTAAGATACTGAAAACTTAAAGATATAGCTCTTCCCTAGTTACTTTATTAATGAGAAGAGTTTTTAGTAAGACAATCCCAATAGAAATATCAGCAAAGTTTATTAAGTTTATTGTTTTTGAAGCTAGACAAGTTTATGCTAAACCACGCAGAAAAATAAATGTGTAAGATCAGACAAGACACTGAAAAAACGACATAGGTATGCCAAGTATTAAAAGACAATCCACGGTCCCTTGAATTAGAACAATGTGTCTCAGGCATACAAACAGACTGATCAGCAGGACAGAACACAGCTAGGGAGCAAGCCCTGTGGACACAGGACAGATGTGTCATCTCCTGTCACTGGAGCAAAAGAGGTTTTCCAATCAATAGTGCTAAGATAACCAGATAGTCATTTGGAAAAAAAGATAAAATTAGATCTCTATGTTATACATATACAAGAATAAATTCCCAATTAATCAGAGATCTAAGAAACCAGAAGAGAAAATTGGCTGAAACTTTCTTTAACCAGGATTTAAGTGAAAAATGCCAAGTAGCCTTGAGAAACACAATACTTGGAATATGTGTCCTAGATTAATGTAAAAAGGATTTTTTTTACCACTCAGACTGCATTCTCTCCTCTACTCTCCCGAAGGAGAGAAGAAAAGAACGATCATCAATGGCAGTGGCTGTTGCAGTAAAGCAACACCAAGAGCCTGCTGCGCGCTCAGGACAGAATGCTGTGCTCCTCCTCGTGGTTTCTGGTACTCTACACAGTCAGAGAAACTTCTCCAGTAACATACTATAGAAATGATCCCGGGGGCTGGAGAGATGGCTCAGCGGTTAAGAGCACTGGCTGGTCTTCCAGCAGATCTGAGTTTAGGTCCCCACACCCACACAGCAGTTTACAAGCACCTGAACTCCAGTTCCAGGAGATCTGATGGCCTCCTCTGGCCTTTGAGAGCACCAGGCACCCATAGTAGTGCACGTACATGCAGATAAAAATACTCAGACACATAAAATTAAAATTGAAATTGAAATTGAAGCCGGGTGTGGTGGCGCACGCCTTTAATCCTAGCACTTGGGAGGCAGAGGCAGGCGGATCTTTGTGAGTTCAAGGCCAACCTGGTCTACAGAGTGAGTTCCAGGATAGCTGGGGCTACAGGGAGACCCTGTCTCAAAAAGACAAAAAAATTGAAATTGAAAAATACATAAAAGTAATAAAAATGTGAACTTGGAAACAAAACACCAAGGCACCATAAAAGAGATAAGAAAATATACAGGTAAGGAGATGGCTCAGCAGGTAAGAGCACTTGCTGTACAAGTATGAAGAACTGAATTCAAATCCCCAGAACCCATGTAAAAAGCTGGGCATGAACATGCAAGCTTTTTAGGAGGAGAAGGAGGCAGAGATAGGAGGATCTCTCAGGCAAGGCTTGCTGGTGCTGCCAGCCTAGCTCCAGGGTCAGCGAAAGACCCTGTCTCCCTTGAGACCGGGGAAGAAAGTAGAAAGTGGTAGGATGAGATACCTGGTGTCAGACCACGTATGGTAGTGCATGCCTTTAATCCCAGCACTCTAGAGCCAGATGCAGCTAGATCTCTGTGAGTTCAAGGCCAGTGTAGTCTACATAGCGGGTTCCAGGCCAGCTGAGACTACAGGGAGACCTTATCTCAAAAGGATCGAAAGAAAGAAAGAAGGAAAGAAAGAAAGAAAGAAAGAAAGAAAGAAAGAAAGAAAGAAAGAAAGAAAGAAAGGAAGAAAGAAAGAAAGAGAGAGAAAGAAGGGAGAGAGGGAGGGAGGGAGGGAGGGAGGGAGGGAGGAAGGAAGGAAGGAAGGAAAGAAGGAAGAAAGGAAGGAAGGAAAGAAGGAAGGGGCAGAGGCAAACTGATCTCTCTCTGTGAGACTGAGGCCAGCTTGGTGTACATAGAGAGCTCCAGACCAGCTGGAGCTACAGGAAGACTTTGTCTCAAATACACACACCACCACCACCACCAAACAAACAAACAAAAAACCACTGAAACTCCAGGAAGATAGATCAACGTACCCCTGCAAAGCATTCTAAAATAGAAGGAGAAACCATGCTGCTCACGACACAATGGAGGATGAGGCAGAAGGCTCACCATGAGCTCAAAGCTGGAGCATCTTATATAGCGAATATAGTGAGTTCTAGGCCAGCTTGGGTTACAGGGTGAGGAGAGAGAGAGAGAGAGAGAGAGAGAGAGAGAGAGAGAGAGAGAGCTGAAAGGAAAACTAGACAAACAGGAACTCAGCAGACACAGAAAATCTGAAGAACGTCATCAGCCCTCACTCCTTGACTGACAGTTGTAGGATTCCCCACCTTCCAGAGAATACATTTCAAGTGCACATAAAATATTCAACAAGATCAATCACATTTAGAGCTATAATATAGACTCTAACAAAGCTACAAAGATTAAAATCACACAAAGTACATTACTCCTTTAACCATATAAATTATATTTAAAATCAAGGAAACCTGGATATTGGATTATCTGAAAAAACTGAAAATTAAACACCTTGTTTCTAAATAACCAATGAGTTAAAATATTTAAAATATCAGAAAATAGCCGGACATAGTGGTGCACACCTTAAATCTTACCACTTGGGAGGAAAAGACAGGCAGATTTCTATGAATTCAAGGCCAACCTGGTCTACAGAGTGAGTTTTAGGCTAGCTGGGGCAGCAGGGAGACCCTGTCTCAAAAAGACCAAAATGGGGCTGGAGAGATGGCCTAGCGGTTAAGAGTACCGACCGCTCTTGCAGTGGACCCGGGTTCGATTCCCAGCACCCACATGGCGGCTGAGAACGGTCTGAAACTCCAACTCCAGGAGAACTCCAGCTCCAGGGGAATCCGACGCCCACTTCTGACCTCCGCGGCATTGCACGACACGGGTGCACAGACTTGCATGCAGACAATACATTCGTACACATACAGAAATAAATAAAATTAATAAAAAAAAAGAAAAAAGAAAAAAAGAAAAGCTTTAAAAAAAAAAAAAAAGACCAAAATGAGTGTGTTGGTATATACCTATAATCCCAGCAATTGGGAAGTAGAGGCGGAAGAATCTGAGTTTAAGATCATTCTTAGCTATATAGCAAGTTTGAGGCCAGCCTGGACTACATAAGATCCTGTCTCAATAATACAGGGCTGAAAAGATTGCTCAGTGGTTAAGAGCATTGGCTGCTCTTGTGGAGATCTGGGTTTGGCTCCCGCACCCACATGCAGCTAACAACTATATGTAAATCCATTAGTTCCAAGGGATTATATGGATGCCCTTTTCTGGCCTCTACAGGCATTCCATGCAAGTGGTGGACTTACATACATGCAGGAAAAACACTCATACATGTAAAATAAAAGTAATTTAAAAATTAAAAAATCAACAAAAACACCCCCCAAAAATCAGGTATAAAAGCACACATCTGTAATCCCAAGACTTACTGAGGACACAGGCAGGAGGATCTCAGGTTTGAGATCAGCCTGGCTTGTATATACAGCAAGAGCCTATCTCAAAGGAAGAGAGAGAAGAGAGAGGGAGGGGAAAGAAAGACTACCCCTGTCCCAGTCTTTACTCTTCTCAGGTAAATTTCTACACAAATATAAATTCCACCCACAGAACTCTTTGAACTTTACAGTTCTTGTTCAGAGTAAAATAGTATTTTGTTTGTTTTTTGACACAGAGTCTCAGAATGAAACTTACCTAGGCTAGCTGGCCTTGAACTCACCGAAATTCTCCTGCTTCAGACTCTAAGTGTTGAGGCCTGTACCACCATGCTTAGCTACCAAAATAAGATTCCTAATCAGACTTTTTTTCTATTAGTTGGACAGATAAACGGTTGGTTCTGGGCTGGAGAGATGACCTAGCGGTTAAGAGTGCTGACCGCTCTTACAGAGAACCCGGGTTCGATCCCCAGCACCCACATGGCAGCTGAGAACCGTCTGAAACTCCAATTCCAGGAGAACTCCAGTTCCAGGGGAATCCGAAACCCTCTTCTGACCTCCGCGGCATTGCACGACACGGGTGCACAAACCTGCATGCAGACAGTACATTCATACACATACAGAAATAAATAAAATTAAAAAAAACCCAAAAACAAAAACAAAAACAAAAAAATGGTTGGTTCTAGCTCGGGGTGGTGATGCATACCTTTAATCCTAGCACTTGGGAGGCAGAGGCAGGCAGATCTTTGTGTGTTCAAGGCCAGCCTGGTCTACAGAGTGAGTTCCAGGACAGCTGGGGCTACAGGGAGACCCTGTCTCAAAAAGACCAAAAAACCAAAAACAAAAAAAAAAACAAAACAGTTGGTTCTGTCACAAGTGGCCTAGCCAACCTGGATTTGAGGCTCCCAAGCAGGTTAGTCCCTGCCTGCAAAAACCCAGTAGGAAACAACAGACGCAGAAAACGGATCACACTCTCATCCCGGGCCAAGGGTTTGCACAAAGACTACACGAGTCAATAATACATTTCCAGCAGTTAGGATTTGCTTCTCACTTACCTCAGGCCCTCAAAGAACATAACAGGCATGTATTGCTCAGCCTTGCCGACACCAGTTGGGGGCATCTCCAAGCCCAGAATGGTGGATTACAGGGTAAAACAGAACCAGAGAGCTTCGAGTTATCATAAGGACAAGGGCCAATGGGAGGAAATGCGGGCAGGAAGTCCTCACACCCAGTCTGCCCTCATGCCTTTCTCACGCCATCCTGGACTCCTGTCCTCTTTGTGGAGAATGTACGCAGAGACAAGACCAGCCAGGTGGCCAAAGAAAGAACAACTCTGGAATTTCTACGTCCGCTGCCACCAAGGTTCACAGTCTCCTGAGCAAACAAGAAAATTTAGAATATGTTCATTTCCAGTCCCATTTTGTCTATTCTTTACCTCTGCAATGTATCAAAAACCCCAAGTGTGAAGTCAGGTGTGGTGGTACATACCTGTAATCTCAGCACTTTGGAAGCTAAGGCATCCTAGGTTACATAAGACTGTCTAAGAAGGAAAAGGAGGAACACAGGGAAGAGGAGGAGGGGGAAGAAGAGGAAGAGGAGAAGGAGAGGGAGATGGAGGAGGAAGAGGAAGAGGACGAGGACAAGGAGGAGGAGGAGGAGAAAGAGGAGGAGAGAGATGGGGAAGACAGGGGAAGGGGAGAGAAAACCCAGAAAAGTTTGTGTATATATGTGTCAGATGAGCCACCTCCTCTGGTCAATGTTTTGATTTATAATTATCAGTACTAAAAATACTGCTTCATATAAATACATGGTATGGGGCTGGAGAGATGGCCTAGCAGTTAAGAGTGCTGACTGCTCTTGCAGAGGACCCAGGTTCTATCCCCAGCACCCACATGGCGGCTGAGAACCGTCTTTAACTCCAGTTCCAGGGGAATCCGACACCCTCTTCTGACCTCCAAGGCATTGCACGACACGGTGCACAAACCTGCATGCAGACAGTACATTCTTACACATATGAAAACAAATAAATTAAAAATAAATAAATAAATAAATAAATAAATAAATACATGGTATGAAAGACAGAATCATGTCTAGGATCATTTCAGAAACTGTTGGAAATTATGTCCTAATCCCAACCCAATGTTCATTTAATGATCTTTTATGAAACTGAAGCAACTCAAATGGCAATTTATTTATTTATTTATTTATTTATTTATTTATTTAGGTCTTTTTGAGACATGGTCTCCCTGTAGCCCCAGCTGTCCTGGAACTCACTCTGTAGACCAGGCTGGCCTTGAACTCACAAAGATCTGCCTCCCTCTGCCTCCCAGGTGCTAGGATTAAAGGTGTGTGCCACCATGCCCGGCTATTTTATTTACTTTTTTATGTGTATGAATGTACTGTCTGCATGTAGGTTTGTGCACCCGTGTTGTGCAATGCCATGGAGGTCAGAAGAGGGCGTCGGATTCCCCTGGAACTGGAGTCAAAGACAGTTCTCAGCCACCATGTGGGTGCTGGGGATAGAACCTGGGTCTTCTGCAAGAGCAGTTGGCGCTCTTTTTTAATTTTTAAAAAAATTTTTTTATCAAATCTAGACCTGTGTCGTCCTCCCCATTCCCCCACCCCACCAGAGCTCACGCATTCTGCCAAACATGCTTTTCATCTCTTTCTCAGTCTTTCTCAATATTCTCCATGTGGAACTTGACTGTTTTGAGCAGAAGTTCACTGTTTCAGTCAGTTCTTTGATGCAGTCCTTTCTGTTGTTGTTTCCAATATACATCACTCCCAACTGCTTTGTACAAAAGCTCAAGGGGCCGTGCACAAGAAATACTTACAACTAGGTAATTGGCACTAGCATCCACAGGTGAGGGATACCATTCGTCGTTTGTTTTTCTGGGATTGTGTTACTTCACTCAGCATGATGTCCTCTAGCTCCAGCCATTTTCCTGCAAAGCTCATGATATCATCTTTCTTTACTGCTGCATAGAACTCCATTGTGTAAATGTACCACATTTTCTCTATCCACTCATCAGTTGAGGGGCATTTGGGTTGGTTCCAGTTCCTTGCTATTGTGAAGAGAGCTGCAATAAACATGGCCGTGCATGTATCTCTGCAGTGGGGTGAGTCTTGAGGGTACATGCCCAGGAGTGGTAGCAGTTGGCACTCTTAACTGCTAGGCCATCTCCCCAGCCCTCAAACAGCAATTTAAAAAAAATAGAACATCCCGGGACTAGAGAGGTGGCTCAGTGGTTAAAAGCATCTTATGCTCTTGCAGAGGACCTGGGTTCAATTCCCAGCACCTACACAGCAGCTATCAACTGTCTATAACTCCAGTTCCAAGGGTTCTGATACCCTCTTCTGGCCTCCTGACTGCACTTACATACAGGCAGGCATAACACTCATATACATAAAATAAAAATAAATAATAACCTAAAGAATAGAACATTCTAATATTCAAACACACATTATTTTGATAATTGCATGCTGGTCTAGTTTGTTTTCTGTTGCTTCAATAAACATCAGACCAAAAGCAATTTGGAAGTTTATTTCATCCTACAGGTTACAGTCCACTGTTGAGGGAGGCCAAGGCAGGGGCTCAAGCTGGAAGCAGAGACCATGGACGAACACTGCTCACTGGCTTGGCTTCCTTTGCTCGCTGGGTTTGCTTTCTTATACAGCCCAGGCCCACCTGCCTGGGGAGTGGACTAGGCCCTCCTACATCAATTAGCATTTAAGAAAATGCCCCACAGACATGGCCACAGGCCAGTTATATCAAGACAATTCTTCTGTTGGGGTTTCTGCTCCCTGGTTGACTCTAGGTTTATGTCAAGTTGATAGCAGATGCTGACTATGAGTAATGACAGCAAAATAATAAAAGTCTTGCCAGGTGTGGTGGCACACACCTTTAATCCCAACACTTGGGAGGCAGAGGCGGGTGGATCTGTGTGAGTTCAAGGCTAGGCTGGTCCACATAGGGAGTTCCAGGACAACAGGGAGACTCTGTCTCAAAAAACAAACAAACAAACAAAAAATAAATTAAAAGTATTTTTCTTCTGCAATTAAACTAGTATGGGCCTGTAAAAACAGGAAAATTTGAACATGTGGGGTTTCAGGCAATGGTGGTTTGCACAGTGCAAGATGTACACTTGTGGCATGCACAAGACACTGAGATCATCAGCTCCACAAGGCTCTTCATAGAGAGTAGGGCTGACATTAGCTTCCTCTTCCTAAGTTGCTGTGGGAAACAAGCATTTTCTAGGTAGATAGCAGGGCATCAAGTGGTGGAGGCTGTGCTTAGTTCCATAGGCCAAGAGGCCATAGTTGGCAGCAGTCACGGATGGATCCACTGTGATCTTTCCAGGACTCTGTTCCTGAGGGAGCCTCTGCTAACCCCTAAAGGAAATGCAGACGTGTTGACATGTCTGTGTTTCAAGCAGCCCCACCTCAGTCCCTGTGTCTTCAGAAAGATAGATATGGAGAATTCCGTACCCAGAGGACTCAGAAGATTAGCTTTTATTACATCTAACTGAGCTGAGTTTCAGTAATCCTGGTGGCCTGGTGATGTGATACTGAGCTGCTGAGTCTCCATGAGTCAGGTTTGATGGGAACACAGACACCCCAGGATATGTAGAGCTCAGATCTCAACTGTCAAGGGGGCTTACATGTCTTGAAGATTTACAACTTAGTTACCAGCTTTTCTTACTCATCTTGTCAGTGATGTCATTGTCCCTTTAGTGTACTGTGGGAACATCTAAAAGCACATGGGTCAGGAAACAGCATTAAGAAGATAAAGACAGGAAGTAAAGAAAACACAGGGCAGACAGAGAAAACAAGCCAAATAAAAGCAAGGTTTTGGTCATAAACTAATGATGAATTACAAAGCCCCTTCCTTTCAAGGGAGGAAATAGAAATTTAATCACTGAACTCATGTCCATAAGGTATGAAAAACAGGGCACAGGATCTATTAATGGACATTCGTTACTGACTGTGGGTTAATTTCCTTCACTTCTTAGATATCAATTAACCTCAGAATAAACATTTCTGAGAGACTTTGCTTTTTAAAATAAGTTATTAGCTTCCACAGAGAATGAATAAAGACAATGAGAAAAATTGAAGGAAAAAAAGACAAATGCAGGGAAAACATTAATCTAAATTCTGGCCTCTAACAAAACCACTATTATTTTATGCAAAGCAGGCTTTCTCTCACTGACTCTTCTTACATTCCAAGTGTTTGCCCTTGTTTTTATTATTCTGAGTTATATTGCTTCTGTTGACTCTGTGGATGTCTTGAAACTGAAGCATAAAATAATCATCGTTACCGTTGATGAATAGCAGAAAGCACAGATGCCTGTCCTAACCCTGAAGCTCAAAAGTACAGATCTCTGTATCTCCATGCTCAGACCCAAGTTGGTTAGGACTAACTGTATCTACTCCAGCTGCTGAGCACAGCTGTGCATGAGGTAACTGCCTCTAATTGAAAAAGCCATTGATTCAATACTCTGCGGTAAGCAAAGCCTCATGGGAAAATGCCAAACTGCAAATTTTGAGATCTGGTTCTGGCGCTGCCTAGAGTTGTGACTTATCTAGGCCAATTTGCAGAGTGCAAACACTTTCTATGGGACTTTGAACTTTGATAGACAAATGTCTACTTTTCAGCTCTAGACTGCTGCTACTCTAATCTCTAACTTCATTTAATAATCATTAAAGGGAAAACTTTTATCTGGGAGGAGGGAGGGGGCACAAAAGAGTGCAATTGGAGGTAGGTATGATCAAAGTACATTGCATGTATGTATGAAAATGTCACAATGAAACCCATTATTTTTACAATCAACAAGAAATAAGGTTGGAGTAATAGCTCAGTTGGTGACTTGCAAACATGTGGACCCACATGAAAAGCCAGGCCTGGTGTTGTGCACTTGTTATTCCAGCACAGTGGGCAAAGACGGCAGGATCCCTGGGGCTCACTGGCCAGACAGCCTGCTCTGAGAGCTCGAGGTCACTGGGAAATCCTGTATCCAAAGCAAGGAAGGGAGCTGCAGAGAAGTTTGGGGGTTAGAAGCACTTGCTACTCTTGCAGAGGATCTGGGTTTGGTTCCCAGAACCCACATGATGGCTAACAACCATTGTAATTCCAGTTCCAGGGGATCCAGTGTCTTCTTGTGGACTCCACAGGCACTAGGCCGGCACATGGTATCCATACATACATGCAAGTAAAACACTTATATACATAAAATAAAATAAATTCTTTCAAAATGAAACAAGGTAGAGACTGAGGAAAGGCACATGAAGTTGCCCTCTGTACACATGCACACCACACACACACACACATACACACATGAATACACATAAAAATATACACACATACATACACATACACAAATAATTTAAGCAGGGTGTGGTACACAAATCTGTAACTTTAGAACTTTTTTAAAATTTTATTTACGTAATTTTTTATGTGTATGAATGTACTGTCTACATGCAGGTTTGTGCACCTATGCCGTGCAATGCCTCTAAGGTCAGAAGAGGGTGTCAGATTCCCCTGGAACTGGAGTCAAAGACGGTTCTCAGCCGCCATGTGGGTGCTCGGGATCAAACCCCAGTCCTCTGAAAGAGCAGTTGGTGCTCTTAACTGCTAGGCCATCTCTCCAGCCCCAACTTTAGAACTTTAAAGATGAAGGCAGAAAGATTAGAAGTTCAAGGCCAGCCCCGCACACACAAGTCTGGGATAAGCCCATATGAGACTCTATCTCAAAATCAGAAAACTCTAAATTTGTAAAGTTTACCTTAGGGTTAATAGTTAATCATAACTTTAATTTTTATATATTTTTAAAATTTTTTATTTATTTTTCTCTATGTGTATGAATGTACTGTCTGCATGTAGGTTTGTGCACCCGTGTTGTGCAATGCCTCGGAGGTCAGAAGAGGGTGTCGGATTCCCCTGGAACTGGAGTTCTCCTGGAATTGGAGTTTCAGACGGTTCTCAGCCACCATGTGGGTGCTGGGAATTGAACCCGGGTCCTCTGCAAGAGCAGTCGGCTCTTAACCGCTAGGCCATCTCTCCATCCTGGTAATCATAACTTTAAAAAGTCATCATTGTTGGGCAGGACTGATGGTTGTTTGGGCTTGCCAAGGAGGAGCCTTCAAACACTTCCTTAAGGAAAACATGACATCTTTCAGCCTAATAAAGAAAAAAAAAATCATAAGCTAAAGATGCTAAAACCTATGATGTCATGATCTTGATATATGTGTGGCATGCATATATGCATATTTTGGAGTGATACAAAGTGGAAGGAACAACAACAACACAAAAGAGTGGGTCAAAGAACTGACTGAAACAGTAAACTTCTGCCCAAAACAGTAAACTTCTGCATCGAAAATTTTTAAAAAGACTGAGAAAAAGATGAAATACATGTATGACAGAATGCATGAGCTCTGGTAGGGTGGGGGCAAGGAAGGGGGAATGGATACAAATTTGATAAAGAAATGTTGTGGGGATGGAGAGATGGCCTAATGGTTAAGAGCACTGACTGCTCTTGCAGAGGACCTGGGTTCGATCCCCAGCACCCACATGGCAGCTGAGAACCGTCTTTGGCTCCAGTTCCAGGGGAATCTGATACCCTCTTCTGACCTCCACAGCATTGCACAACACGGGTGCACAAACCTACATGCAGACAATACATTCATACACATAAAAAAATAAATAAAATAAAATAAAATATTTTTAAAAAGAAATGTATGAAATGCACAAAACTTCAATAAAAAATAGGCTTTAAAAAAAATCATCACTGCTGGGTATGGTGGTGCGCGCCTTTAATCTTAGCACTTGAGAGGCAGAGACAGGCGGATCTCTGTGAGTTCAAGGCCAGCGTGGTCTGCAGAGTGAGTTCCAGGTCAGCTGGTGCAAGGTGGCTCATGCCTCTAATTCCAGCACTTAGGAGGTGAAGTCAGGACGATCATGAGTTCAAGTTTATCATCAACTACATAACAATACTAAGACCAGCCTGGACTATATGAAAATCTGTCACAAACAAGCAAGCCAACACCTTTATTCGGCTTCACAGTTATCAACCAGCCTAGAATTATTAATGTAAAACAATGATAGTACTTCAGTATCCATTACTATCTTCCTTCACTATTACTTTAAACTAGTTGTTCCTGCCTGAGGAACAAACGGAAGTCTGAGGTGCTTTAGCATTCTGGAAACCCCCAGTATATCGGATGAGAGAGGATCATCAATCACCCCCTGTCTAGCAGGAAGACCAAAAGGAATGGTCACCTACTGTGTGAAGGGAAACCCACAGGGGCTGGTCACTAACTAGGCTGCAGACCCCAAGTAAGATCCACAGGGTCTGAGGGTTCTTTGCTGAACATGTCAGAGGTTTTGCGAGAGCTTGGTATGTCACAGGAGATCTTCATAGAAAGCTTCCCAGCAACCTTTTTATTATAGAATACGCAATTGCCGAGTGTTTTGTCTCTGACGTTTCCGTAAGTCAGTACACATCCACAAACACTACAAAAACTGATTTTGGAATTACCAGAAAATGAAAACCTAACAAAGGTCTGAGAGCAACACCCACCACACACATGAAAAAACAAAAGCCCATGCCCAGATAGGTTTTTTTTCTTTCCTTCAGCATCTAAACTGTGAGATTTTGTTTTAAGTTTATTTGTTTATTTCTGAGACAAGTCTCACTGTGTAGCTTTACCTGACCTGGAACTTGATATGTAGGCCAGGATGGCCTCAAACTCACAAAAATCCACCTGCCTCTGCCTCCCAAGTGCTGGGATTAAAGGCATGTGCCACCACTCCCAGAACCCGATATGAATTTTTTAAAAGCAAGCACCCATACATAGTAGTGTGGTAGGCCAGGACAGGAGAGCAGGGCAGCTTCACACAGACCCAGACATACCCGAGAAGCGAGACTTTCAACCAAGGAATTGTTTCCAATAGAAGGCAGTTCCTTTCTTTCCTTTTTTTTTTTTTTTTTTTTTTGGCGGGGGGTTGGGGGGGGGTGAGGGGGTGTCTTTTTGAGATGTAGCCCCAGCTGGCCTGGAACTTGATTTAGTTCCTTCTGTGAATTCTTGCCTTGGCCTCTCTCAGTGATGGACTATGAGCTGTAAATCAAATAAACCCTTTTCTCCCCAGATTGGATTGGGTCATGATGTTTACCACAGTAGCAGAAAGCAAACTAGGATACTCCCATTTTGGACTTTATGGTCTCTCAGAGACAAGTGGTTTTTAAAAGTTGTGTACCAGGGACTGGAGAGATAGCCTAGCAGTTAAGAGCACTGACTGCTCTTGCAAAGGACCCGGGTTCGATCCCCAGCACCCACGTGGCGGCTGAGAACCGTCTGTAACTCCAATTCCAGGAGAACTCCAGTTCCAGGGGAATCCGAGACCCTCTTCTGACCTCTGCGGCATTGCACGACCCGGGTGCACAAACCTACATGCAGACAGTACACTCATACACATGCAAAAATAAATAATAAATTAAAAAATTATAAAAAAATAAAAGTTGTGTACCACAAATGGGGTAGGACGGCACATGCCTATAATCCCAGCACTTATGAACTAAAGGCAAGTCAGGAGTTTGAGTCATTCCTCAGCTACACAGGGAGTTCAAGGCCGGCCTCTGCTATAGGAGACCATGTCTTAAGCAAACAATCAAACACACAATGTGATGTACGATTTCTTTAGAACTATCTCGTTCCATCAGGTGCCAGCTTGTGCTGGGCCGGGTTTCTTTTCCTTCTTTTTCAATTTCATTTCTTTATTATCGTTACATGTACATGGATAATACACACACACACACACACACACACACACACACACACACACTATGCACCAAGTCCATTTAGTGGCGCTCATGTATACCTGTGTTTAGGGCTGTCCATTTGGGATTAAATAACCTCTCAGAGTGATAGTCCTTAAAGAAAACTGACTCTCCCTCCCTCAGTATCCATTGGTCACCTGTAGCTCTTCCTCTTAAGTGGGAACTTGTGACATTACAACGCCCCCTCCCTTGTCCACCTTGGCATGTCAACTGGTTTGGTCATTATCAGATCTTGTTAGACTACCATGCTGTGGAGATTTCACTGGCACAGAGTCCCTATCTTGTCTAGAATATATTAAATATATTAACTAGCAGCAGTTGATGAGACTTTTTTATTTTTTTTAATCTTTTTTAAAATTTATTATTTTCTTATGTGTATAAATGTACTGTCTGCATGTAGGTTGGTGCATCCATGTCATGCAATGCCGTGGAGGTCAGAAGACAGCATTGGACTCCCTGGAACTGGAGTTTAAGATGGTTCTCAGCCACCATGAGGGTCCTGGGGATCGAACCCAGGTCCTCTGCAAGAGCAGTTGGCACTCTTAACTGCTAGGCCATCTCTCCAGCCCAAGACTTTTTTAAACACAAGTGCTGTCTGCACAAGTAGAAAACGAAGTCATCACTGCACTATTATCACAATAGCTCGGAATGGCTCCCCTATCATCCAGCATCATATCCGACTTCATCATTAGTCCCATTACTTTGTTTACTAGTCTGTGGAATTCATCTATGTACCCTCCCATTTCCCTCCATTTCATCAAAATCATCTCAAGGACAGGGAAGACCTAAATCATTTTAAAAAATATTTGTGAAGCGGGCGTGGTGGTGCACGCCTTTAATCCTACCACTCGGGAGGCAGAGGCAGGCGGATCTTTGTGAGTTCAAGGCCAGCCTGGTCTACAGAGTGAGTTCCAGGTCAGCTGGGGCTACAGGGAGACCCTATCTAGAAAAAGACACACACACAAAAAATATATATTAATATATATATATTAATAAATATATATATAATATATATATAAATATATATATATGTATTTGTGGTAGGCTGGGTGTGGTGGCGCAAGCCTTTAATCCTAGCACTTGGGAGGCAGAGGCAGGCGGATCTTTGAGTTCAAGGCCAGCCTGGTCTACAGAGTGAGTTCCAGGACAGCTGGGGCTACAGGGAGACCCTGTCTCAAAAAAACCAAAAAAAAAAAAAAAAAATTTGTGGAACTGGAGAACAGCACTTTCTGTTCTTCCAGAAGATGTGGGCTTAGTTCCCAGCACCCACATGGTGGCCAACAACCATACCTAACTGCAGTTCCAGGGATATGCAATGCCCTTTTCTGACCTCCATAGGCATTGTGTACATGTGGTGCACTTGCATACATACAGGCAAAGCAGTAATACAAATAAAATATTTTAAAACATTTATTTTAAATGAGATATCTCCCTTTTATCTATTTTTAACTTATACTTAAAATTTTTAATTCAATTTTTATGTATTTTGTAGATAACATCCCAATCGATCTTAATCACCTTTATACCCCCTTCTCCATTGCCCCCTCCTACAATGCGCTGCTGGAATCATAAGTTCTTTCATTTCTTAAGGTCTATGTTATATTGCTGGTTTGGACTTAACAGAGACTCTCTTCCCCAGATTTCTTTACAAGCATTTTCAATTATTCCAGCTGGACCTTGAATCACTTTGAACCTGTTCTTGCCACAACTGCGGAGTCTAGGCCCCAGGTAGTTTCTTTATATGGTGCTTAGGAGAGAATGGAGCAATAAGGCTGGACATTTTCACTGGGTTAGAGGGAACCAGGAAGGGCATTGTAGCAACAAAGAATAACAGGTAAAGCCAGCACTTATCCCAACATTTAGGAGAGGGAGGCAGGAGATCTTCAGTTTAAGGACAGCTTGGGCTACACAGAGAGGTCCTGGCTAAAAAAAAAAAAGTTTAATTTTTAATAATTGTTTTTAAAACATGCATTTCATTGAGATACAGGCAGGTCTCCTTCAAGTGTCTTGGGCTTCATTCTGCTTCTCTCCCAGATGCAATGCTTACCTACTTCCGGGAACTGCATTTAAAGCATCCTGATCACCCTGTGGTCCGGGTGTCACACCCTTTCAGATAGTGCTGTGCAAACCAATCCCTATAGTTTCTGTCATAATTATACCTAAACTATGGTCTGAAGCAATCCCAGTATATTTGAAGGTCTTCTGTGTTCCAAGGGACTTTGTGATCACTGGCTTGTGTTTACTGAACGCTCACTCTGATCATGCCAAATATCATAAACTCTGGAGAAGTGATTAGAGACTTCCGCTGTGGTCCTTCAACCTTTGTGTTGACTTTGCTAACGTTTGGGTGGTTTCCTTAGAGAGAAGCACAGCAGAAACTGGATTTACAGATCTACTGCTTGCGTGACTCTTACCAGCTACTGTTCTTGACAACTGATGACTAAATGTGAAAAATTATGATTTGTAAAATGTATGCCCATACAAACACCCAGGCATGGCAGCTATTTTCATGGCTAAACTTTGGAAGCAATCAAAATGTCCCTCAGGAGGTGAATGAATAAATAAACTGTGGTCCAAGCACACCTTTATAAAATCCAAGCACTTGGGAGGCAGAGGCAGGCAGATCTCTGTGCAATAGAGGCCAGCCTGATTCCACAGAGATTTCCTGGCTACCTGTGGCTACAAGGAGACCCTGTCTGGAAAAGGAAGGAAGGAAGGAAGGAAGGAAGGAAGGAAGGAAGGAAGGAAGGAAGGAAGGAAGGAAGGAAGGAGAAAAAACTCTATAGTCCCCCCCCAAAAAATCAGAGCTGGGGCTGGAGAGATGGCTCAGTGGTTAAGAGCACTGACTGCTCTTGCAGAGGATGCAGGTTCAATTCCCAGCACCCACATGTCGGCTAAGAACCGTCTTTAAGCTGGGCATGGTAGCGCATGCCTTTAATCCTAGCACTCAGGAGGCAGAGGCAGGTGGATCTCTGTGAGTTCAAGGCCATTCTGGTCTACAGAGTGAGCTCCAGGCCAGCTGAGGCTACAGGAAGACCCTGTCTCAAAAAAAAAAAAAACATATTGTATTTGAATGCTGAACATGGTGGCACACGCCTATAATCCCAGAATTTGGGAGGGAGAGACAGGTGGATCTCTGTGAATTCAAGGCCAGCCTGGTCTACATAGTGAGTTCCAGGACAGCTGGGGCTGCAGGGAGACCCAATCTCATAAAAGACAAAAAAAAAAAAAAAAAATTAGAGCTTAGATCCTCAACATCCTCACAGTTAACTAAGCTTTCTTTCACATCAAACTGTTTGTATAAATCCTCTACAATTAAAAAAAAATATTTTAAAAAAGTGTGTGTGTCTGTGTGTGTGTGTCTGTGTGTGTCTGTCTGTCTGTCGGTCTTGTGTGTGTCTGTCCATGTGTCTGTGTGTGCGTCTCTGTATGTCTGTCTGTGTGTCTGTCTGTCTGTGTATCACATCATACAGGAACCCAAGGGGGCCAGAAAAGGGCATCAGATCCCCTGGAACTAGAGCTAAAGGTGGTTATGAACTGCCGTGTAGGTGCTAGGAACCTAACCCAGGTCCTCTGCAAGAGGATCAAGAGGATCAAGCTTTTAAGAGTTTAAAAGCTGAGCCATCTCTCCAGCTCTGAGTCCTCTATAATTTTTAAGGCATTCCTTCATTATATTAAAAACATAAATATTATGTGAGGGGTTCAATATGGGGCACATACCTTTAATCCCAACCTCAACAATCTATGTGACATGCTTCTTTAAAAATAATCTTTTTGAGCTGGGCGTGGCGGCGCATGCCTTTAATCCTAGCATTTGGGAGGCAGAGGCAGGCAGATCTTTGTGAGTTCAAAGCCAGCCTGGTCTACAGAGTGAGTTCCAGGACAGCTGGGGCTACAGGGAGATCCTGTCTTGAAAAGCCAAAAAAAAAAAAAATCTTTTTGATGTATAAATATACTTTAATATACTTAAAATATTTGTTCTTTCTCATAAATCTTAGAACTGAGAAAAATAGAGACATACACTTCAAGCTATATCTATAGCAGTAATAGTTAATGTGATATTATCTTTACTGACCATTACCTACTTTGACTTACATATAAGGATTTGGTGTTAGGAACCACAAATGAGGAATAACATATGTCGTTTGTTTTTTCCGAGACTGTGTTACCTCACTTAGCATAACAGCTTCCAGTTCCATCCATTTGCCTACAAATTTCATGATGTTATCCTTCTTCATGGCTGCATAGAACTCCAGTGTATAAATGTACCACATCTTCATTATCCACTTGTCAATTGAGGGACATGTGGGCTGCTTCCAGTTCTGCAGTATTTCTTTTATAGAATTATAAGAATTAAGGGGATAATGTGTGTGACTACTGGTACATGTTAGAATGCTGAAATCCAACTAGCATGTTATATGAAAATATACTTATCAGTAGTTGGATATTTTAAAGAGTCTGTCCGTCTCTCTGTATGTCTGTCTGTCTATGGGTTTGTGCAGGAGCTGGCAGAGGCCAGAAGAGGGTGTTAGATCCCCTAGAGCTGGAGTTACAGGTGGTTGTGAGCCACCTAATGTGGGTGCTGGGAACCAAACCCAGTTCCTTTGGAAGAGCAGGAACTGCTTTTAACTGCTGAGCCATTTCTCCAGCCCCTTGTGAGAATTAATCAAGAGAGCATTTAAAAAACAAGGATAGAAGCCTTTTAAAACCTCTGGCATCAATGAGTGGTCCTTGGCTTGGCTGCTCATCAGAGCCACCCAGAGAGCTTTAAACAAGTGTCATTGGCCCTGCTGTTAGTGATTTCTAAGGAGGACTGGTCAGCAGTGTCCAGATAATTACAACCATTTTCTGGCATTCAAAATGATTCAGTCACACACAAGTATGGCTCCTGCTGTTAAGGGCTGTCAGGTGGGACTGTGGCTAATTTTTCACACTATAGAAGATTCAATTTTTATTCTAATACTTGCCTCCTGGAGCCCAGGGCTTTTTGCATTGCATCCTGGATCCTATTCTGCTCTAGACTTTGGGACTGGAGTCTATAAGACACAGTTTCCATCTTTGTATAGTAAGGTCGGTAGGAAGGCAGGACCACTCGCTGAAGGGGTACAGAATGTACAGTTTGGCGCCTCTCCCACCCCACCCTACCTTCTCAGATATTCCTTCTCAGACTCTGTTTTCCTTTTTAAAAATTATTTTATTAGCTGGGCATGGTGGCACACGCCTTTAATCCTAGCACTCAGGAGGCAGAGGCAGGCGGATCTTTGTGAGTTCAAGGCCAGCCTAGTCTACAGAGCGAGTTTCAGGACAGCTGGGGCTACAGGGAGACCCTGTCTCAAAAAGACCAAAAAAAAGTATTTTATTTATGGGTGAGACATAGTAGTGCAAGCCTTTAATCCCTGCACTTGGGAGGCAGAAGCAGAGGCAAGTGATCTCTGTGTTTGAGGTCAGTGGGGCTACAGGGAGACCCTGTCTTGAAAAGACCAAAGAAGTTATTTTATTTATTATTTTTATTTTATGTGTATGGGTGTAGTGCCTCTACATGTGTAAGTGCACCCATGTCGTGCAGTTCCCTCAGAGGTCAGAAGAAGGCATTGGATTCCCCTGGAACTGGAGTTATAGGTGTTTGTTAGCTGCCATGTGGGTGCTGTGAATTGAACTCAGGTCCTCTGCAAGAGCAGTCAGTGCTTTTTAATCACTGAGCCATCTCTCCAGCCCTTTTCTTCTTTTTTTTCTTTCTTTTTTTTCCGGTCTTTTTGAGACAGGGTTTCCCTGTAGCCCCAGCTGGCCTAGAACTCACTCTGTAGACCAGGCTAGCCTTGAACTCACAGAGATCCTCATGCCTTTCCCTCCAGAGTGCTGGGATTAAAGGTATGTGTCACCACACTGGGCCTTTTTCAGCCCTCTTTTAAAAATAATATTTAAGCTGGGCATGGTGGCACGCACCTTCAATCCTAGCACTTGGGAGGCAGAGGCAGGTGGATCTCTGTGAGTTCAAGGCCAGCCTGGTCTACAAAGTGAGTTCCAGGCCAGCTGGGGCTATAGGGAGACCCTGTCTCAATAACAACAACAGCAACAACAACAACAGTAGTAATAATAATAATAATAATGATAATAATAATAATGAGCTGCACATGCCTGTCACCCCAGCACTTGGGGAGCTCATGCAGAAGCACCCAGAGTCCCAAGCTAGCATTGGCTACAGTGCAAGAGCCCATCTCAGAAACAATAAGAACAGGAACAGTAAGAAGCCCTTTTACCAAAAAAATCATCATATGAAACCAAGCCAGATGTGGTGGCTCGTGCCTATAATCCCAGCACCTAGGAGGCCAAGGCAGAAGGACTACTATGAGTTCAAAGCCATTCTAGTTTGCACAGAGGGCCATCCCACGCTACAGCATGAGACCCTCCCTCAAAAAACCCAAATTAATCAATTAATTAGTTAATTTAGCATCCTGGAAACTGACTGAACAAAGAAAGTTCCAGCAAATACTACAGAAATGAGAAGTATGGCTTTTATATGCTGAGCAATGTTTTTCAGTGTTATCTCGTGGAAGGACACATCGTTCTTGCTCTCCACCTGACTCCCAGCCTCTTCGAAGCCCTGTCCTTGCTGCTGCCAGCCCCTTCATATACCCTTAGGTGGCTTTTCTGGTGACAATCTGGAAAGTGGCTGAAGTCTTTGGACAGGTCTCTCTATAAAGCTGACAGTCCACCTGGTGTGCAGGATCAGGGGAGACATTCACCCTGTGCTGGTGACTAGGGAAGTAGAACAAATGAGCTCTTTGGTCAATTAACAGAAGGAAATGTCCATCTCAGGATCCCCACGTGTTTTGTAAATAATTAATGGGC
Organism: Rhizomys pruinosus; assembly: GCA_009823505.1. Taxonomy (NCBI): domain Eukaryota; kingdom Metazoa; phylum Chordata; class Mammalia; order Rodentia; family Spalacidae; genus Rhizomys; species Rhizomys pruinosus. The sequence continues at coordinate 259,426 of VZQC01013973.1, read as the reverse complement.
ATCAGTACAGAAGCCAGGCTCAGCGGATACAATCGATGAGTCATGCCAGAGCATGGCTGGTCAGCAGGAAGACCTAGAGGGAAGAAAGGATTTACAGTTCTACAGTTCTGCATGTCCTCCCCAGCCTCCACGGTAGCAGACAGCCAGGGAGAGGAAGGTGAGGAAGAATTAAAGCACAGAATCCAATGCCAGCTAAGGAGGCTCAAGTGCAGCTTCGAAGCCCAAATGTCCAACCAGCTGCTCTGCCTCTAGGAACTGCCTGCATTTCTTGGCCCACAGAGTGCTGGTTCATGATGATCTGCTCCCTTTAGGAAAGAGATAGTGGAAGGATTAAGGAGAATCTGTCACACTACAGAGAAAAACTGTCCGTGCAAGGGCAACTTCCTCAGAAGGCACGAGCAGCCTGATGGTGGAGAGCAGAAGGTGGGTGAGGATTTGCTGCAGGTTTTGCCCAGTCACAGCAGCTCACATCCATTGAGCTATTAACAAGGCACTGTTCTCAACATTTAGGGTCAGGAGATGAACAGTGAACAAATGAAATCTCTACTCTGGTGCACCATCCATTAGGAGCAGACAACATTTAATTATCAGAATGGGAGGAAGAACAAGAGGGAAGGAGGGAAAAAAGGGAGAGAGGAAGGGAAGAGAGGATTGTGTTGGAAAGTGGTACTTTTTTTTTTTTTGAGACAGACAGCCCCAGCTATCCTGGAACTCACTCTGTAGACTAGGCTGGCCTTGAACTCACAGGCCTAAAGACGATTCTTAGCCACCACGTGGGTGCTAGGAATCCATTCCGGGTCCTCTGCAAGAGTAGTCTGTGCTCTTAACCCATCTCTCCAGCCCTGGAAAGTGGTACATTTTCATAGAACTCAGAGCAAGGGGAGCAGCCACGAAGGTGGAGGAGCGCAGCCCCCAGAGGAGCGCAGCCCCCAGAGGAGCGGCACTTCTGCTGCCCTCTTCCTAAGCTCTCTGCTTTTTATAGTAGGCGATGGCTCACTCGAATAGAAAATAACTCTTTTCTTTATTAGTCAGCTCACTTATATTTATCATTAAAATGTCCTTTGCTTGTTGATTGGGATTATCAAGGCTTTAAAAGGAAGCTGCTGGTGCTGTACCCCTTTAATCCCGGCATTCGAGAGGCAGAGGCAGGTGAGCCATCCTGGTCTACACAGTGAGGTCTAGGTCAGCTGTACTACAGGGAGACCCTGTCTCAAAAAAAAAAAAGGAACAATGTGGCAAGCAGAAATGAACTCCATAAGGTCTCTGATGTATGAGGGCTTCTCCTGTGGAGTTGGAGTTGGGACCACTTCTGGCTTACTGGTAGGCCCACCAATGTGGAAGCTCCCTACATCCCACCATTCAGGGTTTCATGAAGCACCATTGCAGAGCCATGAGTGACTACATCAACTGGCCATTGGCCAGCAACCCTCTGATCACATGGTTGGTTCCTCTAGCAATCGGGTCTCATTTGAAGTCATTTGGGGGTCTCCACGAGTCTCTGGATCAACACAGAACAGGGTAGCACTGAAAGAAACATAATAATCAATCACAGACTACCACTCAGGAAATTCCAAAGGTATAGGAAGTTCTGAGCTAAGAAATCAAGGTTAGTACCAAATATTTACTTTTTTATTATCTGACATTGTCATAGTTATGGTTTAATCACTACTATTTTTAAATTACCCAATAAAGTGAAGATGAGGAAACTGAAACTCGTTGTAATTTTAATTGCTTTATTGAAAGTAGTATCCTTGGAATACAGTGGCACACACCTTTAATCCCAGCAGTTGAGAAGCAGAGGCTATCAGATCACTATGAGTACAAGGTCAACCTGGTCTATATACCAAGTTCTCAACCAGCCAGGACTACATAGTGAGACCCAACAAAAAAAAAAAAAAAATCAAGGAAACAAATAATTCGATTAAAAAAATCAGCTACTGATCTGAACCAAGAGTTCTCAAAAGAAGAAATAAAAATGGCTAAAAGTAATCTTAAAAAGTGTTCAACATGCTTTGCAGTCAGGACAATAAAAAAAAATTAAGACTACTTTGAGATTTCCTCTTACCCCCATCAGAATGGGTAAGATCAAGAAAACTGACAACAAATGTTTAGTCAGGATGTGGGGGGAAAGGGGAACACTCATTGTCTGTTGGGGGAATTGAAAACTGATACAATCACAATGGTGTGTGGAGAATTGCCAAAAACCTAAAAATAGCTCTACTATATGACAAGGTCATATGGTGGGGTGGGGCAAAGCCAGGCACGCTTATGTACACCTATAAACCTAGCACTTAGGAGGTAGAGGCCAGAGAGTCAGGATTTCAAGGCCATGTTTTACCTTTATAGGGAACTCAGGGCCAGAGTAGACTACCTGAGACCTGTGTCTCAAAAAAGGGAGGAGAGGAATACAGTGGTTCTAATGCACATTATGATTGTGGCTGAATAAAGAAACACCCTAATTCTTAGCATTAAGTTTTAAAAAATATTTTATTTATTATTTTTGTTTTATGTGTATAAGTGTATTGCCTGCACATATGTAAGTGTACCCATGTTGTGCAATGGCCTTGGAGGTCAAAAGAGGGCATTGGATCCCCTGGAACTGGAGATCCAGATAGTTGTTAGCCACCATGTGGGTGCTGGGAATTGAATCCTCTGCACGAGCAGCCAGTCTCTTCACCGCTGAGCTGTCTCTCCAGCCTCAGCATTAAGTTTTAATTGCCAAGGGTGGACCAGAACTCTAAGAGCTCATTTCTCCAGATCTCTTACAGAACTGTGCTCCCAAGCCAGGTCTCACCCATCCTTTTATTCAAAACTGTTTTTCCAGCTTCAACTGTGGATCCAAAAGGTTGGATTGACCTTTATTAGAGAATCTTGCCCTTTTATCCCTAGGCATAAAGTATCTCATTCACACAATATCAAGCATTCCTCTCAATTCTCACTGCTTCCAATGAGTATACAAATATGAATACACTGCTTTGATTCAAGCACACTATCTTGGGTAGAGAGCAAGGTAGAGTCCTGAAGGATCTAGATCAGGTGCCCGGGTCACAAGAGCACATGACACAGTGAGCTTGTTTGCATTATAAATGGTAGCTTTTTGGTGCAAGCTTGAGTAAAAGTCATTAGTCCAGAAATCATTCTTACAAAAGAGGACAATTTCTCAGAATCTAGTCAAACTTGGAGGGAACTGTGAGGCACAGATCAAATATGAGGCCTGGGATCAGAACAAGAAGAGGAGCTGATCTAGAGTAAAATATCCTCAGTTAGCAAGGCATCCCACCATCCTGCCTCCCAGCCTTGACTTGTGTATGTTTGCCTCTAATCCCATCACTTAGGAGATGGAGACTGGAAGATTGAAACTTTTTTTTTTGGTCTTTTCAAGACAGGGTCTCCCTGTAGTCCCAACTGTCCTGGAACTCACTCTGTAGACCAGGCTGGCCTTGAACTCACAAAGATCCGCCTGCCTCTGCCTCCCAAGTGCTAGGATTAAAGGTGTGTGCCACCACACCCGGCTGAGGATTGAAACTTTAAGGCCTGCCTTGCTATATGTCAATTTCAAAGCTGGTTTGAACATTGGTCTCAAAATAAAAAGTAAGAAGACTGCTGGGGATACAGCTAAGTGGCACAGCACTTGCCTTGTACCTGGAGTGGGCTCAATGCCCAAAGAAAAGTAACTGGAAGAGAATAGAAGATAGTTTTGAAGGAAGTAGATAGTAAGGAGGTCTCAGAATAGCGTCAGCAGTGTCCAGGTACTGTTGCTTGTATACAAAATGGCCTGATGAGGCTGGAGAGATAGCTCGTGGCTCAGTGGTTCAGAGTAATGACTGCCCTTGCAGAGGACTAGGGTTGATTCCCAGTCCACATGGTGGTTAACAACCATCCATAACTCCAGGAGATCTGATGCCCTCTTCTGACCTCTGCAGGCATTGCATGACACAGGTGCACTTAAACACATGTAAGCAATACTCTCATACATATAAAAATAATAAGTGAAATATTTTTAAATGGCCTACTGCTGGGTCTTTGCCCAAAGGAGTTGGCCCTTTTGGTGGGCTCTCCCACCCCATGAGCCCCCTTGGAGGGAATTTTAAATTTCCTGCCCTTGGCCTACCCAATCAATTCCTGCTTTCATAAGAATGATCCAGCCAACGTCATGTCTCCTACCCCATCCAGCCTCTAAGGGGTATAGTCCTGTCCCACCTTCCACGATAGAGAATATAAAAGCCAAGCTCTCTGGGGGGGGGGGGGTAGGCTGTGCTCCAGCTCTGAACCCCCTCCCTGTGCTGCGTAGAGTTTTGCTTGTGCTTCTATAAGCCTTGCCTGTGTGTTGTGACTGCAAAACTTCTTGTAATTCTTTACCTGGGGAAGAAAAGACAAGAGAACAGACCTGAGCCAGCTTCAGAGTGGAAGTAGAAAACAAACAAGAGGCAAGAATGTAAAGGAGGAAGCAGAGAAAGGGAGTTGGGGGTGTGTCTGTTCATTTTGTCACTTTCACGGCCCAAGGCTGGTGAGACATGACTTCCGGGTCTGTCGGCCAGGTCTCTCTGGGGGGCTCCTGAGTTGGAGGGCTCAGTGAGGAACCTTGCTCTAACCGACATAAGTAGTGCCTTGTTCCCGAGGTGGGAACGGAACACAGAGGAGGAAGAAAGGCGAACGTTTGCTGGGACCTTTCCTGCCTCCAGACACCAGAACTCAGGTTCTGGGGCCCTTACACTCTGGGCTTGTGACAGTGCCCTGCACTCCACCCCCAGCCAGTTCCTTGATTATGTACAGACCTTGGGAAATGGGAATGGTGGTGGGGGGGGGGGGTGCTCCAGGCCCCTGCAGAGTGGCCAAGGCCTTTCCAAGCTGGGTAGAAGTCTGACCAGAGTCTGTTTTGATAGTCGTGACTCAGAAAAAGTTTCAGGGTTCCCCAAGGGATACATACATAGACTTTGACATCAGTTTGAACATCCTTATGGGCTGGAGAGATGGGCTAGAGGTTAAGAGCACCACCTGCTCTTGCAGAGGACCCGGGTTCAATCCCCAGCACCCACATGGCAGCTGAGAACCGTCTTTAACTACAGTTCCAGGGGAATCCGACACCCCCTTCTGACTTCCGCGGCATTGCACGACACTGGTGCACAGACCTACATGCAGACAGTACATTCATACACATAAAAAAGATTAAATTAAAAAATATTTTAAAAAAGAAAATCATTATGTCTGATAATAAGTGACATAATAAAGGAAAAATCAGTTTACAAATAGAAAAGTACTGCAGAGACCCCAGGCAGCTGCAAGGAAGGTTATCAGTGTAACTGTTGGGGACAGTATTAGTCACTCTTCTCATTTCTGTGACCAAACACCTGACTGAAAGCAACAGAATACTGGCTATTAAGGGAGAGATTTGTTCCGGCTCCGGGTTGAGGGCAAGGTGGTGGGAGACTGCCTGCTCACACCTGGGCGTGGCCGGAGGCAGGGAAAGGAACAGAGGCACTCGGCCCACTTTCTCCTTTTTTACCCCCCTCTTAGTTATCTTTTTGTTTTTGCTTTTTGAGATAGGATCTCCTTCTAGCCTTAGCTGGCCTAGAACTCTGCCTGCCTCTGCCTTCCGAGTGCTGGAATTAATAGCCCGCACTACTATACCCAGCTTAATTTTTTTTATTTTTAAATTTTAAATTTTTATTTATTTAAGCGTGTGTGTCTGCGCATGCACCCACGTGGCATGGTGCATGTGTGGAGGTGAGATAACTTGTGGGAGTCGCTTCTTCCACCAGGTGGGTCCCAGGGATTGAACTCAGGTTGTCAGGCCCAGGCAAGCCTTTAGCAACTGAGCCACCTTGTTGGCTCCTTTCTCGCCCCTCTTTTTCTTTTTTTTCACTGAGATCCCAGTCACATTAGGTGAGTAGAAACTCCCTCACAGATACACCCACAGCTGCACTCACTAATAATCTAGGCATTTCTTTTGTTTTTTTTTTTGCTTTTTTGAGACAGGGTCTCCTGTTACCCAGGCTGGCCTCAAACTTTACTATGCAGTGGAGGATGGTCTTGAACTTCTGCTCTTCCTGCCTCCACCTCTACATGCTGGAATTGCAGTTCTGTCTCATCATCCCACTGGCTGTTCTGGGCATTTCTTAATTTACTAAGGACTAAGCACCACAGGGGCCAAGCACTTGTAAGCATGGGTACACACACACACACACACACACACACACACACACACACACACACACATGCAACTCAAATGGCCCATAAGGAAGTATACATGCTCATGGGTGTCCCTCCCTCTAGGAATAGGCTCACCCCATGAGCTGGATATTGACCTGTATGTATTGGGAGTTCTCATGGAACATGACAATCTGAGAATGCTCACTCTTGCTTCCCGACATTCCCAAATCTGGAATCACCTGAAACTTTCTCTAACCCAGATAGCTGGCTCCAGAATCTGATTCCTGGGGTCCAGGACCAGAGTCCCAAATCTGTAATTCTATGGATTCATGGGAAACATCACCTCACATTTTGGCCCACTGTCATGATTAGTACCAGAAGCAGAGATCAGGGCCAGGACAAATTGGGCCTGAGAGAAGGGTTCACCTGCCGGATGTGGTGGCGCACGCCTTTAATCCTAGCACTTGGGAGGCAGAGACAGGTGGATCTCTGTGAGTTCAAGGCCAGCCTGGTCTACAAAGTGAGTTCCAGGCCATCTGGGGCTATAAGGAGACCCTGCCTCAAAAAGAAAAAAAAAAGGTTCACCCAGTTCTCCCACTGCTAGCCACATCATCTTCACCCCTCTACACCTTGATTTCCTAGGCTATACAACGGGGCTGATGATAGCAATAATTAATTTAAAGAAGATGAGGGCTAACAATGTTGGTAGAGTGCTTGCCTAGCATGCCCCAAGTCTTTGGTAAGATCCCTAGCACCACATAAGCCACCCCTGTAATCATAGCACACAGAGCTGTAGATGCAGGCGAATCAGAAGTTCAAAGTCATCCTCAGCTACAGGGTGAGGGCAGCCTTGGATAGATGAAGTCTCGTTTAAATATGCAGAGTGCTCAGGCCATGCCTGGGCAGAGACATTCTGGAGACTGGGGCTGTTGGCCATTCTCAGCTCAGTTCAGAGCAATCAACTTTCTCACTTATCCAGTCACTTGGAGAAGGAGAAGGAACCATAAGGCCTAATTTGACAGAAGGAGTTAGGGGTAAGGGAGTTTCCTGGAAATTAAATAAGCTTCTACAAAGAGCAGCAATGAATAATATTCATCCATTGCTCACCAGGTTCTAATGCTCTTGATGATGATTCTGGGTGGACATTTGGCACATGGGGTAATGCTGCCCTCTCCTGGATCGTCTGGGTCATAACACTCAATTGTGTCCACCTGACCAGATATTTTTCACTAGCTTTTTCACTGAGCTGCTTTAACTCACCACCTACAGAGAAAATGACGTACTTAGGAACTTATTTTTACCAAGAAATTGACTCTATTGATGACTTCTTTCAGTGGTGAAACTATAAAGTTTCTGATTCATTATGCTTGGCAGGTTTGAGCTGTGTGTTTCCTCTGTTTATGTGGTATCCTAAGCAATACCTAGCCCCTCTCATTTCTACTGAGTCAACAGTAATAGCCAACTCTCATTCCTGATCTTAACAACCTGAGTCTTCTTCCTTCTCATTTCAAATACCTTGGCTAAAGGATAAGAAATTTCTTTTAAACATTAACCTTTTTTTTTTTTTTTTTTT